>REGO01000427.1:568012-627474 GCA_010120015.1 Rhombomys opimus | reverse complement strand
TGTGTGGGTTTATTTCTGGGTCTTCTATGCGGTTCCATTGATCCTCCTTTCTGTTTCTATGCCAATACCATGCAGTTTTTATTACTGTTGCCCTGTAGTACAGCTTGAGATCAGGGATGGAAATACCTCCAGATGATCTGTTGTTGTACAGGATCGTTTTGGAGATTCTGGGTTTTTTGTTTCTCCATATGAAGCTGAGAATCTTTTTTTCAAGGTTTTTGAGAGCAAAATTGAGATTTTTAATGATACTAATTAAATATTAAAAATAAAATTATGTTGATATCTTGCATTCATGGGCATATCAAAGCATAAGTGTGTAAAAATAATTTCATGTCGTCTCTATATGTAGATACACATGTAGATATGCATGAATATATATATATATATATATATATATATATATATAAATGAATTTTGGATCAAAGTAAGGTTCATTTGACATTTTCATATTTTTATACCCCAAGCACAGTTCCCCCTCCCTTCACTCCTCCCAGCTCCCTCATATATTTTTTGTATTTAATGACATTTAAAAAATTGTTTGTCATTTAATTAAAATGCTAAATTTCTAATTAACTGAGAAAATTGCTTTATGGATACATGGTTTATATATAGTATAAAATTAATACTATACATAAACAGGGCAAAATATCTAATATTTCAAGTACAGTGACAGCAAATATTGAATTGAATAGCTTGTCAAAAAAAACTTAAAATTAATGTGTGACTAATGTCTTTATAAGCCATTGAGAATTTGCAGACATTACAAAGACCTTCTCTAATTCCCATTGAATGTCCCCAAAGTCTCATTAGAATAACCTTCAGAAAGTCTCTGTGACAATGGTTTTCCATACCACATACCAAGAACCCCTCCCCCCATTTTTGGGCACTCTTGCTTTCCATCCCATCTACCTCATCACCTGACCCATCCTATTCCTGGCCCAACCCATCCACCATACTCATAAAATCTATTAAATTTCCCCTTACCTATGGGATCCAAGCATTCCCCTTAGAACACTACTTTGTAAATTTTTCATTACAATTTATTCATATTGTATCCCAGCCCTCCTCCCCTATCAACTGATCCCAACTTATTAAATCTCCTCTGGACTGGCTGTATCCTCTTCCTCTGTGGCCTATCAAGGACACCTTGCTAGGGGACAGTGACTCAAGGGCAGGAAACAGAGTCCATTTCAGAAACAGACACTGCTTCTCCTTACTAGGGATCCCACGTGCATACTGAGCTGCCTATCAGATACATTGAGTGGGGGGTCTAGGTCCCCTCCACACATGGTTCTTGGTTGGTACATCAGTCTCAACAGGTGCTCCTGGGCCCAGATTTGTTGGCTCTGTTGGTCTCCTTGTGGAGTTCTTGGCCCCTATGTGTCCTCCTATTCCCACCACTCCTTTGATAAGACTCACTGCACACTCCTCCATTGCTTGTGAGAGTGCAAACTTGAAAATCAATCTGGTGCTTTCACAGAAAACTGGAAATAGCACTACCTCAAGATCCAGCTATATCACTTCTGGACATATATCTGAAAGATGCTCCACCATAAAACAAGGACATTTGCTCAACTATGTTGATAACAGTTTTATTCATAATAGCCAGAATCTGGAAACTGCCTAGATGTCCCTTAATTGAAGATAAAGAATTAGCAGTAGATTTGCACAGTGGAGTACTACTCAGCAATTAAAAACAAGTAAATCATGAAAGTTGCAGGCAAATGGATGAAACGAGAAATGATCATCCTGAGTGAATTAAACCAGAACCAGAAAGACACGCATGGTATACACTTACTTATTATTGGATATTAGCCATATAATATAGGATAACCATACTGAAATCCACAAACCTAAAGAAGCTAAATAACAAGGAGGACTCTAGAGACGATGCTTAATTCTCTTTCAGTTGGGCAAATAGAATAGACATTCGAAGTGGTTGAGAGAGAACAGGAAGGGAGCCTACCATAGATGTCCTCCTAAAGACTCCATCCAACAGGGAATGGAAGCAGATGCTAAGACTCACATCCAAATTTTGTGCAGGGTACAGAGTGTCTTATGAAAGAGTGGGGGGGTGGGTAGAAATACCTGGATGAGACAGGCGCTCCACAGGAAACCAACAAAACTAATAAATCTGAGCCAGGGGAGCCTGCAGAGGCTGATGCACTAACCGAGGATCATGCATGGACAGGACCTAGACGCCCTTTTTAGATGTAACTAACAGGTATTTCAGTTTCCATATGGGTACCCTAGTAATGGGTATAAGGGATGTCTCTGACATTGACTTTGTTGTCTGCTCTTTGATCAGGTGGGATGGCCTTGCCACATACAGAGAAAGAGGATGCAACCAGTCCTGATGAGACTTGATATGCTAGGGTCAGATGGAAGGGGAAGAGGTCTCCCCTTTCTGTGGACTAACAGAGGGAGATAAGTGGGAAGAGGGAGGGAGGGTGGGACTGGGAGAGATGAGGGAGGGGCCTATAATTGGTATATAAAAGTGAAAAAATTATATATATATATATTAACTGTAAATTTGAGATGTATGGCCTTTAACTTGATGTATGGCTATTCTGTGTTTTTTTAATAATCTTTATTAGATAGATTCTTTTTTGTCTTCTAAACTTTATCTTTTTTCCATTTTACCCTCATGTTTATGGAAAAAAAATGATCCTGCTCCATCAGCACTTATTTTTCCAAAGGTAAGAACGTCTGCACAGACTAAGTCACTGTTGTCATCCCAGACATATATCCACAACCTGGTCCCTTCATAACTTCACCTTTTAATTAAAGTCCTTAACTCACTCTAAAACTTAGCATGCATAATGATGAACATCCTCACTGTGCTACACACATATCCTTTGCACAGTCACTGTTTTAAAAACACATCATACATAGTCCTTGGTTGGAGATACAGTCTCATAAAAGACCCCTGTGCCCAGATATATTTGGTCCTTGTGGAGGTCTTGTTCTATCCAGGTCTTACTAACTCCCCCTTGTTTCATATGATTCCCTGTACTCTGCCAAAGGTTCCATTATGAGTCTCTGTATCTGATTTGATACACTGCTAGGCAGAGTCTTTCACAGGTTCTCTGTGGTAGGCCCCTGCTAGGATGTAGCCCGTGGCAGCTCAGTATCCAAGTGTGTACCCTAGTAAGGGGAACAGGGACTGTCTCTGCCGTGAACTCAATGGCTGGCTCTTTGACTCCCCCCTCCCGCCCCCGGAGGGAGGAGCAGCCTTGCTAAGCCACAGAGGAGGACAATGCAGCCAGTCCTGAAGACACCTGATAAGCTAGGGAAAGAAGGGAGGGGAGGAGGACCTCCCCTATCAGTGGACTTGGAAAGGGGCAGGGAGGAGATGAAGGAGGGAGGGTGGGATTGGCAGGGAATGAGGGAGTTGGCTAGAGCTGCGATACAAACTGAATAAAGTCTAACTAATATTAAAAAATAAATATTTAATTAAAAAACACATTATAACCTTAAACTCCTCAAGAAATATTTACTCAACACAACTTATTTTTATAAAACCCATGCTTTCACAATTCATGCTGTATGTCCTGCAAGAGTTGAGACATGTACTCTCTCATAACATCTATTGTCCCTTGTGATTCTAAACACCACAATTTCTTATCTAGATAACTCACTCCTGGGAGAGCTCAGTGCTTTTTTTTTTTTTTTTTTTTTTTTTTTTTTTTTTTTTTTTTTTTTTTGTTTTTTTTTTTTTTTTTTTTTTTTTTTATAAAATTAGTCCTTATTATTGTAGGTGCAATAGTCTTGCTGTCATATAAAATGAAATCAATTACTTTTATGCTCAAAACTGTTAGCTTTTTATTTTTTTCAAAGCAGCTGGAATGTAAAAGGCAAACTTTAAATTTACTTAAACAATTATTAACCTCTTAATGTATCCCTTTCACTCTACCTCACTTTCTTCAATCTGCTTTGGCCAATTCTATGGCCCTCAGTCTTGCTGGACAAGTTCCAGTCTCAAGACCTTTAAGTTCCTTGTAGCTATTGACACCAATTACTTTCTCATTTCTTTAGTTCTTCACTCAAATGTCATCTTATTTAAACTTGCAGTTTCCTGACTCATGACTCATTTTACACACCTCTTTTAAATTCATCTCCTGCATTCTTTTACTCACCTCATATACTTATTTAAACATCAGCAACTATATTATAGGATCTCTGAGTAAATGACTCAGAATTTTTCAAATCTTTTATAATTTTGACATTTACCCTAGTTCTTGACAAAAAAAAAAAAAAAACACGTCTTAAATATATAATTTTTAAGTTTCTTTCTAAGGTAGTCACGTAGGGAGAGAAGAGGAAGGATGAGTGAGACTGGGTGGGGACAAGGGAGAGAGCTATAGACAGTATTCAAAGTGAATAAATTGTAATAAATAAATAAGACATTAAAAATTCTTTTCTTATTCTCATCATTAATATCTCTTAGTAACTTTTCTGTTATACTCTTTTGAGCTTTGTAATTTTTGTGTTTTATAGAATTTGAAATTTGAAATGTGAAATTAATCATTCAAATATTAAGTGATGGAAAGGGGATTATAGATGAAAAAGATGTATGGCCTCTATATCTGAAGCTTGGCTATCCTACATTAAAATCAGTTTTTCAGAAAGATATGCTGAATACTAGTAATTGGTGTATTTGAATATGAACTTATTTTAAAATAGAGTTTTTGTAGATAGAATTATGATCAAAAATTTTCAGTTTTGTTCAAATCCAATTCAACACCTATCATTGTTGCCTTTATAGAAAGGAGCCAAAAAGTTGTGTCCTGAAGAAGATAAAGATACATCTATAAAACAAGGAACATTACAGATTGCTTTCTGTCACCATATCTAAAATGACATTGGAATGCTTTCTGATTGTTCCAGTTAAAATTAAAGCACCTGATATGATGAATTCAGACTTTTAGTCTCCAGACATATAAGGGAATATATTTCTGTTAGGACACAGATTGCTATGATGTGCTTTGTCATGGCAGGCCTGAGAAAATAACACAGCTGACATTGCAGAAAGCTCTCAAGATCCTACTGAATATAATTTCCTAAATGAGATACAAATAGCTGAAAGCAGAGGAAACCACATCCTAGAGCAAACCACATCCTAGGCAGTCTGAGCAGTCATCATCAGTTACCTAGTGTAGTACACTAGCAGAGATTGCTTTAGCTGACGGTGTTCTAGATTCTTGAAAAATGAAAAAATTCTTGGTATGTAACTCCAGGAAAAAAAATCATTGTTTGATGGACTTCATAAAATTTACCATTAAATATAATCTTAGTACCTTGAAAGTTCTTGCATATGGAGTTTTGACAAACCTCTTAGTAGCAACATAATTTCAAAAAAGTGAGGATTCCATTCATGGATTTTTATTATTTTTAAGTATAAGCACTTTAATTGAGTCTGTAGTACACATGCTTCAGCTTCATCTTGCCTTCAAGAATCATGTTTACCCTGGCTTTTAATAGCTGAGTAGTGTTCCATTGTTTAAATGCACTACAATTTCTGTATTCGTTCATCAGTTGAGGGGCATCTAGGTTGTTTGCAGATTCTGGCTATTATGAATAAAGCTGCTATGAACCTGTTTGAGCAAATTTCCTTGTTGAATACTTGAGCATCCTGAGTGCGGTTTCCCAGAAGCATAAATACACATATAGTATATACTCACTTATAAGTGGATATTAGACATATAATATAGGATAAACACACCAAAATCTGTATACCTAAAGAAGCTAAGCAAGAAGGAAGAACCTGGGTAAGATGTTCAGTCCTCACTCAGAAAGGCAAACAGGACAGACATCAGAAGAAAAGGAGGGCTTGGAACAGGTCAGGAGCTTACCACAGGGGGCCTATGAAGGACTCTACCCAACAGGGTATCAAGGCAGATTCAGAGACTCATGGCCAAACTTTGGGCAGAGTGCAGGGAGTCTTGTGAAAGAAGGGGGAGATAAAGGACCTGGGGGTAGTGGTCAGGAGCTCCATAAGGAGAGCAACAGAACCAAAGGGGTCTTTTCTGAGACTGATACTTCAACCAAGGACCATGAATGGAGATAACCTAGAACCCCTGCAGAGATGTGGCTCATGGCAGCTTGGTCTGCAAGTGGGTCCCCTGGTTAAGGGAGCAGGGAATGTCTCTGACATGAACTCTTTGATCACCTCCCTCTGATGGGGGATCAAACTTGCTGGGCCATGGAGGAGGACAATACAGCCATTCCTGATGAGACCTCATAAGCTGGGTTCAGATGGAAGGAGAGGAAGACCTCCCCTATTAGTGGACTTGGGGAGGGGCATGGGAGGAGATGAGAAAGGTAGGGTGGGATTAGAAGGTGACAAGGGAGGGGACTACAGCGGGATACAAAGTTAATAAACTGTAATTAATAAAAAAATTATTAATTAAAAATTGAAAAAGGGAAGCTGTATGGGTAGAGAGAGGGATCAGAGAAGAAGGAGTTAGGGAAATAAAATAATGCGATGAAATATTCAAAGAATAAATTAAAAATAGAATGACATTTTTAGGTCAGACATTGAATGTGATTATTCATTTATGTGTAAAAGTGTCTGTAATATTTATTCATATTCTCAGTTTTAATGGTCATACTTTCTCATCTTTTTAAAAATAATATCCTATTACAAAGCAAATACATTAATCTTAATTTTGTAGAGTATTTGACAAACCTGTGAACTTGACTATACATAATGTAATCTATAAATGTTTCCACAACAAATTTTCATTAGCCAAAATGATTAGATCACTTTTGAGGTGAGAAGGAGAAAATGATAAAAATGGAGATTGTTCTTTGGAATTTCAAGGAGAAAAGTTTCCTACGGATAGAACAACAATTCAGAGTCTGTGGAAGTAGTCAGAACGTCTTTCTTTCCTATCCTGGATGACAAGAGTTGCTCACTTCAACATGAAAACTGACATACATGAATCATAATGCAAGTGTCTTAAAAGAATGCAGGGTAAGTTTATGCAGGATGAAAAAAGAGTTGGGATATAGAGAAACCAGCCAAGTCTAGCCTCAGTGGGACTCAACAGAAGAATTTTATAACTAATCAGCTCAGACCTACATGTACTCAGGGACAGATCTACCCCCATAATGAAATACACTATAGGGGAGAAATGGGCGCTGCAAGGGCTCATTGTTGGTTCCTACAGTGATCTGAAGACAGGCACTGTGTGATGCCAGGTATCACCTCCAAAGTCAAAGCAGGAACACACAGAACCAGGAAAGTGATCTAAGGGCATGTGGGTGTAGCAAGGACAGTGACTGTAACCCATTTAAAAATCTGGAAAGATGTGTCTAGATATGTGAGCTGCCCCGACTAACAGCTGTTTTAGATCCATCACCATGTGAAAGGTTCATTGACCTCAGAGAGTTATGTACACAGAACATAACAAAAATGAAAATAAAGTTTATTTATAATCTGTTCAACAATCAAGTGATTTTTAAATCAAAATAGAAATACGAATATAATTATGGCTCATATTCCTGTATTAAATAATCATTAAGGAGAACATAGCATCATGAGTTTAGGATTCTAATCCCACTCCTTTAATAAAATGCACTTCCCATCACAGGAAAACATGATGTTGTTGTGATAAACAAACAACTTTCCACAGGGTATTTTGAAATGGAAACAAGACAGAAGGAAAGTGGTTACTTTTCATTAAAACACTAAGTAATTACGTGTGTGTGCCTGTGCATGTGTGCCTGTGCTTGTGTGCATCATTCTGTGTGTCTGTGTGTCTGCATGTTTATTTTATGTCATATATGCATGTACTTACTTGTGTGAAGGTGTATGTAACACCCTCCCCTCACTCTGTGTGTTTAGGCAGGTTATAAGTTGACATCACGTGGGTTCCTTAAAATCTCTCCATATTGTTATTTTAGACAGTGACATTATTGAACCTGAACCTCAGTAAGTAAGTTATACTGGCTAAGCAATGAATATCGGGGCTCTATTTGTGTCTGCATTCCCTGTGCTAGAATTGGAGAGGAAAGCCGTCACATCTGGCTTTAACTAGGTAATAGAAATCTAAGGTGAGTTCCTCATGGCTGTGTACTATGCACTTCACTGACTCAGCCAACTCCTGAGCATATGTACCTGTGAGTAATTACTGACATGTAGAATTCCCAGGGATTTCTTTATATATACCACATGCTGAGCTGAGAAATCAGAACAATTCTCAGATCACCTCCATGTATGCCTATTTAAAAGCACATCATAAAAATGAAAAGTATTTTAACCTTAAAAAGTCACTTTTTATTATGGATAGCATTGACAGAAATGCTTATATTGGGAGGTAGTATTGCATGCCTTATTAAATTCAAATAGCTACAAAAGATCTGCTAACAAACTTGCAGGAACAAATTTTAATTAAATGCCAGGATCAAATCTTTGACTTCTTAATTACTTTTTAACCCATAGTGATTAGGCAATTTTATTATTCAGATTAAACAATCCTCTTTATAATGTACTACTCTTATGACCACCAATAATTATAATAATAATAATATAATGTTTACATTAAATAACTCTGGTACTGTTCATGAAAAATTTCAGTTATCTGGTGTCTACAGCATATCTAAACATCAACAAGGATGATTTCTTTTACCTTTATAATACTTTATAACATTCTGATATTTCCAGGTAGAAATATTTGTGAGCACTAATTGCACAGTAAACAGTAATATTCTTTGAAAGCACTTCTGAAGAACTGCAGCTATATCATTCTGAAGGACTCATTTACTTTCCCTTTTTACTGAGCAATAGAGAAGTAAGTCCACAGACAGCTACACCCATAATCGCAACCTAAGCACTTCATCTTCTGACGCTATATTATTTGAAGTACTACATTTTTCAATTTCTTTCAAGATAAACTGATAAAATTTCTATATTGGTATTAAATTCAGCAGTTCCACTCAGTCGAATAATTTTATCTTCACTCTGCAGTTCCTTGGGTACCTCAGGGTATTTTCTGGTTTTATCTTTGTTGCCAGAAGTATTTATGCATTAAACTAGGACCACAGATACTTTAACCAACTTGATCTTTATTATACCGGAGCACAGGTTACTACTTAGACAGAGATTAACAAGCTAGTGAAAGTGCTCTCTGGGGATAGTGAGTCTCCTGTGCTGAGAGGGTCAAACGCATTATCTATTTCAAATCCTAGAGGCTAGGAAACAGCTTTAACATCTTCCACATCCCTCTGAAACGGCTCCTATAATGTATTCCACTGGAGACACTCTGCTTTCCATTATTATTCTATGTGACGAGTAAAATTATATAGTTAAGCCTTCAGCAGATTTCAATCATTTTCAGTATCAATTCTCAGTTATTAAAATGCCCTTGAATAACATTGTAATTTTGTTCATGGGGTTTCCACTGCCGCACACACCCCCCCCCCCTTTTGACAAGGCAGAGGGAGAGTCTAAGGAAGTTTTTTTCTACATGTTGAATGCAAATTAAAATAACTGAGTTTTATTATGAAAGAAATCAAAAATTTTAAATTACCTAGAATTACAGATACCATTTATCAGAATAAGCTCTTTGTAAAATTTCATCATGGGGAGAATAAGTTTATTTGTCCTAATTTTAGTATATATGCAACTGAAAGAAAACTTTTTTGCTACTTAAGTAAATATGATAACCAATGATTAAAATGTGACTAATATTTTGCTGAACAATTCAGAGTATATATTGCTCTTTCTTTTTCTTCATTCCAAGTTTTTTATTATCTTCCACACGACAAGATAAAGAATTACAAGTCCGCTATTAATTATAACTCTTTTGATCTTTTTTAACATTCTATTTATTTTTTAACTAATTAATTTTTAATTATAGTTTATTGACTTTGAATCCCAGCTGTAGCCCCGTCCCTCTCCTCCTCCCAACTCCTCCCTTTTTTCCTTATCTCCTCCCATGCCCCTCTCCAAGTCCTCTGTTATGGGAGGTCCTCCTCCCCTTCCATCTGACCCAAGTCTATCAGGTCTCATCAGTACTGGCTGCATTGTTTTCTTCTGTGGCCTGGAAAGGAGGGGAGGTCAAAGAGCCAGCCACTGAATTCATGTCAGAGACAGTCTCTGTTCCCCTTACTAGGGTACTCACTTGGAGACGGAGCTGCCATGGGCTACAGCTGTGCAAGGGTTCTAGGTTATCCCCATGCATGGTCTTGGTTGGAGTATCAGTCTCAGAAAAGATCTCTGTGCCAGATTTTTTGCTCTTTCAAAGAACCTGAGTTCAGTTTCCAACACCCATACCAAATGACCCCAACAGCCTGTACTTTTTTTTCCAATTTGGGGGTGTCCAATTACTTTCTGTCCTGCAGAGGAATTTCCACTATGTGGATAAACTCCTCAATTCCAAATAATGGAAAACAACACAAATATTTTTTTTTAAATTGGGCATGCTGTCTATTAAATTTTTAAATGCTTAAAATGTCTCATTATTATATTATCTGGCAAAGTCGGTATATTTTTTTTTAGTCTGAGTGTATGTATAATCCTTATCATAATCTAAAATTATAGTATAATAACTAGCAAGAGAATAATTTTAGAATTGTAATATTACATGGTGATTTTAAAGTGGAACTACTCTTTGATATCAAACTCAAGTACATAAAGTAAAAGATTTGGTTATAGTAATTATTTACATATTAGCTTGTATTTTATTATATATTTTTCATTGATGATATTTGTTATTTTTTATATAGCTTAACTAAATAAAAATACAATTAAACAAAAATTATTATTTAGTAAAAAACATAAAGCATATAATTTGATGCTCAATCATTTTTAGAAGTATTGTTTTATGAGATAAGGGTTATAGATGAGCAATGATGTATATTGAAATTTTGGTGAGAATACTCTTTAAATGTTCTTAAGATACAAGCAGCAGACCAGATAAATGTAGATGTGATAATTGGCTTCACTAGTTGTCATTATATCTCATATATATATATATATATATATGATATATATATATGATCATTACACTGTACTGTATACTTTAAATATATGTAATTAAAAGTATGGGCACAAACTAAAGACAAGAAATTCAGACCTTCTTAAGTAAGATAAGTAAACTTTAAAATAAAAGCAAGAGAAAGTTGGAAACTGTGAGTTACTGCAGAAAGTGCAAACCGCTCTGTCACAATATGTTGCCTGAGAGCTGAGAAGAAATTGACTGGACCACCTGCTACCTGAGAGATTCTCTCGATTGATCTGAATGCCATAGTTTCCTTCCTAATATCTCAAACACTCAGCAAGGCTCATACGCATATATGAATCAGAAAGAATATTTCAATATAAATATACCAAAAATACATTGAATACCCTGAAATTACTTTAAAAATCAAGACAGCCATTGATGTCAAGGATACATCTTTGTCATAGATGATAGGACAAAACCTTATGCATTTTCTTTACTCTTTTCTCTCATTGAAAGTATTTCCTCTCCTTTGAGATCTTCTTATGTGAATGCCTTTATTAGTGAAACATTTACAGCATTTTAACCTAAGTATATCTTTGCATTAAAATGTAGCGTAAGTCTTAACCTCTGATTTAATATTTTTATCATTTCCTAGATTAACTGTAATTCTGAAGCTTTCACATCAGCAGAACTAAATTTAACAAACATATCCTAATAAAAATTGCCATGTACTCAGTATTCCAAAAAAACCACTGAACTTGAACCCTGTTATTATGTCTGTTGTGTTGTTTTTTATTTTTTTCTAAACTTGAACATTTCTTCCAGAAGTAAAGGGAAAAAAGCACCGGAAATGCACAAAAAAGTTAACAGACTCAAAGTAACCCCCTATCCCTCTCCCTGGAAAATAGAAGCAGTCAACACTTGCTGGCAAGGAAATGAGACCCTTGCTGGAAGTGCCTGAAATATCTAGGAAGCCTATTGTAGCAATCAAGATTCTTTACTGAAACAAAACTAATGCAATGAAGGCATAGTAAAAGAGGATTCGATAGATTGCATATACAGTATGGTCCAGGTAGTCCATCAATGTCAGCGTTTACATTGTAGACCCTGAGAATCAAGTAGCCACTTAGTTGGTCCATGAGGCTGAAAACCTCATTTATGCTCAGAAGCCCAAAAGAGTCCTGTCGATCTACTGATCTGCTCAGTGTCTTGTCAGTTTTGTAGAGATTAGGTCAAGTTGATAACTACAACTGCCCAGTTCATTAGAGATGCAGTTTTATCCCCCTGTCCTTCTATTGAAAACTAATTATTTTCTCATATAACATATCCTGATGATGGTTTCATCCCCTTCTACTATTCCGGTTCTTCCCCACTTTTCCTCCTACCTGGTTCTACCCACTGTCTGTCTCTAGAAAAGAACAGACTTCTATGTGGTAATGACAAAAACATATAAAAACAAAATATAAAAAGATAACATAAAAATCATCACATGGAAGTTTCTATTGTTATATTATAATTTTTCCTGAAAAAAAAATGTTTGCTGATAATATAAGGGAGTCAAGTTAAATGAGATTATAAACCTTTCCTGAAATATCTCTATAATTGAAAGATAATTAAACTATTTGCTTCTGAATAACTGAATAAGAATAGAGTAATGAGCATTTACCTACATTTTATATTACATCATATATTCATTTATCATTAATGTTTAAAATAATCTAAACAGAAAAGTGAAGAAATGGACGGGGAAATTAAGATCACCAACCCAAATTCAAAATGAAAAATGGAATATACCTTTTAGTCAGGAATTTTTTGCACCTCTTTTTCTTACTTAAACATTCTTCATACTCAAATTCTAAAATTAGTATTTTTTTTTTCTTTTTAAGTTTACTATAAAAGTCTGGACACTGGGAATGGGAGGACTCCAGTTAATCTTTTAGAACCAATAGGAGAGAGCTCAGGGATATTACAGGTTTTCCTGAATTCCTCAAGTAACTCTATTCACATGTAGACATACTCCTTAAACACACAGACACACTAACACACACACCAGCACACATGCACACACACATATGCACACATTCACATACATATATTTACACATGCATTCACACATATATGTGTGCACAGAAACAATTCAACACATATATACACATGAATGTATGCACATTCACATATGCACACACATACAAATGTATTCATATGCGTGTGCACACATTTGAGAAAATACAGACAAATGCACACGTGTGAACATTCATACACATATGAGCATACACATGCACACATGTGGACACACACATACATACTAGCACACAGACACACATTCATGTGTAGACACATGCACATACACTCACAGAAACACACATGCACACACATCTATGCACATATGCACATACCATACGAATGCACACATATACACTTTTAAACATAAAACAAATAATTACAGCACAGCTTGACTCTTCTAGCACTGTACTGTAGTGTTTGATATCTTGGGTTTGCTTGGGTGCTTTGTCCTCATCTTTTACATACTTTTTTATGCCCTGCTCTTTATTCAAGAAATTCCATAAATGTAGAACAGAATTGGATTAGGTAAAATGATTAAGCCAACGACAAGACAGAAACAAAATATAAATATATATATAGATAGATATAGATATAGATATAGATATAGATATAATTGGTGCTTATGAGGAATATTTATGCTTAGCCATGTTAATGTTAGAGTAACTTTTAACATTTTTAATTTTTTTGAGAGCCATAAACGGTTATAATGGATAAAAAAAAAAGACAAGCATCCATCTTTAATGTGAAATTTTAATGTGAAATTTTATTCTTTTATTACGTATTTACACTCCAATTTTATGGAAAGCAATTCTATTTTATTTGTTTAACTTTTGTTTTTTTTTTAAATATCCATTTACATATTATTTCTGAGTATTTATGTGAGCCTGAGGGGATTTATGTGTAACATGTGTATGTAGAAGCACACAGAAGTCAGAAGCGAACACTGGGTCCACCGGAACTGTAGTTACAGGGAGTTGTGAGCTACATGTAATTTAAGCAATGGAAACCAGGTCCTCTGAAAGATTTTTAAATAGAACATATTTATTAATTTTAAAATTTCTCCATAACAGAATACCAACTATAAAATAGTATTTGAGAACGTTTTACTTCCTTTAGGTTTTCTTTTCTGCTTTTATTTGAGCATCATATATAATTACATCATTTGCACCTTTCTTTATCTCCTTCTATACTCTCCCATAACCTTCTGTGGCAGTTTGAATATACTCGTATCTTTGAATGTTTGGTCCACAGTGAGTGTTTCTCTTAGGATGTGTGGCCTTGCTGGAGGAAGAATGTCACTGTGAGGGCAACCTTGAGGTCTTACATTCCCAAGCTAAGCCTAGGGTGGCACATAGTCTCCTTCCGCCTCATACAGGTCCAGAAAGGGAACTTTCAGCTTCTTCTGCAGCAACATGTCTCTCTGCCATGACAATAATGGACTAACCCTCTGAAACTGGAAGCCAGCAACAATTAAATTTTTTCCCACAGCCAGTCATTAGGCAGAACTTGGGACGTCTTGTAAAAGTTGAGCGTAATATAGGGGAATCCAGAGAGAACAGGAACTCCACAAGAAGTCCAATGGCATCAACTAACCAAGGATCATGGGGGCTCACAGACACTGAACCACCAACCAAACAGCATGCATGGACTGGATCTATGTCCTTTACACATATGTAGCTGAAGGGCTGCTTGGTCTTCATGAGGGTTCCCTCGCAAGTAGAACAAGGTTTTTCCTCTGACATGGACTCTGTTGCCTGCCTTTGGATCACTTTCCACTAGCTGGGCTGCCTTGTCTGGCCTCAGTGGAAGATGTGTTTACTCCTGTTTCAACCTGATGTGCTGTGGGAGTTAGCATAAGCGGGGAGCTCCCATTTTCTGAGGAGAAAGTCTAAACATGCTGTTTCTGCTTATTCAAAATTACATAGATAATATAAATATCATGCTCTCTTAATGTCCTTAATGAAAAAAAAAAAAAATTGTCTACTGCCCCTGATGGCATTGCAGGTGTGGCTGCTGTGTCACCTGTGCATCACTAGGTGGCAGAGTGGAGAGACGACAGGGACAGGCCTAAGCTCAGTGTTCTGACCAGTGAACATCTCAGTGATTAATAGTGTAACACACACTGACAAATGTGCACCTGAGATGACCACAAGATGCCAGGGGTCCCAGACCTTGAGCTAGCCTAAGACAACCACCAGGCTAGTGCCACACAGGCTCTAACAGACTCCCCAAGGTGGGTATCAAGCCAGAGACTAGAAAAACCTCACCTGACACCTCAGGCTCCAGGCTGGAGTGAACCTGAGATACACAACCCCTGCATGGACCCACTCAGGCAGCCAAGACAAGGAGGAGCCTGAGATGAGCATCTGCCTGGTACCGTAGGGTCTGGAAAGGGAGCTTGGCCATACAAGACCACCAGTCCAGTGCAGCATAGGTCAGGGAGGGCATACCATGCCCAGGATGATCCCTGTCATATGTCATAGTGCATAGGTGGGTCATACTATTCTGAAGACCACTCCTGAGACAACTCCAGACATTCAGAGAACATGGACACCCATAATAGATGGAGATAAGTTGTCGAAAAATGGAAGAGAACAAGAGACAGAAAAGTGTGAACAAAATGAAGAGAGGCGGAACTGGAGACTTACGGGTAGTGAGGAACAGTCTGATATGAGTAACCAGTGATACCACCTGAGACCATAGCGGGTTCCTGGCCTGTGTGGCCAATAGGGCCACATCTTGGTCCATGACTCTGCAACACCAGGCATCAACCAAAGGTCAGGAAGTTGTCCTGTGTCTATGCTGCCACCTGAGGACTTGTTGATGTCTGAGGGCTATACAGTACTGGCCCTATCCCTTACCCCAGAGCTAGTCCTAGGGGCTTGAGAAGAGTTGACTGCAGTACTCAGGAAGAGCAGGTCCTACATATCACCCAGGGAATACAGTAATGCTGGTTAGGGGAGTTACCAGTAAGCCAGCCTCTGAGAGCATAATGGTGGGAGAGTTAGCCCAGCAGCTTAAGTGAGGTGCAGTGTCATAACTGAGAGAGGGATGTCCTCCACCACCACAGCCTCTTGTCACCTAAAGCAGGAGATATGGCCCTGGAAATCATGAGAGCAATAGAGCTGTTTCTGCCCCTCCCCCGCTGCAACACTCAGGAGAGCAGTATATTGTGGGTGAGCTGCCCAAAAACATTAGAGAAGAGCTGGATCCGCTCCTTGCTGCACGGGGCCTTGGATGGGCCAGCAGGGGCAGGACAGGGGATGTCTCCCCTGTGGACTAAATGATGTAATGAAACTGACAAAATTTCTCCTATTTAAAAACAAGAAATTATTTGTAAATAATAGTCTACAGCAAATATTCTATTATTTCAAGTGCACTGAAAACAGACAATGTGAAATTAAACTACATAAGCTATACCATTTGAAAAGCATGGAAATGTGAATAAGTAACAAACCTGATATAAAAAAATATTAGTAGCATAAACTAAAAAGGAAAATTTGCTGACAGAGAGTAAATGATGTAAGCAAGACGAGTGGTACGAATAAGGCTGTGAATTAGAAATCTCACTGTGCTTCATAAACTAATATTCTTCAGATATTCTAATAGCAGAACCACTCTCAAACACAAACTTCCACCATACTAAAAATTAGAAATTTGATTTGTATGAATGTGTATATAATTAGGACAGCCATAAAGACCTTTAAAAGTTACACCAGTAAAGCATTCATACAACCAGATTTTAGACTCAATTTTAAAGTTGAACAAAAATCAGAGAATACGACATGGACTGAGAAATACAAATTAAATAAAGAGTTTAGACATTAAAATGTCACTAAATATAATATTTTATATATAATATATAAAAATCAGAGAATACGACATGGACTGAGAAACACAAATTAAATAAAGAGTTCAGACATTAAAATGTCACTAAATATACTAAATATATAAAAAGTCATTTAAATATATAAATATTCTCTATGTATTTGTTTCCATAAATAATTTATAAATTAATTGATTTATGAAGGTGCCATAGAAATGTTATAGGGCAATCACATTTTCTCAGGAAATGATACTGAAAAGATGGAAATTCACAGGGAATAATTAAGTAAATCAAACTTAATTGTTACTATACAAAAACAATTCAAAGTAAATCATAAAATGAAAAGTGCTAAAATAGTCTTTCTTTATCTTAGAGGAAAGAACAAGGGAAATTTTAATGAACTACCTTTGGAAAAAAAAAACTTCTTAATTTTGTCACTGAAAACTTGACCTTAGAATCTATAAATAAATTTTACTTCATAAAATTAAAACATCGCACTTCTCAAATAATGTTGACTCAAGGACAAAAAAAAGGGTTTACAGAGCAAAAGAAACAATTCATAAGATATGAATTATGAATCTTCAGGGAAACTTCCAATTTGATGTCACAGCAGATAAATTACCTTAGTATTAATATATAAAGAACAGCAGGCACTTCATAAAACTAAAAGACAATGACCTTCAGTACGGTTCAGGAAACGCAAATTAAACCACAACGACTTTCTAATGTGTACATATTTTAATTGCTAAAACTGAAAAGACTTACCCTCATGATGTTTACTAAAGATATAGAACAATTGAGATTCACATAAAGTACTGATTCCATCAAGAACTGCTTACACAACTTTGGAAAGCAGTTCAGCAAAACCTTTGAAATTTGCACATAGCAAATTGCATAACCAAAACATATAACATGGTTATTTTTTTAACAGTATCAAAGTCTGTATGTAAAAGAAAATTTTTATGCAAAATTTCATCTAAATTGTATCCACAATTAAATGGAAAGCATTTGTGCCCTTATAGGTACGAACAGACTGTCTTTCATTCAGTGATTTCTACTTGCCAGTAACACAGGACAGAATGTGGTCCCACATTTGACCATTTGGTGAAGAGAAGCCAGACAAAGATGAGTACTACAAAATGTTAGGTCTAGCACTTCAGCAAATTTCAATCTATTCTGTAGAAAGAATACAAGCTCATGGGTGGAATGTAGACAATTATACAAAAGCATGTATATTAATAAGAATAAAGGTAGATCAAGAAATTTTATAATCAAACTTATAAATTCATTTAAGTCTGAGTATAAGTTTGATTATAATGTATAAGTTTGATTTATAATTTATAAGTTTATATTTATAATTTATAAGTTTAATTATAATTTTCTTCTCAGTGTATTCAATATATTACTATATATATTTGTGTATATATATGCAAATATACTGTAGATCTATATTTAATTATGTTCTAGTTTTTTTAATTTAAAGTATGTAGTTTGAAAATTAAAGATTTATTAAATAAGGAACAATATCTAACTTTCTAAGATATTAGTGTATAGCAAGAAAATTTTGATTAGAATTGTTGGAAAATTTTCCATTGCATATTGTTTTAGAGTACTATAAAATAAAAGTCTAAAGAAATCCAGAGTTTCTCTGAAAATCTTCAAAGCTGAACAAGAAAGATAAGAAAACCAATTAAGCTCATTCTTTCATTAAAAAAAGAATTGTGGTATTTTTGTCTCTTCCATGTCTTTCCTCTATTATCTATCCCTGCATCTATCTATGTATCTATGTATGTATCTATCTGTCATCTATCTATCTTTCTAGCTATCATCAGTCCATCCAACTACTCACCACGTATCTATTTATCTATCTGTATATATGTACATATTTATATTATACATACTTACATATATTATATTTATGAAGCTTATATGATTAACATGTATATATATATGTATATATATATGTGTGTGTGTGTGTGTGTGTGTGTGTGTGTGTGTGTATACAATGTCCTTATAGTCATAAATGGAAACACCAAGCAAGATTTCAAATACTTAAGTTCTAATTTATCTTTTCTGTAAATATTAGTTTTGAAATCTCTACTATATATGTAATTAAATTTTTGAGTCTTTATGATGTACTTAATCTAGGCTGAAATGTCACACATATAAATAGCCTCTGGGTTACATTGAGACTTCCACATAACATACTTATTTCACCAGCAATGTTGTAACTCCTGTAAGAGCTGTGAAGGTTGAGAACTCAGATAAGACTGTATGGATTACCCTTTGAGCAAAGCAACTATCTAGAGAGTCCTTTTTCAAAGAAGAGACACAAGAACTAATATAATAAACATAGTATTTTTAGGCTGTGATTAAAATGAAACTTTCTGGCTGTTCTTATTATTCTCAATTCTAGCTGTCAGGTTTTTTTTTGTTTTGTTTTGTTTTGTTTTCAGGAGACACCTTTATTTACTGCTCTAGGGCATCATTTCAAAATTATATTCATTCTTATAAAAATACTAAACACATTTATGTTTAATATAAAATATATTTAGAAATTGATATGTGCCCTCAATTTCTTTTATAATAATGATTATTATTATTTATTACAATTTATTCATTTTGTATCCTGACTGCAGCCCTCGCCCTCTCCCTCATCTCCTCTGGGTCTCATTCTTCCTTTCACTTGCCCCCTATTTCTCTACCCTAGACCATTAATAGAAGAGGTTCTCCTCTCTTATTATCTGACCATAGCCTATCAGGTCTCATCAGGACTGTCAGATCCTCTTTCTCTTTCTCTGTGGCCACCTTGCCAGGGGGCAGTGCCCAAAGAGCAGGCAACTGAGCTCATGCCAGATACTGCCCTTGTTCCCTTTACTAGGGAACACCCAAGGAGACTGAGCTGCCCATGGGCAGGGGGTCTAGGTTTTCTCCATGCATGGTTGGTGGTTGATTCATCAGTCTCCACAGGCCTCAATTTATTATACCCTCTGGTCCAAATGTCATGCAGAATTCTATAATTTTCAGGTTATTACGAGTATGTAGTATTTTACTGTATATGTGCTATGGGGTCTGGGACAACACTGCCTATTCAAATACATTGAATTTTCTGTGATAAAACAAACAAACAAACAAACAATTAAGGTTATCAATACACGCCTGAGGCTGTGACCTCAAATTCAGCGTAGTAACAGAGGATAACCATGTTAAATTTCTGGTTGAATTTTTAAATGGCCATCACATAAAGTTTTTATATCATTAACTAAAGACGCTAAGCAAGAAGAAGGACCGTGGGTAAGATGATCAGTCCTCACCCAGAAAGGCAAACAGGATGGACATTGGAAGAGGGAGAAAACAGGAGAGGAGCCTACCACAGAGGGCCTCTGAAAGACTCTACCCAGCAAATTATCAAAGCAGATGCTGAGAATCATAGCCAAACTTTGAACAGGGAATCTTATGAAAGAAGGTAGAGATAGATCTGGAAGGGACAGGAGCTTCACAAGGAGAACAACAGAACGAAAACGTCTGGGGAAAGGGGTCTTTTCTGAGACTGATACTCCAATCAAGAACCATGCCTGGAGATAAACTAGAACCCCTGCACAGATGTAGCCCATGGCAGCTCAGTCTCCAAGTGGGAATCCTAGTAATGGGAACAGGGGCTGTCTCTGACATGAACTTAGAAGCTGGCTCTTTGATCACCTCCCCTGAGGTGGTAGCAGCCCTACCAGGCCACAGGGGAAGACATTGCAGCCATTCTTGATGAGACCTGATAGGCTAGGGTCAGAGGGAATTGGAGGAGGACCTACCCTATCAATACACTTGGGGAGGGGCATGGGAGGAGATGAGGGACAGAGGGTGAGGTTGGGAGGGGACAAAGGAGAGGGACTACCGCTGGGATACAAAGTGAATAAACAGTAATTAATAAAAAATTAATTAATTAAAAAATAAAAAAGGAATAGAAATAAAAAAAAAGGAATAACTTTCTTTCAGTTTATGATCTGAAATCCAAACTCATATCTAATACCTCATGTTCCATGGACTCTTCCCTGCAAAATCTTTTTCCAGGACTCACAATGAACTCATTATATAATGGTAGGTACAAAGTAGACGGAAGCATAGACCTCGGAACTCCAATATGATAGATTTGAAGGGAAAAAAAAAATGGTATTTAAGAAAATCATTCCAGGTGAAAGTGACTTCTCTTTTCTTTCTTTGTTTCTTTGTTTCTTTGTTTCTTTCTTTCTTTCTTTCTTTCTTTCTTTCTTTCTTTCTTTCTTTCTTTCTTCCTTCCTTCCTTCCTTCCTTCCTTCCTTCCTTCCTTCCTTCCTTCCTTTCTTTCTTTCTTTCTTTCTTTCTTTCTTTCTTTCTTTCTTTCTTTCTTTCTTTTTCAAGTTTGATGCTATGGTTTATTTAGTGTTCACAGTACATTGTTTCCAAAGAAAATTGAAATATAAATCGGCAAGCAGATTCAAGAGAAAATATCATCTTGAGGCTTTTTAAATTGTCTTATTGGTACTGATTTCAGAGACACATCATGGATAAAGTTATATATATTTATATAAAATGCTAGCTTAATTGTATAGTTGGCTTATAACACAAGTAATGAGACATTAAAGAAGTTTTCAAAGAAAATCTATGATGATTTCTGAAATAAGCATGGGCTTGTCAGGTAGACATGAGTGTTAATCAAGGCTTATCGTATTTTCTACTGTGTGAATATGATTGATTTTTTTATGACTCTAACCTTCAGATAATCAAACTAGAAGAGATAAATTTAAAATATCTGTATGAAATTTTTGCATAATACTGTTCAAGTAAGTAAATATTACTTTAAACAATTAAGTTTAGATCTTGAAACATGAAAAACTCTAAATGATAAAATATCAATAAATAATATTCATTTAACCTATAAGTAGGACATATGAGAATCATTTTCTTACACCAACTGGAAACATACATTAGATGTCATAATTCATCACTGTGCCCTTATATCCCTGGATGATTACTATCCTAAAACCACTTTTAATTATAAAACACTTTCTACTATTATTTTAGGTAAATTGAACTGCTTAACTTCATCTTTTTTCCAATTTTCCTTGTTTTTTTTATGACATGTAAAATCATTCTCTTTAGCCTGGCATAAAAGATTCTTTTCTAAATTTTAATTTTCATTTACTCTAACACTTTGGTATTGCAGTTTTCAGGGCCCTTGGTTTCCTGAAATGCAACAGTATTACAGCATATATTTAATACTGAAATAGGCCTGGTTACATTTCATCAGCTCTTGGATGTGACAACCATTCATATCTTTGTAATGACATTGTGTTTCCAACTTCTAGATCATGATTCCTTAGAAGAAGACAATTTCATGAACCCTTTCAACTTCTACTCTTGTAAACAAGAGAAAATATGTTTTAGAAATATTCACTCTCAAAATGTGGATATAGTTGTTTTCATTTCATCTATAACACATACTTTCAGAACTGTGCTGAGGCAGGAAGTATCTATGTACTTTGCTCTTGGAGACAGGAAGACAATAATAGTGTTCATCCAAATACTAATGCACCAGAACTTAGGGATATTGAAAGGCACTATAAATCTACATGAGTTTTGGTTTCCTCTTGATTAAGTACCCTATCCATAGCATCAGTCAATTTTTCTTTAAAATTAATGTTGCAGGATTTACTGTTTAACAAAATATGAAGAGATCATAGTGAATCCTCATTGATGTAAATTATTTATAACATTATATAAGTGAACTCAATAAAATGGTGATAATTTAAAATGCTATCCTTTCCTACCAAAATGTAGGTTATAGACTAAGCTTTAGTTATTTTAATATATTGTGAACATTTTGTATAAACAAAGTCCATTATCTGGTTTTTTACTTATTATTGAAACACTATCTATATTGTAAAAAAAAAATTTGTGGAGAAAATTTTTAGATTCCTACTTTAAAATAGGAACATTTTTCATAATTTCATGTCCATTTCAAAATTATATGACCACCCTTATACAATAGATAGATTTTTACATTTTTGACAATTGACCCCATGTAAAAATGTATTGAGTATCAAATAGCCAATTACTTAAGGCTCTTCTACAATGTATTTTTTTAAACAAAGCTCTATATTAATAAAGATGTAAGTGAAATATATCATAGTATTAAGTTATTGCTACAAGCTTGTGGATTGTTTACTATAGCCTCAAGATAGGTTATGTCATCTACTTTTTCCTACAAGATTTGCTTATTACAGAAAGTATATATGCACATAATGTGTGTCCTCATCATAGAAATTTTCTCTCTTTGAAATAGACCATACAGTTTTAATATTGGCAAAGTTAACCCCTTTTCTCAGTATAATTTCATAGTTAGCAAATTTTTCTTGTTTGTTAAAGTGTATATCAATCATAATTTATGTTTTCAAAACTTATCAAAGGTTGGTGTCACATAGAAGATTGTACAAACTCTCTATTTTAATACTGTTTAGCCTGAATAAAAAATATAACTTAGAACCTCTGCTCAGATATAGCCTGTGGTAGCTCAGTAACCAATTGGTTTCCCAAAGTGAGGGGAACAAGGACTATTTCTAACAGGAACTCAATGAAGATACCTGATAAAACAGGATCAGATGAATGGGGGGAGGTCCCCCTCTATCAGTGGACTTGGAAAGGGGCACAGTGGTGATGAGTGAGGGAGGGAGGGACTGGGGAATGAGGGTTCGGGGCACGGCTGGGATACAGAATTAATAAAATGTAACTGATAAAAATAAAATAAAAATCAAAAAAAAGAAAAAATATAACTTTATAAAATTTTGCTAAATTATGGCTGACTCTATTTCCTATTGAAGTTACATGAAACACAGGCTTGAAGGATTAAATATTTAAGGTAAATGAGATTATTTTGCTTTTAACAATTTTCATTAAGTAAAAGAAGAATTATACTCACAATTTAGTTCTTAAATTATACCACTGCCAGAGACATGATGTTAATATATGAATTCAAATGTGTGATTCTGACACAAACAGTAATCCATTCATAATCATTTTAATCAAAATTTTTTATTAGCCCATGACAGTTAAGAATTTCTGAAAACATAAGAATTATAGTATTTAATAAAATTTCCTTCACTTTAGTAATTTTATTTATTTTGGAGACTTTCTGTATGCATTATTCAAATGTAGACATTTTAAAGTTATTGTGAAGTTAGTACCCTTGGTGCTCAGAAAATAAAGATGGTTAGCACAGTGCAAAATTAAATAAAAAAAACTAAATTTTATAATATCCTTTTAAAGAAATCTAATTTCTTAAAACTGCTAAATATAGTATTTGAGTTGAATGTGGATTGAATCTAGAAAAGTAGAAGTAAGAAAAAAAAACCTAGCAACTATAAGAAGCAACTAAATCTCTTGTCTATAATGTTATGAACAGATTTTATTTTTTTTCACCTTGCTTTCAAGTAAAGCTTAACATGGTGCAGTGGGAAGCTGGCCAGCAACAGAAAGGCAGCAAAGGTGGCAAGAAGTACAAAAGGAGAAAAAGTAATTCACTAAAACAAATTTACTGCAAAACTTTGGCTAGCAGCCAACTAGGAGAAGCCAAAGCAGAGAAAAACATTTTAACAGCATAACTTTAGAATTTGAAAATGGAGGTATGGAAAGGCAATACACTTTTCCAAAAGGTTATCAAAAGCCTGTTTTAGAATAAAATGTAGGCAGTGTTCAAATGGAAAACCAAATATGGTGTTTGAAAATATTTTAGGATTCTATTGAAAACCTCAAACATATTTTCCATGAATGTTATAAAATAAATGAAAATTTAATCATCTTCCCAAAGTAACATGTAGTTTATCATTTGGTATGCACGGTTTACGATTGGATGGTACAGTGTTTCCTGTGTATTAAGGTCTTTTCAGAGTAAGTTCACCCCACTGCCATCTTGAGGAATAAGGACAATCTTTCCTACGGACAGAAGCAACAAGATGGTGTTTCTGTTAATGGGAGGAACATTTCTGTGAAAGCTATCTTTGGGAGCATAAATGAAGGATTCTCTACATATGCAGACAACAGACAAGTAATATAATATAAAGACAAGCTACTTTTTATTAACATGTTCTCTTGTAACTTAACATTTCATGTGGAAGTCGGCAACATCTATTCTTGAGAAGCCCGCACACACTTTAGTGCAGACATTTAATATTCTTCCTTTCTTTAAGTTCTCCTTCTTCGTCTCATAAAGGACATTGTGAAGTCTAAAGTTATACTTGTTTTTAGTGGTCTTAAGCATCACTTAAGAATAATAACAGTGAATGAATTCTCCACAACATGGATCTAAGACCAGAGAAGGAACCAAATACTTCTAGTAGTTGATCTTTGGTGATAGAAAGTATTCATGTTGAATAACCTCAATTGTGATAGCATGTTCAGAGTAAGCAAACAACTCAAGGTACCCATTATGAGATAGAACCGATCACTGACACTGCTCAAGTGACCAAAAACCTGAGAGCAGAAACGTCAGGGAGAGAGGGAAAACCAAATACTGTTCTGATAAAGGAATAGACTTAAAATCAAAATGTGTTGAAGGGACTTACTTTTTCAGGAGTGACTTCTGAAATTCAGGATTTACAGCGTAGAGGTGGCAGGAGAGGACCAACTGAATTTATACACCAGCCATTTTAAAATCAGAGGGACTGTAATTCTTTGTGTAAGGCTGAGGCCACTTTGGCTCCATCCACTATGTCATCTCTACTGTTGTCCTTGTTCAGTTCATGGTTCGGCAGTTACGTGGGTCAGACTTCACAGATCTTGGAGGAGAGCCTACAACCAGCTTCACTATACCAGTATAATCCCTAACGCCAAACTAAACATTTTCTTAGTACATGCAGAGGCAAATTGTCCTTACTCTTCATCAAGAAAACTTCTGTTTTGTTTACAATAGACAGACTTCTACAGAGAACGTGTCGGGAGCCATGCAGGGGAACAGCAAAACCCTTTAGAATGCAGCTCACTGGTTAACACAATCATGAGTTTGTTTCAGAAAGGCACAGCCCTGAAGACTACATGGCCTGAGGATTTCATGCTGTTGTGGAGCATAGCTCTGATTGCCCTTATGGTCACACATCTTTCATAATATGTGAGTTGTATGAAAACTCTGAGGAGGTTTTCAGCCCCTCCCTGGGCAGTATCACTGGCACTCACAATAACAGTGCTTGATCTCAGTCAGGCATTGCTTCTGGAGCAGATTAAAGATTCAGCCACCACCCTTGAAAAGAACCTACAGACGTAGATTGCAAGCAATGACCACTACCTATAGAAAGAATTTGGAAAAATGGAGTGTTTAGCAAGGTTAAGTAAAGATGTCTCTGCTAGTGACTCCGATGTAGAAAGTCAAATGAACAATCTGAAGTTGAGAAAAATACACGCTAAATAGTAAAAATGACACTCTCAAGTTGGACCCATGACTGAAATGACAATTAATTTCTTTATACTAGTTTTTGTCCTCAGCTTTCTGAGCTGAGAAGTTACCTTGCTTGCTCACACTGTTTAGTTGGGTGATCTAAAACTGACTGATTCTCATACCATGGGGTTTCCTCTCACATGGGAAACACAATCGCTGGTATTTTAGGGCCCAGAGTTCTGTCTGTTGGTCACTATGCAGTCCCTGCTGTCCTGCTGGTAAGAAACAGTATCTTCCTGGTGCTGCCATCTTGGATCCCTGCTCACACTAATGTATAAACAAGTTTCTTGATTACAAATGTATATGGATTTTTGAGAATAACTTTTTTTTTCATATTTGTTTTTCACCAATAATAATAATAAAACATTTTATCATGTAAAGGTATTAGGGACATGTTTTTCTTATTTATACTCATGGTAATGGTTTACTTAAAGAAAAAAATAGAATGTAACAACCTTGAAGTTTTTGTAATGTTTGGAAGATTTTGCTGGTACATATATATACATATATATACCAGCAAAAATAAAAGTGGGAAAAAATAAAAGTATGGTTTGCAGGGTACTCTTTGGGGATTGTTTCATCCAGCAACTGTATACACATATATATGTGTGTGTGTACAGTAGCTGGTAAGGCTGGAATTCATTTCCATCCACCTAATATGTGAATATTTATGATTGTGTATGTACTCTTTGGGGATTGTTTCATCCAGCAACTGTATACACATATATATGTGTGTGTGTGCAGTAGCTGGTAAGGCTGGAACTCATTTCCATCCACATAATATGTGAATATTTATGATTGTGTATGTATTTGTGTGTGTGTAAAGAGAATCTGGAGAACAGTAGCTTGTTGGAACCTGCCTGTTGCAGCCTGTCTTACTTCATCAAGTGTAAGTGTGTATGTGTCTGGTCTTTTTCTCTGCCCCCCAAATCTTTCGGTTTTAGACACTCTGCCACTACCAGTGGAAAGGACCCACTAGAGCTAAGAACCATATAGCCCACTTACTCTGTAGCCCCCACTTACATAAATGGATGTAAGTTCACTCCAGGAAGCTATGAGCACTGGCCAGATGCTAGCAACATAATTCTGGCCCCTCAGTTTTATACTATCAGTGGAAGCCATGGAAAGTTGTCCTCAGAAAAAAAAATTCTATTGGGCTACCAGCCAGCTGCTGGGTCTATGCCCTGACTCAGTTTCTGCAGTGAATACGGAAGCCTGTCTTCAATACGACAACTAATCAAACAGAAGAGTGGTGGAGCTCAGCCCTCATGGGCTACCTACGTAGAAGGTTCACAAACACTGTGAAAAATGGAGCTGAAAGAATGTAACTGACAGGGAATCAGGGAGTCTGCTCTGCAACTGTGTCTCCTACTAACATCAGGAGCTACAGCCTTATCATCCAGGTTTTTACTCAGCTCACGCTTACACCCCCAGTCATGCCACTACCCACATGGGGCTAGAAGATGACACACACATCAGCCACTAAGGCCATCCACCTGATGTAACTTCTCAGTTTAGGATTCCACATTCCAGCTAACTCTAGCTGTGTCAAATTGAAAAAAAAAAAAACAATGATTTCCTTGTTTTTAATTGCTTAGTAGTATTCCATGGTGTAAATGTACCACAATTTCTGTATCCATTCCTCAGTTGAGGAACATCTGGGTTGTTTCCAGGTTAGTATGTTTAATCTATGTTATATGTCTAGTATAAGTGGCTATTAGACTATTGTAAGTTTTTAAAAGCTAAATTCAATTAATATATATGTTCTTTAAAATAAAAGTCTGATATTTTATTTCTGTTTTGATTTGAATTGAGATTTTGAAAGATCTACCTACCCTAAAATCTTAGGTTCTTTTTTAAAATTATTTTTATTAATTACAGTTTATTCACTTTATACCCCTCCTGTACTTCCCTCCCTCCTCCCCTCCCAATCCCATCCTTACTCTTCCCCACCAGTGTCCCTCTCCCACTCCACTAAAAAAGGAGGTCCTCCCCACCTTCCCTCTGACCCTAGTCTATCAGGTCTCATCAGGACTGGCTGCATTGTCTTCCTCTGTGGCCTGGTAAGGCTACTCCCTCCTCAGGGGAAGGTGATCAAAGGGCAGGCCAATCAGTTTGGGGTAATATAAGTAAATATGGGGTTTAAAATATTGTCAAATTAAAATGTTTTTGACATAACCAAATGCTAATATAAAATCAAATAGGTTTTGAATTCACAATGTTTCTGGAGATGCTTGTCTTTGTTCCACAATAAGACTTCATTACAGCCTTGCTCTTACATGCAGATAAGGGACACACTGTGCTTGATGTGTGGCCACACTGGACCATGTCACTGAATCCTGGCTAAACAACGCTACCTGGGTTTAAGAGCACTACATTCTATGAACTTCAGTGTTTACACTGAACGTATTGAATTCTCTGTTCTCATAAAGCATACCGATTATGGAAAAGAATGTTTTCAATTATTTCCCCAGATTCTTATTTCTGTGTGTATCAAATTAGTATATGAATGTATTGGACTGTATTAGAATGTTCGATTTAATGTGTTTTTATTTGAGTTACTGATATATATATATAATAAAAATTCAGTAAATGATTCTTGTTAAGATTAGACCAAAAAAAAAAAAAAGATTAGACCAGAATTCCAAAAAACTAATAAAATGACATTAAATATACTGTTGCCAATTTACTCTATTAATTTATGCAAAATGGCATAGAAATTATTAAATCAAATAAATATCTGTCAACTCTGACAAAAATATTGAGATTTTCTACATTCTTTAGTGCCAAATATTCAGCCAACATTTAATTCTTTATGTAAAAAAAATAAATGAGCATACCCATCTCATCAAAATGCAAATTTGCTCCCATTTTTAATAAGTGGTAAAATTATGTATGTGCCAAGGAACTATTTAAAAATTATTTCCTTCGTGACTTATTAGTACTAAATGTTTGATTTATATATCTTTTCATATGCTTATACCACCAAAGATGTGTAAAACGTCTCAGGCAAAGAGCTGTCATAAGTAGAAAATACTAAAGGAGCCCCTTATGCTAAAATGTTTCAACGTGTGCAATGTAGCTCCATGTTTTCCTTACCTTACCTAGGCACTTTCTAGTGCCTAGGAAGTTTTAATTTATCTGTCTTCCTATTTCGTGATGAAAGTTAAACGGGTAGGCATTTTTTGAAAATATGTGTGCTTTCTGCTTTATATGCCCAAATGCAAGGAAACTGTTCAATAGGAATATTTACTTATGAGCAAATCCAGACAACATAGCAAACTTTGCCCCTGAGCATGATTTCAAAGAGCTATATAATAACAGAGTACTGTTACGGAACTGTTAGAGAATATGGTAGCACCACATCGTTTCTTTCCTTTTCCTATCTCAGAACTTCTCTGTGGCTTGTCCTTCATCTTGGCTTTGTATCCTTTCTTTTCAGTATGGCAGCAGCCAGGGCCCTAGTTCCTAAACACAGAAAAGCAGCTGCTTGAAGATTTGATTCATGAAGGTCATTCTTGCTGCTTCTTCACACTACTCTATTCAATTTTCTTATATAATTTAAAAAAATAAATATCTTACATATTTTATATGTAAAACTATGACCTTTTCAAGGTAGGAAAAGAAACTGTATTTTCTTCAAAATCTTGAAACACTTTAATGAAAAAAAATGAAATGATTAGATTTAGGATGTGCAGGCTTCAATATTATGGATTCCTCTGAGCCTGCAAAAGTGATGACAGCCAGCAGGTCATTTAGTCTGTTGAGCATAGTAAGAGCTGGAGATTAGTGTAGCCTCAGTGCCAAAACTTCTCCATTGTCCAATGGGATTAACAAAGTTAAAATTCAAAAGCTTCTTAGGTACATGTAAGTTATTTTTATAAGAATATTTGATAACCTAATGCTTGCTTTCCATAATTCCCTTCAAACTTATTAATTTTTTTAAAAAAGAACTCCACATCTGAAAATGTACAGTGATGTAGAAACAAAACAATGCCTTGATTATGATGAAGCAGGGTCTAATCTATGCATTTCTGTGTCAGGGTTCTAGAGCTCTATTTGTGGTTGTTTCTTTGTGGCTTATTTTAATTTATCCAGCAAAAAGAACACAAATACTAACTGTAGTGATTATATATGTTGAATTTGTTGCTTGAGAAAAATAATTTTCAAATCTACCTAACCAAAATATTTATTAAAACAGGAAGTTGCAAACCAAATATTTTAATTGTCTTTCATTAAAAACTGTGAGAATAAAAATCAGCTCATCCTAATGTGTAAAATTTGATATGTACATAACTTTTTAAAAGTCAGTCTTTAAAGAAAATGGTACAATTATAAAAGTTTGGAAGTTTTGTGAAAGAGTGAGGGGAAATGGAGGGGCCAAAGACACCGCAAGAAGACCTACTCAGTAAAGAGTCTAACAGAGACTGAATCAACAATGAAAGAGCTTGCATGGGATGAACCTAGTCCTCCTACACATATATAAAAGATGCGCAGCTTGTTCTTCCTGTGGCTCCCTAACAATTACAGTGGGGGTTGTCTCTGATCCTGTTGCCTACCTATGAATCACTTTTCTCTAGCTGAGATGACTTATTTGGCCTCTGGGGTGGGGGAGGGGGGTGATGTTCTTAGTCCTGCTGAGACTGGATATACCAGGGTGGATTGTTAACCCTGGGGTCCTTCTTGTCTCTGAGGAGAAGCTGAGTGAGGAATGGGGAGAGAGGAGTGTGAGGGGAGGGCTGGAAGGAGAGGAGGGAGGGGGCTCTGATTAGGCTATAAAGTGAATGAATAAAATGTTAATGGAAAAATGTGGTTAGCAAATATATTTTGAGTGTATTGTACACAATAATGAAACTCCTTTGCACTTCAAAAATCTAGAAATGTATGTCATACATTGTGGGAAACTGCAGAGCTTACACAACCACAATCATGAGTTTGTAAACATTTCTTTAGGGCCTAGATGTTCAGAGGACACTGGGTATTTTTTTAAGGAACAAATTCACAGTATTTGTGCTTGCAATGTATGGGCTGTATGGTTATAATCATAGATACACTGTATATGAGAGTTCCCTGATCATAGATACACTGTATATGAGAGTTCCCTAATCATAGATACACTGTATATGAGAGTTCCCTAATCATAGATACACTATATACAAGAGTTCCCTAATCATAGATACACTGTATACGAGAGTTCCCTAATTATAGATACACTGTATATGAGAGTTCCCTAAAGGATCAGTGGTGTCAAACATAAAGGGAAGATGTGGAGTTTTTTTTTTTCTGGCTAGAGCACTTGCCACCTTCCAGAAAGTTATTGGTTTAGAACTAGTGTTAAGTCAACCATCTACTGATATCCAGTTTGCTATTTTTTCATTTGTTTAAAAAAAAAATTCATACGCTCTTATTTTATAAAATCTGCAATGTTTTATCAAAGAATAAAGTCCCCTAAGAAGTTTTTGGTCATTGAGCCCTAGAGCTTTTAACAAACTTTATTACCATTAAAGCTTACAAGATCTTTTTATTTTTAACTACACTGAAATATGATCATACTATAATCCAGATCATGTCGGCATTAAAGCATGATCATATAGACCTAGAAAGTCTTTGGATATGATCCCTTGCCAGTGCAGCCGCCATATTCTAGTAATTTTTCAGGTTTTTTTGCAAACATAATGACTTTGTGTCAGGTTTTAGAAGACAGTGTAACAAGATAGGATTTATTCACAGAGGAACAGAAACATCTTCTTGCCATTTCACAGCTTAGCTTTGACTGAGGTCAGAGAGGAAAGGATTATACCTTCTTGAATAATCCTCCTGTTGATATTCACCTCACTTTTCTTTTTTTATCCACAGATCCTACTAAATAGGGATCCCAGAGATCATGGTGATGTCCCTAGTCCCTGCAGAAGGAGTAGGAAACATTTACTAGAGCTTGTCATAACTCACAAAGCCTTTACCATCCAGTGTGGAAGATTGGAAGAAGCATAATTATATGAGAGGTATGTTAATAAACTCTGAGATAAAACTTGTTTGTTGCTAATTTTTCAATTCTTTTTGTTCAAATCAAAAGTTATTCATTGAAGGTGGACCTGTGAAATGAAAATGTTATGTCTCATGGTTGTGGAGTTGCATTTTCTGCATATATATATATGTACAGAAAGTATATTTGCCACAATTCTGAGTAATTTATGTATTTGAAGCAGTGTTCATTCATCCAAAAATTGAACAGTACAATGGCTATTTTTACTAACTTTTGTTACAGACTATAGTTTCTGTGGGGTGAGCTGGACTCAAGAGAACATAAATATTTTAAATTATTTTTCTCCTTAGCTTTCTCTTTTCTCTGTTTTATATAGAACCTTTTCTGACAGGCAGCAACTTTACAAATTTTGAGTATATATTGTATGTTGAATACTGAAGAGAAAAACTAAATTATAAATTGAGCAAAATTATACTTTTTCATTGTATATTTCTACATTCTATTTTAATTGCATACTTTTATTCATTGAATATTCTTTCTAGCTACAGTTAGTCATTAAAAGTTAACATTTCTCTTTACACACCTCTAGAAACTTTTCCTAATTAGCCTTAAAGTTAAAAATGTGAAATTTAGTTCAAGTTTTGTACTACATTCATTATAGGTTAGGTGGTATTTTCTTTGTTTTATGTTAAAGATGTTTTTATTGCTTTCTATTTTTGATTCTGATTCTTATCAACTCTCACTAACTCTCTTATCCTAAGGCCTTTTTAATTAGGGCTGAGTACAATTTAACAGCACATTCCTTTTAGTTAAAACATACCTGAGCCTCTGTAATGCTTAGTTGAAAGTTGTTGGCTCTTTTTTATGGTTGAAAAGTTTTGCTAATTTAGAGAAGTACCTATTTTAACTCAAGGAATTGGGAAAGGTTTTTAATTTAAAAGTGTAAAAGTGGGAATATTGTTTAAACTTCAGTCTAAATTTGAAAGGATTTACACTACTCTCCTCTACAAAAATATAATACCATAGATTCATCAATATTAGAAGTAATGACTGATTTTAATTTTAATTTTAATTGGTGACCATGTTATAGTTAATATTTACAACTTGAATGTTATTGACGAATATGTATTAATTCTAAGTATATGTTGCAGAGTAAGAAAAATATGTTAAAAGAAGCTGTTTTGATGTGAATGAAAGCACCAGTAATGTTAATTAACATCATTGCACTATATATATTTTCATTTCGAATTTGAATGTACAAATGTTTTTGGATTCCTGTGTGGATGTTTTAAAAGCCACAGGAACTTAGATTACTTATATGAAAGGGTAAGAAAAAAAATCATTTAACTCGGTTGAGATAATTTCTCTCAGTTAAAATTCCTTTAAACAATAAAGTTTCTTCTAATTAAAATCAAATGGTGCATTCACATTGTACCCTATGCTCATAAAATAAGTCTTCAATATAGAACTTTGTAATTAGTCTTAAAAATGCATAAAAGCAAAAAAGACAGTTATAGAGTGATGATATCAAGAAACTTTTTAGTACAATTTGAATACTGAGTTCAAGTTTGTTTCCCCCAGAGGAAAGGAAATCTTTGTTTTGCTAGGCTTTATTCATCTATTTTCTACTTGCCATATTTTGTTGAATATATGCACCTGTTAATAACCTTGCTAATGCAGTTTGCAGGTTCTGTTTTGTTTGTTTGTTTGTTTGTTTGTTTTGCTTTGCTTTGTTTTACTAGAAGGAAACCCAGAGGTTGCAAGGCTTGTTTTTCACCTATTAAGACCTCTTTTGAAATCTCAAGATCTAAATCCCAAGACCTAAAGCATCACCTGGCAAAGGATTAACACAACAGACATGTTCCAAATGCTGTAGAAAGGGAATGTTATCAGCATTGGATTGAAGATGCTTGCAACTAAAAGAGGGTAAATGTTAGGTTCATGATCATGCAGGTATTAACCAAAGACATCACCAGAAAAGTGTCAAAGGGATTAACAGGGTACATTCTGAGAATGTTTGCAAAAGTGCAGGCTATTTATATAAAGCAAACAGTCAGATGTGTGTGTATTTCCATTTAGGTTGTGATGAAAGAGAATTGTTAAAACTATCAAATATTACCAAGGCAAATAAAAAACAGAGAACTTTGAGAAGAGGAATAATGAACTATAAGTGATAGAAGTAAATTGACTTCTACTTTGCAAATAAGATAAACAGAACTTACTCTTTAAAAGAACAAAATCTGCTGCTTAAAATTATTAAATCCTATTAAATGAAGCTACATAAGTAATAAAGGGAATAATGTGAAATGATAAATCAGAAGTTATTATGAGCACTGAAGCTCTTATCAGCCAGGTTCAAGGTGAAAATTTTTAACATGCAGAAGAAAAAGGCCAGTGATGAAGGAAATGTCCCCTAAGCAATATACTAAGGTCTATCTTTAAAAACATGAGGTTGGCATGGAGATAACCTAGAACCCCTGCACAGATATAGGCCATGGTAGCTCAGTGTCCAAGAGGGTTCCCCAGTAATAGGAACAGGAACAGTCTCTGACATGAACTCATGGGCTGGCTCTTTGATCACCTCCCTCTGAGGGGGGAGCAGCCTTGCCAACCCACAGAGGATGGCAATGCGGCCAGTTCAAATGAGATCTGATAAGCTAAGGTCAGATGGAAGAGGAGGAGAACCTTCCCTATCATTGAAATGGGGTCGGGCATAGGAGAAGAAGAGGGAAGGAGGCTGGGATTGGGAAGGGATGGAGGAGGGGGTTACAGCTGGGATACAAAGTAAATAAACTGTAATTAATAAAAATAAATTAAAGTAAGAAAAAGAAAAAAGTGAGGTTGGAGAGGAAGTTCTTTTTTTTCTTCTTTTAAATTATTTTTATTTTTATTAATTACAGTTTATTCACTTTGTATCCCCCTGTACCTCCCTCTCTCCTCCCCTCCCAACCCCACACTTCCTCTTCCCCACCCTTGTCCCTCTCCCAGTCCACGGAAAATGGAAGTCATCCTTCCCTTCCCTCTGACCCTAGTCTATCAGGTCTCATCAGGAGTAGCTTCATTGTCTTCTTCTGTGGCCTGGTAAGGCTACTCCCCCCTCAGGAGGAGGTGATCAAAGAGCAGGCCAGTCAGGTCATGTCAGAGACAGTCCCTGTTCCCATTACCTGGAACCCACTTGGAAACTGAACTGTCATGGGCTACCTCTGTGCAGGGGTTCCAGGCCATCCTCCATGAGTGGTCCTTGGCTGGAGTATCAGTTTCAGAAAAGACCCCTGTGCCCAGACTTTTAGGATCTGTTGCTGTCCTTGTGGAGCTCCTGTCCTTTCCAGAAACAGAAAAACACACAGGGTATATACTCACTCATACTAGATACTAGACATATAGGATAAACATACTAAAATCTGTACACCTAAGGAAGCTAATCAGGAAGGAGGACTCTGGATAAGATGCTCAATCGCCATTCAGAAAGGCAAAGAGGATGGACATTGGAGGAGGGAGAAAACAGGGAACAGGACAAGAGCCTACCACAGAGGGCCTCTGAAAGGCTCTACTCTGCAGGTTATCGGAGCAGATTCTGAGACTCATAGCCAAACTTTGGGCAGAGTACAGGGAATCTTATGAAAGTAGAGGGAAGAAATTCTTGATTTAAAAATAAGTAATGAAGGCTTCAGAGCTCTATGAATAGAACAAAAATTCAAAAAAGTAAAATATACAAGAACTAGCCATGTTTGGAATCCGTAAATGATTATTTATCAAACTTTGAAATTGCAATCAAGTACCCAAAAGTGGTAAATACTGGCTTGATAAAAACAAGCCAGTAGAATTATAAAAAGCCAGAATGAGGGAGGGATAGAAACTGGAATGCTTTAGAGGTACAATTCATAGAGAATAATTGTATGCATTTTATGGTAGAATACTGCTTCTTGAATTCATCAGGTTGCCAAGTGTCTGCAGAGCAGAAAAGAGCCTGTCAAAAACAGGGAACTGTTTCTTGGGTTGACCTCTGTACTGCGATCCCCTAGTGTTTCCAGTGATGTGACCCTGTAAATCTCTTCTCCTCCTAGAGATAGTTGGTACTTGAGAGGAAGCACCCAGAAACAAAACCTGACCAATGGTTCATACTAGGCAGTAAGGCTGTTAACAGGGAATCCCTTTACACACCTGGAAACAGCAGTATCTGTTTTTAAATTAATTATTTTTTTTTATTGATTACACTTTATTCACTTTGTTTCTCCTCTCTCTCTCTCTCTCTCTCTCTCTCTCTCTCTATATATATATATATATATATATATATATATATATATATATTGCTTTAGAGCAATATATATATTGCTTTATATATATATATACTATTCTTTACTTTATAACTTAAGTAGAATACAACAGTAGAAGCAGCACCTTGTCCATACCAGAATATGTTCTTTGTCACCACATGCTAAAAGCTTCCCCCTTCATAAACACTTGATTAGATAATGTGACCAGGGATTCCCCTTTCTCTTCTCTCGAGCAATGGTAAAAACTGCAACCAAGGCTCTGATGATAATTTCCCTTTTAAACTTTTAACTAAGAAGCAGACAAGATGTGCATGGACAACTAAAAGGTAATGACTACCTTAAAAAAATAGAAAAGTAAAAGAAAAAAATATATATATATCAAAACATTTCATAGGAACTTGAAGTTAATAAAATATTAATAATATAAAAATCACTCATCATGCAATGAATGGGGGAAGGGAGATGAGATAAAGAAATTAATTAGCACAAAAATCCAGGATAAATCATTTATAAGAATTGTCTGCTGAGCATCTCTCCTGCTGGCGCCTCTTATTGTAGTACTGGGAATTGAACAGAAGCATACTACTATTGAAATGTATTTCTAGTTCCTCTTTTCCTTTGTGTTTTGACACTATGTCTCACTGAGCTTGCCCTGATCCTACTTTGATGCCAATACAGACTTGAACTTGTCATTCCCTTGACAGCCTTTAAGTATCTGGGGTAAAAAGTTTGTGCTAGGCCCAGCATCTAATTAGGCCTTTGGAAAGAAATTATCATAAAAATACTGAAACAAAAAAAAAACTTTTAATATTCACTTTACTTTTATAATTCACTTGTTTTATTTTCTGTTTCAAAAAAATTATGTACATTTTTTAGTTAGGATTTTATTGTCGTGAAGAGACACCATGACCAAGGCAACTCTTAAAAATGAAAACATTTCATTGTTTTTGTTGTTTTTTGTTTTCTTTCTTTCTTTTTTCTTTCTTTCTTTTTTTTGTTTCAGAGGTTTTGTTTCATTATCATCATATTGGGAAATATTGCAGTTTGCTGGCAGACATACTGCTTGAGGAGCTGAGAGTTCTATATATTTTTTATTTTTTATTTTTTATTATTAGTTACATTTTATTAACTCTGTATCCCAGCTGTATCCCCCTCCCTCATTCCCTCCCAAACCCTCCCTCCCTCATTTCCTCCCTGCCCCTTTCCAAGTTCACTGATTGGGCGAACCTCCTCCCCTTTCTTTTTTTTTTTCTTTATTAATTACACTTTATTCACTTTGTATCCCCCCTGTGGTTCTCTCCCTTCTCCTGTCCCAATCCCTCCCTTCCTCCACCCTCTGCATGCATGCCCCTCCCCAAGTCCACTGATAGGGGAGGACTTCTTTTCCTCTCTTCTGATCCTAGTCAAATAGGTCTCATCAGGGGTGGCTGCATTGGCTTCTTCTGTGGCCTTGTAATGCTGCTTCCCCCCTCAGGGGGAGGTAATTAAAGAGCAGTTCATGTCAGAGACAGTCCCTGTTCCTATTAAAATAGATGGAACCCAATTGGATACTGAACTGCCATAGGCTACATCTGTGCAGAGGTCTTAGGTTATCTCCATGCATAGTCCTTGGTTGGAATATCAGTCTCAGGAAAGACCCTGTGCTCAGATTTTTTGGTTCTGTTGCTCTCCTTGTGGAGTTCCTATCTTCTTCAGATCTTACTGTTTCCCAGTTCTTTACTAAGATTCCCTGCACTCTGCCCAAAGGTTACCCATAAGTCTCAGCATCTATGTTGATAGTCTGCAGGGCAGAGCTTTTCGGAGGTCCTCTGTGTCAGGCTCCTGACTTGTTCCCTCTTTTCTCCTTCTTCTGATATTCAGCCTCTTTGCCTTTCTGGATAGGAATTGAGCATTTTAGCAAGAGTCCTCCCTCTTGATTAGTTTCTTTAGGTGTACAGATTTTAGTAGGTTTATCCTATATTATATGTCTATATGAGTGAGTATATACCCTTTCATCTGACCCTGTTTTGTCAGGCTAAAAAATCCTCCTCTGTGGCCTAGCAGGACTGCTCCTCCTTTGGGGAGTGGGGAGGTCAAAGAGCCTGCCATTGAGTTCCTGTCAGAAATAGTCCCTGTTCCCCTTACTATGGGAAAACAATTGGTTACTGAGCAACCATGAGTTCTACGTTTTGATCAGCAAACCAGAGCAGGACACAGTCTTCCATACTGGGTAAACTTAAGCATAGATATGAGGCCTCGATGACAGCTTCCACAGTGACATACTTCCTATGTCAGCTACACTGTTAGTAGCACACACAATAGCACTGCTCCCTATAGGCCAGCCATTAAAACACATGAGTGTACGGGCTCCAAACCTTTTAAAATCACCGCGCTTTTAAAATCACCTTTTAAAGCCCCCATAGGTTTATAGCCATAATGTAATGCAAAATACATTTAGTCTAACTTCAGAAGTACCCAGAATTTACCACAGTCTGAACAAGGTTTAGAGGTCCAAAGTTTCAATTCTCTTATGAGATTCAGTCAATCTTGTAACCACAAACCCCTATAAAATCAAAATCAAAAAGCAGACCACATACTTTTAACATATCATGACACAGGGTATACATTACTATTCCAATACATAAGGAAGGAAGCACAGTGAGAAAATGCTGGACCAAAGGAAGACCCAAAACCAGCGGGGCAAACTCCAAACTCTGCACCTCCATGTCTGGTCAAAACATTCTTCAGATTCTCAACTCCTTTCAGGTTTGTGGACTTCAACACACTTCTTTCTTTTGGGCTTGTCCCACTCCCCTGTTCACAGCTTTCCCATGGCTTTGGCATCTCCAACATCACAGCTTCTCCAGGACAATCCAAGCTTACCTTCACAGCTTCATATAGCAGTCTCTCTAGGACTCCACCCAAGGATAACTCTGTCATAACCCTGGCATCAACACCTTTCCTTAGTCAAAGACAGAAATTCCATCATTGGTTCTAAAGCCAGAACCATGTGGACAAAGCAGCCAAGTTCTGCTGCTAGAATATGCTTCCCTTGTCCAGCTACATCTTCATCAGCTTTCTGTTTTCCACTGTTTTCCTTCACTGCCTAAAGTTAGCTGTCCTAGAACCTTGCTCTGTAAACCAGGCTGTTCTTCAAATCAGATATCTTAATTGCCTCTGTCTGTTGAGTACTAGGATTAAAGGTGTGTGCTGCCAAGGTGTGGACCTAAGCTTTTCTTTCATTCATTTTCACAAGATGGAAGCTTAGGTGGGTGAGAATCTTGCCCTCAGGTCACCATTCTCCAAGTTCCATCTGTTTCTCTTCTTGAACACAGGATTTAGCCCCATTCCACTCCTGGTGCCACTTTAACCCTTGAACAATACATTTTCTATTTTTCCTTTCTTCTTTTTTTCTTTTTTTTAAATTTAATTATTGTTTAATTTTTTATATTAATTTCAGTTTATTCACTTTGTCTCCCAGGTGTAGGTCCTCTCTCCATCCCTCCCTTCCTCATCTAACCTTGCTACATTTCAGTAAAACATTCTTCGTAAGAGTGAACCACAGGACAGAGTCTGTACTAGCCTGTTTTGAGCTTCCATTTGCCAGTGCAGTTAATCCAAATCTCTTCATGTAAGACTCAAGCAGACTCTTCATACAGGAGAGAAAAAGCAGCCACATTTTTTGCATAAAAATCACAAGAACACTTGAGGGGACATGCTTAAATTCACTTCCTCTGAAACCTCTTAACCAGGCCCCCTCACTTCAAGTCATCTTCAGCACCACTGTCTTCCATGCTGGGTAAGGCTCATTACTCACCACTTAAAGTATTCCACTGTTTTTCAAATCCTGAGTCCCGAAATTCACATTCCTCCAATCAAAGGCACGGTCAGTCCTATTATAGCAAAACCTCACTCCTGGTAATATTGAAAGACCCCCGGGGGGTGTCTTCCGTCAGAGAGATCCCCTCCCAAGGATCAAAGAGACCAGTTATTCAGATGCAAACAGCAAGAGGCTTTATTTGGCACTCGGGTACCCGGGGGCGACAGAGTCTCTCAGGACCTGCGCGCCCTCTGAGGGAAAGCTGGGGCTTTTTATAGGGTTTTGGAGCAGAAGTTCGGGGACAGAAGCGAGAAGCATGGTTACAGGGAGCTGATTGGTACAGTTAAATGAGACCATAATTTGAGTCAGAGTTTGGCAGGGACCCCAGGATACCAGGAACTGGGTGGTCAAAACAGTCTTGATGACTCCTAACCGTGGCGTCACCTGTTGTTTTTCCTAGGACCCCTATCTCGGCTGGAACAGTCCCACAGATATCCGATGAGGGTGGTCAACACAAATTGTTTTTAGCTTGACTGGGGCAGCCTGACCACAGATATCCCAAGGGCGGCACAGCCAGCACAGCTGGGTTTCTCAGTAATTTTCCAGTTCCCCACCTAGCCTTCAGAGTTTCTCAAAACAATGGTGTGGGTACCACAAAATGACGTTAGCTATGTTCAACTTAGGGTGAGGCGGGGGTCTTTCAATATCTTCTGTCTTAGTTAAGATTTTGTTGCAGGGAGGAGACACAGCATGACGAAGGCAACTCATAAACATTTAATTGGGGCCGACTTACAGTTTCAGATGTTTATTCCATTGTCATCATGGATGGAATCATGGCAGCTTGCAGGCAGATGTAATGCTTGGGGAGCCAAGAGTTCTACCTTTAAACGACAGGCAGCAACAGGAGACTATCTTCTATACTGAGCAGATCCTGAGCATAGATATTTGATCTCAAAGATCACCTCTATAGTGACATACTTTCTCCAACAAGGCTACACATGCTCCACCATACATCCTAATAGTGACACTCCCCATGTGTCAAGCATTCAAGCACATGCATCTAGGAGAGCTATACCTAATACAAACACCATGGTGTATACGTGTGCGAGTGATTTTAAATACATTACATGGGAATAGACGTAAGATTTAGACACCTTAAAGTATACTTCTGAGAAAACTAGTTCTATTTCATTTTCAGTCCCTTCCACAGCTTTACCAACTTAAGTCTTGGGCTTATCTTATTCCTAAATACTAAATAGTTTATTCAATCCCCTATACACACTTTCATTATTTCTATTAGTTCTTTGTGAATTTTCTGTAACTTGATTTAATCGTATTTAACCTATTCAGCAAATTCCATCAGATATAACTCCATTTTCCCTAATTAAAATTTTTGAATTGACAGTATGTTTTTTTGTTTTTTCACATCTACAGAGCCCAATGTGTGCTGTCCACATAGTCTCGGATTTGTGGTCATTCACTGGAGCTGATGTCTTAAAAGGACCTCAAAATCGAACTCTGCACCTCTATTAGGTATCAATTGTGAACAGTTCATTAGGTAAGGAGCTCATTCTTACCTCTCCTCTGTAGTAAAATGCTCCTTAGCTAGTCTGTTTCCCCATCTGAGTGTGAGTTAATCATCCATCGTGGATCCTCCTTGTTACTTATCTGCTTTGGGTCTATGAACTGTATGTTTTTATTTCCTGTACTATATGGCTAAAATCCATTTATAAGTGAGTACATATAATGTGCATCTTTCTGGCTCTGAGTCACCTCAGGATGATCTTTTCTAGTTTCATCCATTTGCTTGTAAATTTCACTATTTTTGACAGCTAAATAATATTCCATTTTGTACCACAATTTCTTTATTCTTTAGTTGAGGTTGATTCCAGATTCTCACTATTATGAACAAAGTTGCTATGAATGTAGTTGAGCAAGTGTACTGTTGTATAGTAGAGCATCTTTTGTCTCCATGCCCAGAAGTGGTATAGCTGGGTCTTGAGGTAGAGCTATGCCTAATTTTCTGAGAAAGCACCAGATTTCTTTTTAAAGTGGTTGTACAAGTTTGCACTCCCACCAGGAGTGCTTCTCTTTCTCCAAGTCCTTTTCCTTTTCAGCATGTATTGCCACCTATTTTTTTTGTCTTAACCACTCTGACAGGTGCAAAATGGAATCTCAGAGAGACAGAAAATGCAGAGAGAAATGATAGTGAAGATCAGACCTGGGGAGAGCAGGAGGACAGAAGGCATGCAAAAGGAGAAAACATGGTCAGAGACATTTCAGTGACAAGCTGGGGACACAGGACAAGGTACACTTCTTGGAGAATATGGGGTGACTCTAGCTGAGAACCCTAGTAACAGGGTCATGGAGAATGAACAAATAATTTAATTAATTAAAAAGTCCCCTAGTTTGAACTTTCACAGATCTTGGGCATGCTGTCACAACTACTGTGAACTCACATGTGTGGCTATCATACTGTGACCAGAAGATACTGTTTGGCATCATCCAAAGCCAGTAACTCTAACATATTTTTTCTGAGCCCTAATGATATAGAGAAGGGTGTGTGTGCTAGATGTCCCACTTAGGGCTGAGTATTCTTCATCCCTTTATTCTGTGCAGTTTGCAAGGTTGTGCTACTCTGCCCTAATCTCAATTTACAGTAAATGAAAGCTAGTCTGATAAAGACTGATAGATTTGTTAATCAATGGACATAATGTTCAGTTGTTAGGAATTGGATTAATATCATGTCCATTTAGCAGAATAATTATCAGTGAATTTCCCCCTAAGATGTATGACCAGTCTAGCTACATAATATTGGCCTTAATACAATGCATACAAATCTATGATAAAGCATGTGCATGCTGTATGAATACACTTGTGGGTACATGGTATAGGTGGTAGGAATCCGACATGGTGACCAAATGTTGACACTGTCTTTTGTTTTGTTTTGTTGTTTTCCTCAGTTGTTTCCCTTTCTTTTCTAAAATATTGGCTTTCACTGAACATGTAACTTACACATTTGTCTGCAGTGTCTGGTTTGCAGAGTAAGGGAATCCCCTGTTTTGTGCTGAGTTTGCAGATGTATAACTTCCATTCTTGGCATTTTTTCTTTTATTTATTCTTCTCTTATAAAATATATCCTGACTACAGAATCCCCTCCCTTCACTCCTCCAAATCCCCCTTATCACTCACCTCCCCCATATCCACTGCTTTCCAGCTTCCCTTCAAAAAGAGGACACCCAGGATATCAATCAAACACAGCATAACAAGTTACAACAAGACTAGGCACAAACTCTAATATCAAGGCTGGGCAAGTCAACACAGGAGGAGGAAAAGGGTCCAAAGAGCAGGCAAACTCCCCCTCCCACTGTTCAGAGTTAGACAAAAACCTCAAGCTAAAGGGCACATATGCAGAGACCTAGTGTCCACATGTTTGGCCTTTTAACCAGGAAACTAAGGATTCGAACTAAAGCTCCTTTTTTGAACAACAAGTATTGAAACAATTGAATCATCTGTGCAGATTCTGAAATCACATTTTAAATGGAACATCTTTTCTGTTTACCTTCTGGCAAATATAGGAGCATGCTGTTAATCAGTACTGTCCTAATTTCATTGAGAATTTACATTTGTTTAAATATTATAGTATTTAAATCATGCAATATGATTATGTTAAAGAGATGGATTCTTGTGTTAAGTAATAGACAATAAATGGTCATGTTATTGTTATGATAATTAAGAAACTAGCATTCTTAAAAAAGGAAAGATGCTTCAGTGCTAGAATAATACAGAGAATTTTCTTAAATTTTAGTCTTATTTTTCCTTTTAGTTTTTTAAATAATTTTTATTTTTTATATTAATTACAGCTCATTCACTTTGTATCCTAGCTGTAGCCACATCCCTCATCCCGTTCCAATCCCACTTGCTCTCTGTCATCTCCTCCCATGCTGCTCCCTAAATCCACTGATAGTAGTCCTCCTCCCTTTCCATCTGACCCTAGCCTATCAGGTCTCATCAGGACTGGCTGCATTTTCTCCCTCTGTAGCCTGGTAAGGCTGCTGTCCCCTCGGGGAGAGGGGGGGGTGTTGATCAAAAACCCAGCCACTGAGTTCATGTCAGAGACAGTCTGTTACCCATATTAGGGAACCCACTTGGAGACTGAGCTGCCATGAGCTCCATCTGAGCAGGGGTTCTAGGTTATCCCATGCATGGTCCTTGGTTGGAGGATCAGTCTCAGAAAAGATCCCTGTGCCAGGATTTTTTGGTTCTGTTGCTCTCTTTCTGGAACTCCTGTCCCTTCCAAGTTTTTCTACCACCCCCTTCTTTCATAAGATTTCTTGCACTCTGCCCAAAGTTTGGCTATGAGTCTGAGTATCTGCTTTGATACCCGGCTGGGTAGTGTTTTTCAGAGTCCCTATGTAGTAGGCTCTTGTCCTGTTCCTTGTTATCTCCCTCTTCCACTGTTAGTCCAGTTTGTTTTCTGAATGAGGACTGATCATCTTACCCAGGGTCCTCCTTCTTGCATAGCTTTTTTAGGTGTACAGATTTTAGTGTGTTTATCCTATATTATATGTCTAATAATTACTTATAAGTAAGTATAAACCATGTATGTCTTTCTTTTTTATTTAAATTTTTATTTTTTATAGTAATTACAGTTTATTCACTTTATATCCCAGCTGTAGCCCCCTCCTTCATTCCCTCCCTCCCTCATCTTCTCTTATGCCCCTCTCCACGTTCACAGAAAGGGAAGGTCCTCCTCTCCTTCCATCTGACCCTAGCTTATCAGGTCTTATAATAACTGGCTGCATTGTCCTCCTCTGTGGCCTGGCACAGGTGCTTCCCCATCAGAGGGAGGCGGTCAAAGATCTAGCCACTGAGTTCATGTCAGAGACATTACCTGTTCCAATTACTAGGGTACCCACTTTGATACTGAGCTGCCATGGGCTACATCTGGACAGGGATTCTAGGTTATATCCATGAATGCGGTCCTTGGTTGGAGGATCAGTCTCAGAAAACATCACTGTGCCCAGGTACTTTGGTTCTGTTGCTCTCCTTATGGAGCTCCTATCCTCTCCAGGTCTTTCTATCTCCTCCTTCTTTCCCAAGATTCCCTGAACTCTGCCCAAAGTCTGGTTATGAGTCCAAGTATCTGCTTTGATATACTGCCGTGTAGAGTCTTTCAGAGGCCCTTTGTGGTAGGCTCCTGTCCTGTTTCCTGTTTTCTTCTTCTTCCAATGTCTGTCTCGTTTGCCTCTCTGAGTGAGGATTGATCATCTTACCCAGGGTCATCCTTCTAGGTCAGCTTCTATAGATTGTACAGATTGTTGCAGTTTTATCCTATATTATATGTCTAGTATCCACTTATAAGTGAGTATACACCATGTGTGTCTTTCTGTAAAGCAAAGGACACTGTTGTCAGAACAAAACAACCGGCCACACATTGGGGAAGGATCTTCACCATGTGTGTCTTTCTGCTTCTGGGACAGATCACTCAAGATGATCTTTTCTAGTTCCCACCATTTGCCTACAAATTTCATGATTTCCTTGTTTTTAATTTCTAAGTAATATTCCATGGTGTAAATGTAGCACAATTTCTGTAACCATTCCTCAGTTGAAGGATATCTGGGTTGTTTCCAGATGCTGGCTATTTCAAAGAAAGCTGTTATAAATATGCTCAAGTATACAATAAAGACTTTTGTCAAGAGTTGTTGTTGTTTTGTTTTGTTTTGTTTTTTAATCTTAACCATTCTGATGGGTGTGAGAGAGAATCTCACCATGAGAAAAAAGACTGCTTCTTCAACAAGTGGTGCTGGTCTAATTGGATATCTACATGTAGAAAAATGCAAATATATCCATACTTATCACCCTGCACAAAATTAAAGTCCAAGTGGATCAAAGACCTTAACATAAAACCAGACACATTAAATTTGTTAGAAGAAAAAGTGGAGTAGTGCCTTGAACTCATTGGCATGGTAGAGAACTTCTTGGACAGAACTCCAACAGCATAGGTTCTAAGATCAACAATAATGGGACCTCATGCAACTGAAAAACTTATGTAAAGCAAAGGACATGGTCAACAGAACAAATCATCAGCGTATAGACTCGTAAAAGATCTTCACCAACCCTATATCTGACTGAGGGCTAATACCCAAAATATATAAATAACTCAAGAAGTTAAATAACAACAAATTAATCCAATTAATAGTTGGGGCACAGAACTAAACAGAGAATTCCTAACAGAGGAATGTAGAATAATGGAGAAACAAAGAAATGCTCAAAGTCCTTAGTCATCAGGGAAATGCAAATTTATCTTATTCTTAATGAAAATATAATAACATCATACCAGCACATACACACAGGCACACACTACCTCCCCAGAAACCCACATATCCATACACACACACGCACACATCCACAAAATCACACATATACAAACACACACACACACACACACAAACAAACAAACAACACATACACACTCCAGCTGTTTTTATTTCCTTTTTCCAATTTCTCTTCCTAGTGGACCCTCAAATTCATTATCTTTTTTTCTTTAATTATTATTGTTGCACCCAATGAGAGTAGCACTAAATAGACTGAGCAGATTTCAGTGACTGTTTAGTGCTGCTTGTTTCTATATGTTATTAGGACAGGCCACTTTGAGTTGGATAAGTAATTGTGGAAGGGAGAAAACTGTTCTTTCTTAAAGAAAAAGAAAAGAAAAGAAAAATAATTAGCTATTAAATTCTACTTGAGAATACTTACTGACTGCTGTCACTGGGAAGACCCTTCCCAGAAGACCTGGATATTATGTTGAGTTTATTAATTCTCAGAAAACTTAACTCCTTTGTTATTTATGCGTGTCTTCCAGGTTTGTACAAAAGTTTGAAGTTCCAACCTGTAATTTGGTATTGACCTCTTATCATAGATATTCCTATAGTAAAGAAATAGACAGACATATAGTTAGATAGATAGACAAATAAATATTACAAGTCTATTTTTAAGTGTAACACTATTAATATCATCACCCATGATACAAGTACTTGTATTAGAACAGACATTATTAGAACAGACTGTATGTCAGATTTAGTTAATACTGTATTTTGAAGGAAACAATATACAGCTAATTGATGCTGAATTTGAGAAAAACCTTAATATAACATAATTTATAGATACAGTAGGGTGGTTTAAGAAACCAAAGCCCAGCATTCAAAACTCCTTATTCCTAGGTTGTTGACATGTTCCAGGTAATGACTGCTTTCATATTAAATGTATCATAAGGAGCAATAAGGATATAAATGTGCTTGTGGCATAGAGTAATACAAAGAAAAGCAATGTCAAAGGTACAGCTGAATTTCATGGCTTCACTGAGCTATAAACAATATTAGAGCTCTGAAATTCGTGATTTAATTCAGACTCTACTGTTTGACATATTTAGAGTTAAAATTAGGATGGCAAATTGTCAGTGGGATATTTGATTCTGAAAGACAAGGGGGATTTTTAGCTTAGTAATGTAAATTTCTTAATTGCTTGTATGTGATGGCCAATTGAATTCAGAAATTAATTTGTCCTCATGAAGGAGAAAGTGCAGAATAAAAATAAAGAACATTTTTGAGCAGATATTTTAGATTTTTGTTGTCACTTAGCATATAGAAATTTTGTCACTTAATAGATGAAATGAATGTAAGGTTGAAATAGAAGTAAAGCGAGACACAGAGAGACTCAGACAGATAGAGAGACAGAGAAACAGAGACAGAGACAAGCAGAGAGAGAGAAAGAGAGAGAGAGAGAGAGAGAGAGAGAGAGAGAGAGAGAGAGAGAGAGGGAGAACCCCAAAACAAAGGAGAGTGTAAATTGATTGGACTCACTTGAAACAGTTGAGGCAAAGTTAGGAGAGGTTTACAGAAACATAGAGTATACACTTGGACATCACTTACTTTCTGGAAGAAGTGGAAACTGCTAATGTCACAGGAAAGAAACACAGGTTAGAAAGGGTAGGAGAATGAGAAGTGTGTGAATAAGTAAGTAGGAATACACCAGTAACCATTTTAGTCGCATGGCTCTTTTATGCCATATTCTGTAGAAGGATAGAAAAGATACGTCCAGAGTGAATAGCATAGGTACAAGGGAAGGTAAAGCTTTGTTTGTAGTGCTTATCTAATATGGAAGAAAAAAAAAAACAGTTAAAATATAATATGTGAGAATCTTAGATTGGTAAAGGGAATGGAAGCTAAATTGTAAATAAGAAGTGTTGTATTCCTTTTTCCACCCTGGTACCTGAATTAATTATGACTGAGAAACTAGTACTGCGAACCCAAATTTGATACACATGTTTTCTCATGTGGGAATCTTCAACTATATTGATTTTCTGTTTTCTTCTCCATTCTTACAGACATTTTATTCCATATAAATTTTAAATACAATCATAAAATATTATAGTTCTTTCCTGTTTAGATACAAAGATATTATTTTCTCTTCCTGTTTTTTTTTCTGTTGCTGTGATTCAATGAGATGATCATAAGCAACATAGGAGAGAAAATGATTTATCTGACTTACAAATAATCATTATCCATCATTAAAGAAAATCAAGGCAGAACTCAGAAGTCAGTACCCTGGACTTGAAACCATGGAGGATTGCTGCTTTGCTGGCTTGTTCTTTGACTCACTCTTAGCTACCCTTATTATAAGTCTCTGGGACACCTTACTGAGGAGCTTGTTGCTTACTCGGCCATGTCCTTTTCCATCAATTAATAATCAATCCCTCAAATCAATCCCCCTGTAGGCAAATTTGATCTAGGTAATTTCCCAACTGACATTTGCTTCCCAGATGAATTTATCTCTTTTCTAAGTCATGGCTTGTTTTTATTCCACTACCATTACCTGTATGTGTGCATACATACCCCTGTGTTCCTAAATACAGCCGCCTTAGTCTGTTACGGTATTACTTGTATGTACATGTCCTCAGGACTGATTGTTTGGTATTGGATCACTATTTGGTATGCTTTTTCCTGTGGAAGACTATTGCTTATCTTCTTAATAACAAACACAGATAATTGAACAACAATGAAAAATGCATCTAATAGCATATAAGTTATTGTGAAACCTCAGAGAATGGTGCTGAATTGATAAGGGTTCTAATTCTCATTTATTAAATATTCACCATGTGACACTAAGTAGTTTATTTACTTTCTTGATATTAAGAATTTTTTTTCTTATTTAAATGTGAGAAATGCAGAACTTACCTGGATAAATTATACATAAATATTCTTTCATCTATATAAACTTCAGACAAATTGCTTTCTGTCTATGTCATCCTGATTTGCAGTTAATAAAGTTTTGAGAGTTCTGTGTTGTTGTTGTTGTTGTTGTTGTTTTTTTTTTATATAAATCTTCTGCCAAAATTTTTTTTTAAAATTCAAAGTTACTTTTAGCATGCATGTTTGCCTGCATGTGTGTTCATGTGTGGTGTATGTGTGTGTACACACATGCACACACGGACGGATGGATTCATGTGAAGACCATACATAAGTATAAGCATTCATGTTAAGAAAGGAGGTCAAGCAGAATGTCTCTTTTCACTTGTTCCTTGTTTTGTGTTTGGAAATAGTACCTATCACTGAGTCTAGACTCAGCTTTTCTTATTCTAGTGATGACTAGATTCACATGGTTTCTATTTACCACAAACATTACAGACAAGTATCCTGACATGTAGCATTTGGCTCTTTTACATAAGTACTGTGTACTCAGTCCTCAACCTGTGCAGCAAGCATTTTACTGACTGAGCCATGTCTCCACCCCACCTTAGCATCGATGCTAAGTATTTGGACTCATTCATTGGAAAACAAGAAAAGCACATTCTCCATCTCTAAGTCTTCATCAGAAACTGAGATTGGTGTCAATTAGCAGTCACATAGGGCTGTTTATATCACTGAATTTTACTTTGTTTCTTCATGTGTGCACACCTCTGTGTCCACAAAATTCATGCACCCATATGTACCTGCACACACTTAACACATGTCCATCATGCCATTAATCTTAGCGCAAGATTTTAATATTATTGCCAGCTCTAGAAAGTCTTCTTTATCCTTCCAAAGCAGATTATAGGGATACTTGAATAAAAATCATTGGTCAGCAAAGTTTCTTTCCTGCAGGAAGAGGTAATTCCATGGTAGACAGGAAAAACATTGCATTGGAACAGTACTCGGCACATTAAAGGATTTGCTGAATTTGTGAGTGCCAACCTTTTGCAAGTTGCTACATTATTAAATGTAGAGTGATGTTTTGTTTCAGGGAACATTATGTGTAATACAAGTGTGTCAACGCATACTATTTTATTTCTTTTTTATTTAATTTGAGACACATGCATTTATAGTTATATATACATAGCTATATATCCATAATATGTTTTGCTGAGCAGATTTTTATTGTTGTTTCTATTTACATTTTATAAATAACAGCTCAGATAGCATCATACTAGGATTAGGTTTGTTGAATTCTAATGTAGAACAATTTGAAGGGCAATATTTTTCTCTTGTGACTAACATTTTGAAAGATTTAGAAGAAAAAAAGAAAATAATGTTCAAAAAACTCATTGCCTCAGGCTGCTCCTTTCTGTTTGAATTCCTGTGGCCATTTGAAATGTATTAGCTTTGCTTCTATTAGTTTTATTGTGAAGAACTTGGCAAAAAGAAAGGCTGTGCAATAAAGAGTTCAGAATCAGCCTTGTGAAAACACCTGCTAAGAGAGGAAGTCTCAAATCCCTAGACTATATTTACTGGTAAATTTGTAGCTATTTGTAAGGCTTTAGAAAAATAAAAAGGCTCCTTTCAGTGAAAAAGTCACATTTATCTAGTAGATATCCAATTTTAGTAGTAGTTTTAGGATTCCTGAATAAAACCAGGGAGGGAAACAGATTCTTTGAAGACGGTATATTCTGTAACTAATACTTTTATCAATATTTTCAAGAAAATTTATATTTATGGGATCTAAAAGCTACAAGTTAAATCTTAAACTTCTGATATCTTCATAGTTCGTTAATAATATTCCTGACTTCTATGATAAACTTGTACTTTGAAAGACTATTTAAATGTGTTCAATCATTGCAGGAAGCAGCGTAAGTTTGAGTATGATGTATTAAATGTACATGACTGATTTGATTAAAGTCTGTTCCTCTATCTAATATTTGGGTTAATAAATTATATTTACAAAGACTTTCATTGCTGTAAATAATAAGTATTCTTAATGGATTCTATGTCATTTGAACAGTATATTAATTGAAATCCTTTAGTAAATAATGTCTTAAAATATGATATTCTTCCATTGATTCTAAAACATAAGTGATGACATTATTACTTGTGTTTTGGTAGAAAGTATGTTTTGTTGATGACGTGCAATTGAATAGATCTCCATAAGCTCCTCTACTGGTTCTGGGTATACTGGATGAGAATTATGATGGAATTTGCACAGTGATTTTAGACTAAGGACTCTTTAACAAAAAAGACCTCCGTCTTCTTCTACTGTTCTTGCTGGAGTAGGTTATCTGGGACTTATACTCCTTTGAAGTCCATATATATGCCATGAAGTCTGCCACAATATTGCTCTAGCAAAACTGGTTTTCCTATCAGTAAATGAGCTTGATAAACTGGTCACTGAGGTGATGTCAGTTGCAGTGTCAAAGACAGAAAATTAGGTATGGCTGTTAAAGCCATGAGAGGTAACATAGTTCCCAGTATAGCTCAGAATTCCTTTAAGGGCATTCTGAGGACAGCTTTGTCATATCGATATTATAACTGATGGTTTTCTCCAAGCAGCATGTCAGACTCATTGCATAGTAATACTGAGGGTAGGCAGGAAGCCAGACAATGAGCTTCTGCTTCAGCGCTGAATTTTTTTTTTCAAAGCCTTGGCACCACTACTTGATGCTCACTGTAGCAATAATGTTTTGCCCTACCCATAGCTATAATAATAGATTTTCCCAGAGGAGTTATCTATGAGGTAGAAATGAGTCCCGTGAGGATGACAAAGCTGTTGTGAATGACCTTATCTATGGATGTTAAGGAGCTGACACAGAAGATTTTGTTTAAAAATTTGAGGAAATCATCAGAGAGTTTGTGGCTCACGCTCATAACAAACATGGCGGTATCAGAAGAAGAGAAAGAGATGATGGCATGACCTTTTGGTCACAAAGTTCAAGTGGGTTGTGGCTTTCTCATAGGTAAAAAATACATTTTATATTCCACACATTTTTCTACAGTGCCACATTGTTGGGTGTTGGTAGACTCCAGCTCCTCAAAATCCAGTTAGCTTAACTATTAATGACAAACTTCCCATTTCAGCCTTGACACTGGGAATCACCTGGCTGTGGTTAGAATCATATTGGAGAGTGGAGACTTTGTGATTGTTGTCAATAAGTGTGTCCATGATACTCACAATGTTCACGTTGTCAAAGCTGAGGTCAGCCCGGAAGGCCTCTCAACCCAATAATTTAATGTACATTTTTCATATAACCCAATAAATGATGTTTTCACTTCATGAGAAGATATGACTGTCCCAAAGACAACAGGAAAGAAGGAAAAAGCTAATTATAACACTATATTTTTGAAGTTTGAGGACAATTATATTAGAGTTTAAAAAAAAATCAGCTACTCATAGGATGAGAATGGAATAGAGAAGAAAAATCTCCAAATGATTTAATCTGGCATGGTGATCAGGTACATGGTGGATAAGCAGCCATCTGACAAGAAAGGAAGCTTTAGAAAAACAGAGACAAAAAAAGAGTTGGGAACACTAAAATGACAGAAGAGCACAAAGTATTAGGTAAAACACACTCACAAAGTAGACAGAGAGGAGAAAGGGGGAGCTTTGGCTTCCTAAATAATGTAGAAAAGCAAGCCAACTTACATGCTGCCCACTGGTAAGCTCCTGCCCTGTTATTAATTCTTAGAGAGTGCCTGTTGTCAATGTCAGAAACACTTGTGGAACCCTTACATGTATAATTTTTTTAAGTAATCATCATAATACTTTGAGTCATATTTATTGTTAATCTCTCTTTATAAAGAGGAAAATTGAGGTTTAAGAATATCAGTAATTTGCTGAAATGTAAATGGTAATAATATGTTGTTTCAGAATTTGAACCAAGGCAGCTTGAAATTCAGTGCTTTGTTTTGTTTCGCTCGGGCATTTTTAGGTCAGTTCTCTGTGTTGCTCTGGCTCCTAAGGCATTCACTGTCCAGCCCAGGGTGACTTCAAATTCACAGTAATCCTCTTGTCTCCACTTCCCAAATACAAAGATTAGATCCATGTGTCACCATGCCTGTGTTAAATACTCTATTTTTAACAGATTTGCTAACTGCTTGTTTAGGCTTGCACATTTGAATTTTAACAAATACTATTATAACACATTTCACTCTGCATATGCTAACTATTGTCAACTGTTCAACTTCATTTTAGAATTAGAATATTTTAATAGTGATATTTTATTGTTATTCCTGTATTTTAAGATGTTACTTCAATGTATTCACATGGTGAGCAGCAAGGTCACAGAATCATTAAAGATCATAATAACATGTCATGTTTGAAGGAGGAAAAAATGACAAACACTAATAATAGCTTAAGATGGAAGCCTCTTTCCATCTAAGTCATCTGAAAATTAGCAATCCAAAGAAGATACTAGAAAGCAGACGAGAGGATGACTCTATCTCACATATGTCCAATAATTATTATATTATGACTGCATTGCTGAATAACAGGATAATAATGTCAGGCTTGTTCTTCCATTCATTAGTTCGTTTGTTCCAGTTTTCCTTCCTTCCTTGTTCCTTCCTTTATTTCTTTGTTTCTCCTTTCTTTCCTTTATTTTTTTTAGAATTTTCTGGCTGTCCTTAAACTTAATATCTTCTTGCTTTGCCCACCAGAATTTTGGATTAGTCATACACTAATGTAACCTATAACAGTATACATTTTCTAAGGTGTAACAGAAGAAGAAATGAGAGAGCATAATGTTCTCCAAAATATTGCTTTATAGAGATCAGCCTAAAAGCTGTACAATGGCATCCATTGCATGGCCACAAATAAGTGTTACTAGCTATGGGAAATAAAAGTAATTTCTTAAAAACCATGTGTTTAGGGAAATACTCCACTGATGAAACAAACATATATTAGAACAAAGAAAAACTTCAAAGTCTTCATGTGTTTACGTATGCTATATTTTCTGACTATAACACACAAATGTATGGTTTCACATCCAGCGGTAGCCTGGGCTGCCCCGTGGTGTGGCTGTCAGACTGCTGAGCTTGAAATAAACATGCATGTTTCTCCCGCAGGCCAGGTCACTCCAGGCGCTATTTGCTTCCGGACAGGAACAGGAGAACCACTGGGATGAAAGGTTCTGTTCCTCTCAGGGTTGGCTAGAATGCTTAGGGTGAGGCCCAAGTGCCAGGCCAAGCTCCCGGTCTCCCTGGGGGAGGTGGAAACAAGTTCTCTACTGGATATAAAATGATATTGTTGGTACCAGACTTCTGTGGAGACTCAGCAGTTCAAAAGCTTGTGGTGATAAGGAAGCATGACAGCCCTTTGGATAAGCTGCTGTATCAACAGCAAGGGTGTCGGTGAAAGCTCATGCCTGGTCAGCTTGGAGGGCCTGAGTTCAGGTCTGCCGAGACAAAGACCTGGCTGGCCAGAGGTGGGTCCATTCCCGGGAAAGGGGGGTCCTTGGCTGGATGGAGGTCAACACCACACCTTCGGCAGTCTTCAGGGTTGACCTGGAAAAGAGAGCCAAGCCCTGGGAGATCAGTGGCAAATTTCCAGAGAAAAGAGCAGGCCTCCCTTCCCCAGATTAAGTAAGAAGTCTCAGGAGGCCATAGTAGAGAAGTAGAAAGAGAGAGCTGTGTTTGTGAATAAGTGATTTATAACTCTTGGTGTAAGAAAACAGACACATCAATAAATGGAATCAAGAAGACTTAGCCTAAAAAACTGCACACACATGGAGAACTAATTTTTTGTTTTAATTCTAGATTTTTTAAATTTTATTTTATTTATATATTTATTTATTACAGTTTATTCACTTTGAATCCCTGCCACAGCCTCCTCCTTTCTCTCCTCCCAGTCCTACCCACCCTCCCTCTTCTCCTCCTAGCCCTTTCCCTAGTCCCCTGATAAGGGAGGACTTCCTCCCTTTCTATCTGACCCTAGTTTATCAGGTCTCATCAAGGCTGGCTGCATCATATTCCTCTGTGGCCTGGCAAGGCTGCACTCCCCAGGGGGAGGTGATCCAAGAACCTGCTACTGAGTTCATGTCAGAGACAACCCCTGTACCGCTTAGGAGGGAATCCACTTGGAAACTGAGCAGCCAATGGGCTTCCTCTGAACAGGGGGGTCTAGGTCCTCTCCTTGCATGGTCCTTGACTGGAGAGTTGGTCTCTGCAGGCTCCCCTGGGCCCAGGGTTTTTGGTTCTGTTGCTCTCCTTGTGGAGTTCCTGTCCTCTCCAGGTCTTTCTATCTCCCTCTTCTTCCGTAAGTATACCTGTACTCTGCTCAAAGTTTGGCTATGTGTCTCAGTATCTTCTTTGATACCCTTGTGGGTAGAATCTTTCAGAGGTCCTCTGTGGAAGGCTCTGTTCCTGCTCCCTGTCTTCTCCTACTTCCGATGCCCTGTTTGCCCTTAAGACACATATGCTATATACTTACTTAGAATTGGATATTAGCTGTACAATATACTATAAACTTACTGAATTCTATAGCCCTAAAGAAGCTAAACAACAAAGAGGATCCTATGGGCAAGTGCTATTGATGAGGAAGTCATAAATACATGCTGGAAATAAAAGACCGTTTAAACACAGGACAAGCTGGCAGAATGGGAAAATATTTTTTTACCAACTCCATATCCAACAGAGTACTTATATCCAAAATATATAAAGAACTTACGAAATTGGATATAAAAATCAAATAGTTCAATTTTTAAAATGGGGTAAAGAGTTAAAGAGAGAATTTTAATAGAGGGATCTCAAATAGCAGAGAAACACTTAAAGAAAATTTCAACATCCTTAGTCATCAGGAAGATGCAAATCAAAAACTACTTTGAGATTCTAGCTTATACCTATCAGAATGGTTAATATCAGTAACTTAAGTGATGGTTCATGCTGCTGAGCATCTGAAGTAAAGGGAACACTCCTCCATTGTTCATGGTAGTGCAAACTTGTATAAGCAGTGTGGAAATCAGTGTGGTGTTTTCTCAGAAAGAGGAAAAATGATTTAGTTCAAGATCCAGATGAACAACTGTTGGACATATACCAAAAGGATGCTTTATCCAACCATGAGGACATTTGATCAACTATATTAATTTCTTCTCTATTCACAACAGCCAGAAAATGGAAGCAAACTAGATTTCCCTCAAATAAAAATAGATAAAAATGTGGTATATTTACACAGTGGAATATTATTCAGCTTTTGTTTTTAGTTAGTTATTTTTTTTGTTTTAGTTTTAACTCAGAATAAAATTTGCAGAAAAAGTTATTTAAAAAAAAGAATTCTTTTTCATGAGGTCCCATTTATTGATTGTTGCTCTTAGAGTCTGTGCTGTTGGTGTTCTGTTCAGGAAGTTGTCTCCTGTGCCAATGAGTTCTAGGCTGTTCCCCACTTTTTCTTCTAACAGATTTAGAGTATCTGGTTTTATGTTGAGGTCTTTGATCCACTTGGACTTTAGTTTTGTGCAGGGTGATAAATATGGATCTATTTTCATTTTTCTGCAGCAAAGGACACCGTCATCAAAACAAAACGTCTTCCTACAGACTGGGAAAGAATCTTCACTAACCCTTTATCTGACAGAGGACTAATATCCAGTATATACAAAGAACTAAAGAAGCTGAAAAGCAGCAAACCAAGTAATCCAATTAAAAAATGGGGAACAGAGCTAAACAGAGAATTCTTGACAGAGGAATATCGAATGGCAGAGAAACACTTAAAGAAATGCTCATCCTCATTAGCCATCAGGGAAATGCAAATCAAAACAACCCTGAGATATCACCTTACAGCCATCAGAATTGCCAAGATGAAAAACTCAAGTGACAACACATGCTGGAGAGGTTGTGGAGAAAGGGGAACCCTCCTCCACTGCTGGTGGGAATGTAAACTGGTACAACCACTCTGGAAAGCTATCTGGCGCTTTCTAAGACAATTAGGAATAGTGATTCCTCAAGACCCAGCTATACCACTGCTAGGTATATACCCAAAGCTTGCTCAAGTACACAAAAGGGATACTTGTTCAACCATGTTTATAGCAGCTTTATTTGTAATAGCCAGAACCTGGAAACAACCCAGATGCCCATCAATGGAAGAATGGGTACAGATATTATGGTATTTCTACACAATGGAATACTACTCAGCAATCAAAAAGGAGGAAATCATGAAATTTGCAGGCAAATGGTGGGATTTAGAAAACATCATTCTGAGTGAAATATCCCAGAAGGAGAAAGACAAACACGGTATATACTCACGTATATAGACCTATAAGATATGATAAACATAATGAAATCTATCCACCTAAAAAAGATAATCAAGAGAGCGGACATGGGGTAAGAGGATCAATTCTCGTTTAGAAAGACAGATGGGATGTGCATTGAACGCATGACAGGGGTCTACTGAGCGCATTTGAAAGCCTCTAACTAGCAGTGTTTTCAAAGCAAAGACTCATGACCAAACCTTTGGCAGAGTACAGGGAATCATAAGAAAGAAGGGGAGTTAGTCTGATGGGGAAAGGATTGGAGCTCCACGAAGACCAAATATATCTGGGCACAGGGTCTTTTCTGAAACTGACATTCAACCAAGGACCATGTATGGATATAACCTAGAACCTCTGCTCAGATGGAGCCTGTGGTAGCTCAGTAACCAATTGGTTTCCCCAAGTGAGGGGAACAAGGACTATTTCTAACAGGAACTCAATGATGATACCTGATAAAACAGGATCAGATGAATGGGGGGAGGTCCCCCCTATCAGTGGACTTGGAAAGGGGCACAGTAATGATGAGTGAGGGAGGGAGGGACTGGGAGGGAATGAGGGTTCGGGGCACGGCTGGGATACAGAATAAATAAAATGTAACTGATAAAAATAAAAATTTAAAAAAAAAAGTTAAGATAAAAAAATAAATAAATAAATAAAAGAATTCATTCCCAGTGAGGTAACTCAGACCCAGAAAGATAAATATGATAAGTATTTACCTGTATGTGGATATTATTGTTTAAGTAAATGACAAGTAAGCTATAATCTATAGACTGTGAGTTTAGATATAGAGGAAGAGACTAGTGGGATATCCCTAGGAGGGAGACATAGAATAATAAGTGTTGACATACGTTTCAAAAAACGCTTTTATTTACATTTCTTATAGCCTTTTCTCCCTACTCTACCCCAATCCCTTCCAAAACCCTAACACCAAGTAGGAGAGAGAAGGGATAGTGGGAGAGGAGGCACAGTTCTCTTAGCTGCTTCCTGCAGGTTAGGGTTGTTGGGTTCCTTGGAGCCAGTCCAATTCTCTTGTTGTGAGATCCCCAACTTCCTGTCTCACAACAGCAACCAGAAGCAGCAAGGAGGAAGCAGCAGCCGCCCTGTTCTTTCTCTTTCTCCACACTCTCTGGTCTCTGGCATTTATTCTCTCCAGAGTCCTCAGATTTAAACTATCTACAGCTGTCAAAGAGCACCTCTCAGAGCCCAAACAAACCAAATAGTCTGCTGCTGTGGACCATCTGAATCAGTCCCACATCCTACACCTGAGACCAAAACAAAAACATGGTTATATCCACAACAAATGGGTTTTATGTGTAGACTTGGGGCATAGTGGGAAACAGAAATGGGAGGAACAGTTATCAGTAGACTAAAAGCTTCTCTGGAAATCTCTGAACCCCACAGGCTATTGCAAAAATAATAGGTTGTTCTCAGATGATACATAGCAACACTGACACAACTCAGTTGAATGTGGAGAGGTCAAGCTGGAGTCTGCATAGAAACTTCACTATTTTCTAATGTCTTGGTATGGAAAGGTACTCTGCAGGCTACTAAAAGAAAAATATATACACCAACCACCTCACAAATCTTTGATCTACAATGCTGTCCTGCCAACAAAATAT
>REGO01000427.1:517505-567824 GCA_010120015.1 Rhombomys opimus | reverse complement strand
ATATGAATCCAGAAACACATCAAATACTTCATACTCCAAGATCAAGTAAGTTTCATACCAGGGATGGTTCAACATAAAAAAAAAAAATTACAGCACTGTCATCCTACCAAACTAAAAGAAAACACACACACACACACACACACACACACACACACACACAGACAATCATCTCATTAGATGCACAAACGCCTTTGATAAAATCTAACACCATTTCACAATAAAAGTCTTTGGGGGATCAGGGATACAACGTCCCTGATATTTATACTAAATATAATGAAGCAAATATGCAGCATGCCAACAGACAATATCAAATTAAATGGAGACAAACTTAAAGCAATATCACTAGATTCAGGGACAACACAAGGCTGCCCACTCTCTCCACATATCTTCAGTATAGTACTTGAAATTCTAGCTAGCACAATAAGACAACAAAAGGGGATCAAGATGATAAAAATAGGGAAGGAAGAAGTCAAAGTGTCGATATTTGCAGATGATATGATAGCATTGATTAGTGACCTCCACAATTCTACCACAGAACACCTACAGCAGAAAAACACCTTCAGCAAAGTGGCTGGATACAAAATTAACTAAAAAAAAAATCAGTAATCTTCCTCCACACAAATGACAAACAGGATGAGAAAGAAATTAGGGCTTCACAATAGCTACAAATAATATAAGGGTGTGACTCTAACCAAGCAAGGAAAAAAAAATTTCAAGTCTCTTAAAAAAGAAATTGAAGAAGATGGAAAGTTCTCCCATGCTCATGGATCTGTAACATAATAAAAATGTACACCTTACCAAAAGCAATCTATAGATTCAATTTAATTCCAATCAAAATACCAACACAATTCTTCACAGACCTTGAAAAAACAATTCTTAACTTCATATGAAAAACAAAACAAAACAAAACAAAAAACCTCAGAGTTAAAACAATCCTATACAATAAAAGAGCTTCTGGAGCTATCTCCATCATAATCAAAACTATGTATTACTGACAGAAACAGATTGGAATCAAAGACCGAGAAATAAACCCACACACCTACAAACACTTGATCTTGGACAAAGAAGACAAAATATACAATGGATGACTTTCACAGTCCTGGTGCAACTAGATGTGCTGGAGTAGATTTGTGGAGTGGACTCCCTTTTCTGAGGAGCAGAGGAGGAGGAATAAGGAGATGAGGGAGAGATGGAAGGGAGGAACTGGAAAGAGAGGAGGAAGGGGACTAAGACAGAATTGTAAAGTGAATAACTAAATATTAAAAATTATTTTAAAATCTATTGATCAATAAATAGACATATTGATATATATACATATATGAATATGTATGTATTAGTGATATTTTAAAACTAACAAGTATATATAGGTAAGGGTGTTAACTAAAAAATAAAATTTTAATAAAATTATTATTGTTAGATGTCTTACAAGTTGCATCTTAAATTGTGCTTGGCAACATAGGCACTCAAAAGCCTGAAGCAGTATCACACTAAATTCAAGGCTTTCTTAAGCTATAGAAATAGCTGCTTTTTACACGAGCTCTTAATAAATAAATACCAATGACACTATAATAAAACGCTGAAAGCATTTTCCTGAAAGGAAAAATAACAGTGCAGAAAATAGTAGTATAAGACAATCAATATGGAAAAACTGACCTGTAAAATTATTTAAATGCAGCGAAATCTTTAATGGACACATGCTTTTCAGAAAATATGTTTGGATACTAATTATGTAAATTGAGAGCTTCAATTTATGCACTTTGTTAACAATTAGGAATAAAATCTTTGTATGTTTTCCTTGAACTTGGCAAAAAGTTACACAAAATGCTATAAAATAGGGCTTAGTGAAAACAGATTTTAATTTAATGCCTGGTTAGGCATTACATATATGATTTGGCAAGTAGTTTAATAAGAAATCAATTTGTTTATATGAGGATGCAGACCAAAATAACTTAGAAGTGTTTTCTCTTTTTTTTAGTATTTTTAAAACTTTTAAAAATTATTATCATTTATTACAATTTATTCAATTTGTATCCCAGATGTGGCCCCCTCCCTCATCTCCTTCCAATCCCATTCTCCCTCCCTCTTCTCCTCCTCTTCTATTTGACCCTAGCCTATCAGTTCTCATCACGGAATTTTATGAAAGAAATCGAAGATAGGAAGACCTGAAGGGAACAGGAGCTCCAAAAGGAGACCAACAAAACCAAAAAAACTAAGCCCTGGGAGCCCTGCAGAGATTGATACTCCAACCAAGAACAGTGCATGGAAAGGACCTAAAACCCAGGCTCAGATGTAGCCCATAGACTCAGTTTCCAAATGGGGGCCCTAGTAAGGGGAACAGGGACTTTCAGTGGCATGAACTCAGTGACAGGCTCTTTGATCGCCCCCTGGGGCGTGCAGCCTTGCTAGAAGTACTTTTTTTCTTATTCATACTGTTGAACGACAGAAATACATACGATAATTAGACTTATTGGATTTTGGAAGTTAAACTCATTATTAAAATACAACTCTAAATTTTTGTGCAGTAACATGACAAAATATTTAAGACTAAGAATGTATTAACTGATCCTAGCCTATCAGGGCTCTTCAGGACTGGCTGCTTGGTCTTCCACTGTGGCCTGGCAAGGTTGCCCTGCAATGGGGATGTGATCAACAAGCAGGTCACTGAGTACATGTTAGAGACAGTCCCTAATGCTCTTACTCGGGAACCCAAATAGAAACAGAGCTGTCTATGGGCTACATCTGAGCAGGGGTTCTAGGTCCTCTCCATGCATGTTCCTTTATTAGAACATCAGTTTCTGCCGGTCCCCCAGGATCAGATTTCTTGGCTCTGTTGGTCTCCTTGTGGAGTTCCTGTCCCCTCCTGGTCTTTCTATCTTCCCCTCTTTACTTAAGAGTCCCTGTACTCTACCCAAAGTTTGGCTATGAGTCTCAGCATCTGCTTCAGATAGTCTTTCAGAGGCCCTATGTGGTAGGTTTCTGCAGGTAGTAGAAAAGGAGGAACTCCCCTATCAGTGGGCTAGGGGAGGGGCATAGGAAGAGAAGAAGAAGGTTGGTTGGGCTTTAAAGGAGATGAGGGAGGGGGCTACACATGGTGAATAAATTTCAATAATAAATAAATAAGCACATAAACAAACAAATAAGCGAACAAACAAAGTGCTATTACTAATTGATTTGTTAAAGCAAGTAAAGATACGCACATGTACATGTGTGCACACATATTTTTACACACACACATGCACACATATACAAGTAAGACATGGAGACAGGGCTACTTTAGTAATGCCTACTTCTTTCCTGCAATGTGTTACTGGTGTGCTTGGACCACAGATTCTTGAAGTACCCAATATTCCTGTGCCTCAGAAAATCTACACATCAAATTGTGCCAAATATTATATTTTATAATAGATATTATATTAACATATATATAATTATAATATAATTCCTATTGTGAAAATATTTGGAAAACACCTTCTTGTATTTACTAGAACGTTTTTCTTGAACACTGTTATGAGAATGGCCAGGAAGATAAAAAAACAATATCTCACAGCCTAATATAACTCTAATATTAGACGGAGTTTAAATGTTTTCCTATATAAATATCTGATTCAAATACTATATTTGTAGATCAACAAATTCAATGTACTTACAAGACACCTATGCCATTTTTAGTGCATACTTCCAATGTCACTAAGATAATTAAGGATTCTTATTTTTTCATCAGTAACAGTGATCTCAACCTCTAAATTCTTCCTGAAGTACAGATTAAAAAAAAAACATGTAAGCTTCTGTACTGAAATAATATAATGCCGAGATTTTCCTGAAAGCTCTAAAATGGCACTAATTCCATGGTTTCATGTTAGTGTGCAATAGTTAAAGAAAATGAAGATATAATTTTTCTAGAATATGTACCTTGAAAAATAATCTCTTGATGAAATATGAACATATATTGGGAGGAAAGTAACTCCAGAGTCTTTATGAATGTCATCTTCCTAAATGACATTGAAGTGGACAAATATCTGTTGTCATGATTTAAACAGCTGATTACATTTTATACATGGGAACCAAAGTATCTTGGTCCTGGTTGTGTTGGTCACTTGATCCTGTTGCTTCAGGTACTATGGAATTAGAGATCATGATAAAATGGGAGTATGAAAAAAGAATTTCATTCACCCATGGCAAAGACAGTGGGAGTTGTGCGGAGGGAGGAAAGCGTAAGCTATCCTCAAAGTCATGTCTCCAATAAACTAAACACCCCCATAATCATTTGTCTTCTTAAAGTAAGGACATCTCCCAGGGACACCACATTTTGGAGCAACTGCACCTCCAAACCAAGGTCCTTGTTGGAGATTTCAGATCTAAGTGTAGCACCAAACTTGTGAGTAAAGTAAGTCTATATTTTCCTATAATCTTCAAAATTAGAATGTTCATTATCAAATCAATCACCAATAAATTATGAGTACCTCCAGGTTTTAAGGGACCCACACCATGTCATAGGTTAGCTTCATTATAAAAAGAGCTGCTTAAAGTAAATGCACATAGATGTTCCCACTGTCCTGTTGATCACCTTCCCAAGGTCGAGGGATTCTAGTGTCATAGTGTCTCCTTCTATCCTATGGGAAATAAAACTCCTTCTTTCCTCCTCCTCCATCTTTTTCTTCCCAAGTTATCACGGATCTCTCCTTCTGTCAGCCCACTTGGACAAGAAAAGCAGGACCCATTTCAGAGTGTCAAGATCAACGTTACATCATAGAAAGAGTGCTACCTACTTCTTCTTGGTGTCTCTATGGCTGTCAGTCCACTCTATTGTTTTCGCAGTAAACTCAATGAAGTACAACTACACATTTCCAATCATGAGTGTGATTTGGCTTGAGGAAAGTACCTCTGAATATTCAAAATGCAAATATTTAACAACATGTATGTATGTTTCTAGGGTTAACTATTTGGCCCTGAACAACAAATTGGAGTGCTCTTCCCTAGGTAGAGCCAACTCACCCACAGCCAGGCTCACAGGTTAAACTTGGGAATATGTGTGTGTGTGTATGGAAACATACATGCATGCAGTAACAATTAACGAAAAATAGACATGAAAATGAAAGATGGTGGGAGGAAGGGTTGGAAGGTTTAGAAGGGAGGACAAGGAAGGTAAAGATGTGATTAAATTATACTGTGAAATATTTGCAAAATAAAACAAAAAATACTTATCTATAATACTGTTAGCATTCATATTTTAAATTACATATTTATAAATATTTATTCATATGTACTCTTGTTGAAAATAAGAGTATAGCTGTACAATAATTTACAGAGATTTAAAGGCATTTGGAATGTTTTCATTAATAATCACTTTCTTAGTGTCCTTTGTATGACAATTTAAAACAAGACTTTTATTGACAGAATTATTTAAAAAGCACCTTAAAATTGATTTGATTTCTATAATTTAAAAAATGAAAGTATATAAACCTAGCTCCTCTTTTATTTTCTATATATTCTCCAAGATCCTGTCTTTCTTATCCATGAAACTCATAAAAGTATGAATTTTTAGTAGGTTTATCCTATATTATATGTCTATATGAGTGAGTATATACCATGTGTGTCTTTCTGTTTCTGGGAGAGCTCACTAAGGATGATCCTTTCCAGTTTCCACTATTTACCTGCAAATTTCATGATTTCCTTGTTTTTCATTACTGAGTAATATTCCATTGTGTAGATGTACCACAATTTCTGTATCCATTCTTCAGTTGAGGGGTATCTGGGTTTTTTCCAGTTTCTGGCTATTACAAATAAAGCTGCTACAAAGATGGTTAAGCAAATATAATATAGGATAAACCTACTAAAATCTGTACATCTCAAGAAACTAATCAAGAGCGAGGACTCTGACTAAAATGCTCAATCCCCATCCTGAAAGGCAAAGAGGATGGGCATCAGAAGAAGAAGAAAACAGGAAACAAGTTAGGAACCTGCCACAGAGGGCCTCTGAAAGGCTCTACCCTGCAGACTATCAAAGCAAATGCTGAGACTTATGGCCAACTGTTGGGCAGAGTGCATGAATCTCATGAAAGAAGTGGGAAATAGTAAGACCTGGAGAGGACAGGAACTCCACAGGAGAGCAACAAAACCAGAAAATTTGAACACAGGGGTCTTTCCAGAGACTCATGCTCCAACCAAGTACCATGCATGGAGATAACCTAAAACCCCTGCACAGATGTAGCCCGTGGCAGTTCAGTGTCCAAATGGATTCCATAGTAATGAAAAGAGGGATTGCCTCTGACATAATCTGAGTGGCCTATTCTTTGATCAACTCCCCCTGAGGGAGGAGCAGCCTTACCAGACTACAGAAGATGACAATGCAGCCACTCCTGATGAGATCTGATAGACTAAGATCAGAAGGAAGGAGAGGAGAACCTCCCCTATCAGTGGACTTGGGGAGGGGCATGCATGAAGAAGGGAGTGGGAGGGTGGGAATGGGAGGGGAGGAGTGAGGGGATACAAAGTGAGTAAAGTGTAACTAATAAAAGTTAAAAAAGTAGGAATTTTTAAAAGAATGTTTTTCTAATCTATTTAAGTGGGCATTCCATTTTAATATTCTGTGTTATTTTCATAGAATATAGTGCCATTTAATAATTCTACAGAGGCTTTCTTAGCGATATAAGCACTGTTGTGTTAATAGGCAGAGTTATGCAGAAGTAACCTTCAGTGTGAACTTATTTCATTAATATCTTTTTTTATAGTTAGGAAAAAGACCTTTGTGATACTCTAAAAGTTATTGAGAATACTGAAAATGAGGAGAAATCTTTTTCCTTTGAAAATATTTGTAGATTTAATATATTCCTTAATGATAAGAATGGTTTACTACTCATAAAATTCAAATCATGGAACTTAGAAAAAAGATGTTGAGAAATAATGTATACTTACAAGTGTCCTATCTGCAAGCCTTGTGCCAAAATATTATAGGTAATATTTGCTTTTTACTATAAATTACAAATAGATGATCTATTAATAAAGCATTTTCTGATTAATATTCTTAATTTATGTACTTATTTAATGCAGTGAACAATAAGTATTTTAAAATGATAACTTGAAGGACAGCAAGACAGTTTACCTCCCTAGCTAGCAACTCGAGTTAAATCTTTAGAACCACACCTTACAAGGGAGAAATCAGATTTCCACAAGTTGTCTGCTGGAAATTCATTCTTAGGCTATGATACTTATACTACTCCCCCTCCCAACACATACACACACACACACACACATACACCTACAAATAAATCAACAATTAGGTACAATGTAATTAGAGACTGCATGAATCTAAAGTAATACAGTATATTTTATATGAATTTACAGGAGAATCCCCCATGTCCAATAGATTAGCTGTTATAGTTATGTTTTCCTATATTTGGTGTGAGCTTTTATTGATTTAATGAACAGTAGGAGTGACTGTAACAAAGATGTTATTGTTAACAAGCAAATTAGACATAAAAGATATTTGAGAGGTTAGTTTTCATAATACAGATTTAAAGCAATCATACTCTTATAAATGCATCCAAACATTTATTTCATTCAATTTAAGTATTGACAAAAATCGTAATAAGGTTATTAATAAATAAATGAGAATATGATAGATCTAATATTATTTGTAGTCAGAAAAATTTGAAGATATAATCATGGGCAATTCCCTTCACAATACTCATGCAAAATTAATTTCGAAATTTTAAAACTGAAGTTTTATTAATGCTTTCATCTTCCTATAGATATTTTCATATTTTAATAATTCTAGAAACATTAACTTTTTGTCATTGATTGATTGATTATAGTTTATTCACTTTTATCACCCCCTGTAGCTCCTTCCCTCCTCCCCTCCCAATTCTATCCTTCTTCCCTCTTTCCCTCCCCCAGTCCACTGATAAGGGAGATCCTCCTCCCCTTCCCTCTGATCCTAGTCTATTAGGTCTCATCAGGAGTGGTTGCATTGTCTTCCTATGTGGCCTGGTAAAGCTGCTCCCTCCTCAGGGGGAGGTGATCAAAGAACAGGACAATCAGTTCCTGAAAAGAGAAAGTCCCTGTGCCCATTACTATGGAACCCACTTGGACACTGAACTGCCATGGGCTACCTCTGTGCAGGGGTTCCATCTCTGTGAGTGGTCCTTGGCTGGATTATCAGTCTCAGAAAAGACCCCTGTGCCCAGACATTTTGGTTCTGTTGCTCTCCTTGTGGAGCTCCCATCCTCTCCAGGTCCTACTTTCCCACTTCTTTCATAAGATTACCTGCACTCTGCCCAAAACAATACAAAATAAGGAAATCATGAAATTTGCAGGTAAATGGTGGGAACTGGAAAAGTTCATCTTCAGTGAGTATCCCAGAAGCAGAAAGACACACAGGGTATATACTCACTCATGAGTGGATATTAGATATATAATATAGGATAAACATACTAGAATCTGTACACCTAAGCATGCTGATCAAGAAGGACGACTAGCTAAGATGCTCAATCCCCATTCAGAAAGGCAAAGAGGATGGACATCGGAGAAGGGAGAAAACAGGGAACAGGAAGGGAGCATCCCAAAGAGGGCCTCTGAAGGGCTCTACCCTGCAGGGTATTAAGACATGTAGAAGCATTATCTTACCTTACAAAAGTATTTCTTTTTGAGTATTTGTGAAGGAATTTTAACATTCAAATGTATTCTAGGAAACGCATATTAATGAGAAAATAATTTAAAACTAGGTAGACAAATAGTATTCTTGGTGTATTAGAAGAAATCTGGGCTTTCTAAGGATCTGGCAGAAGAAATATGTTTCTTAGATAATTGCTAAGCTAATATATCCAGGCACAGGGTCTTTTCTGAGACTGACACTCAACCAAGAACCATCTATGGATATAACCTAGAACTTCTGCGGGGATGTGACCCATGGTAGCCCAGTAACCAAGTAGTTTTCCAAAGTAAGGGGAACAAGGACTATTTCTAACAGGATCTCAAGGGCAGGCTCTTTGACCGCCCCCCCCCCCCAGGGGAGGATCAGTCCTCTTAGGCCACAGAGGAGGACTTTGCAGCCAATCCTGAAGATACCTGATAAAACAGGGTCAAATGAAAGGGGAGGAGGTCCTCTCCTATCAGTGGACTTGGAAAGGGGCAGGGAGGAGACCAGGGAGGGAATGTGGGGTTGGGGAGGGAATGAGGGAGTGGGATACAGCTGGGACACAGAGTTAACAAAATGTAACTAAAAAGAAAAATAAAATTAAAAAAATAAATAAATAAAAGCAAATACCCAGACCAAAAAAAAAAGAAATAACCAATGTTTAATTTATTTCCAATGATATTATTACTGAAGTTTCAAAGATTATATTTAGTAATTTTTGTGACTCAACCTATAATCTAGAATATGAAAAAATATATGCCTAAATATATATTTTGTTACATTCATACCTGAATTAAACTATTTATATTATAATTTTTATAAAGAATTTATTTCCATTCTGGGTGTGGCTTATACTTTTATTAATTGATCTGTTTTCCTGAATCCATTTGTGCCATATATATCTGAATAAACTATAATCTATTTATCTCAACTCATATTTGTTTACTTAGTTGTGTAGGTGATTTCTGTTTGTTTTTTTTTTTCTTTCAGATCTCAATCCACAAAAGTAGACTTTCTTGACATGTTGCTTTTAAGTTTAATTAAAATATGGAATACATTTCTGTAAGCAGAGCTCTAAATTATTTTAAAACCATAAATTTTCTGAGGTAAATTTTGTATGTTTATGCATTTTAAACTGAAATGGATAAGCTTGAATGTACACGTTTTTAGATTAAAGCCCACTCCTGATGCTATTAACACCTGATTGTTTGATAATAATTATTTGATTAAAATAATTAAATTGCATTTTATTCTGAGGCAGTTTATCACACATGTATTACACCTTTTTTTTATTAAAATGGTAACTATACAACCTCATCACTAATATTCTCAGAAGACATCTTGAACAATTTCACACTTACTTGAACTAGAGAAAATACCTCACTGATAATCAAGTTTAAGAAAAAATCTATCTTCAACCTGATTGTATGCTCATGCAATACTTACATTATCCAAACTCAGTGTTGCCACCATCACTGAAATTCTGGTGTTGTATATGGAAAACAATGAATGATAAAATAATCTGTAGTCTTTCTCTAAAAAACCAAACAAACAAACAAACAAAAAAAAAAAACATTGAGAATCTCATGAATCTGTATGCAGTCTCACTTCCACTACTCTCTTTCTCCTCAATGTTCAACTTCTCCCTTGTCTGTCTTACAACACACTCTAGAATTCATGACCAACTCTTTTGTAGTTACTGTTCGTTCTGCTTTATCTTCCTGAATGTCAGCTACTATCTCTGTATCTATCTCTTCATCTCTTTATCTCTGTATCACTGTATCTATCTATTTGTCTATCCACATAGCTATATTTATCTAGCTATATATCTCTCTTTCATCTATCTATCTATCATCTTTCCACAAATACACATCTTATTGAGTTCAATTATTGTTTTCCCTCTGCACTATGTTTAGAGATTATCATTTCGGATTGGAGAAAATTCCCTCAGGAAAACTGGCTCCCCTACCTCAGCAACCATTGACTGATTGCAGCTTTTTATCTAGGGACAAAACTCTGTGAAAACTTCTTCCATCTATGTGGACATGCAGATATGTTTAGAATCTGCAGGTCTTCAGCAGACAACTATATTGTGCAGAATTAATGAGCACAACATCCCTGTCATGTCCAGAAGAAACTCGCTCAGTAGTTCAAGTGTGCAGGCTCTTAAGGATCTTCAAATCCCACTTCCACAATTCTCCTGGAGTCTTAGGAGTAGAGAGCTGTGTTTTAAATGTGCCACATGGAACTGAGCATCTCACAAGTATTTGTTCTTTACTTTTGGAGCAGTTGCAAATCTCTGTGATAATGTTTGCCTGCTTCTAAAAGAACTTCCTTTGATGACAGAGGAGTGTTCAGCTTTCTGTAGTTATAAGGTTACATGTCAGAAGATAATTTTTAATGAACATTCCCTTGATGCTGACATTTTAATTTTTGATTTAAATTTGTTTTTTTTTTTTTAAAGCTTCTCCGTAGAAGCAGAAAGTTTACATTCTTTACTGGAATTTAGACAGTTGTTTAGTTTGACAGTTTCCTTTACAACATCCTTTTTCCTTCTTTCAATAGTCTAAAAATTAAAACTTTAAAATTCAAAACTTTAAAATAGTCCATTTAAGAAATTAAATTATTATTGTGTGAAATCTTCTTGTTTGTTTGTGACAGGGTTTTTTGTTTGTTTGTTTGTTTTTGTTTTGTTTTTTTGTAACCTTGACTGTCCTGAAGCTCACCCTATTGACCACGCTGGCTTCTATCTCAGAGATCTGCCTATCTCTGCCTCCTGAGTGCTGAAAATAAAGGTATGGGCCATTTACCTTACATTTCTCTGGCATTTTTATTAGAAATGAATCAGAAAACATACTTCCATAAAAATTCTAGAAGTATACCCTGTCTATCTTCTCAAATGATAAGAGTTGGAGGTCTTCAGGAAGACCAGGATAACTGAACATTGATGTGATGTTGCTGGAGGACTGGAACATTGCCAGTGGTGTGTAGTTAGAGGTGACAGTATGGGCATGGCAGATTCCATAAAAATTCAGAGACCTGTAGCTGATTGTCTATTGGTAAGATTTAAATAACTCCTTAATGTTAGCTATTATTCCATTATCAGATGGAAATAGTCACCACCATTTTCATTAAAGAATCAGTGAAGTTTGAATTCAAACACATTTCACAAAAGAACAAAATACAGAATTTCTTTTAGAAAACATGGCTGCTGCCTGCATTGTGTATATGTTAAGAGATGAACAAGTCTCCATTGATTCTTTAGTGTTTTGTTCTGCTGTTTCTTCTTTTTAAAAACAAAGACAATTTCATAATTTATATCAAGGGTCCTTATTAACCCACAACTACTTGTACAAATCCTCTCTGAGGACTTTCCTTTTGCTTGAGAATCACAGGTGTTCTGTTAGCCTACAGGACTAATGTCTTCCTGTAACTATAATGAAATATATGGAGCAATTGTAAAAATTTAGAAAAAAAAAAGTTACTTAACCCATGTGCTTAGAATTTCAAAATTATTATCCAGGCTTAAGTTCTGTTTTAATGAGGGTAATACCAGGCAGAGTGAAAACACACAGATGAAAAAAAAAATAGAGTAAGGAAAAATGTTTCATCTCAAATCAGAAGCAGAATATACTAAACTTCTTTGCTATCTTTTCACTTCTAGAACACAATTCCTGAGGCAAGTAACCTAGAGACAAAAGTTCCATTCCTTCATGGGTTTAGAAGTTTAAAAGCTTCATACCTCCATCTTCAGTTCAGCTGTGCTAACTATGAAAAATGATGAAACTGAATGGCAAATTTTTGTACCAGAATAACAACAAAAATTACATCTTCAACAAGAATGAGAAAGCTGAAGGAGGTGTCTCACAATCTCCTCTCATGATCTCCCAGTGACCTTCAGAAAACTGAATAAAGTTTTTGTTCAATCCTCGTTTAGAAAGTCAGATGGGATTTGCATTGAACGAATGACAGGAGTCTACTGAGCGCATCTGAAAGCCTCTAACTAGCAGTGTTTTCAAAGCAAAGACTCATGACCAAACCTTTGGCAGAGTATAGGGAATCATAAGAAAGAAGGGGAGTTAGTCTGAGGGGGAAAGGATAGGAGCTCCACAAAGACCAAATATATCTGGGCACAGGGTCTTTTCTGAAACTGACATTCAACCAAGGACCATGTATGGATATAACCTAGAACCTCTGCTCAGATGTAGCCTGTGGTAGCTCAGTAACCATTTGGTTTCCCAAAGTGAGGGGAACAAGGACTATTTCTAACAGGAACTCAATGAAGATACCTGATAAAACAGGATCAGATGAATGGGGGGAGGTCCCCCCTATCAGTGGACTTGGAAAGGGGCACAGTAGTGATGAGGGAGGGAGGGAGGAACTGGGAGGGAATGAGGGTTCGGGGCACGGCTGGGATACAGATTTAATAAAATGTAACTGATAAAAAAAATTCAAAAAATAAAAAATAAATAAATAAATATACTACTACCTTTCAGTACAATTATCCTGGAGACTACTCCTTGAACAAATTACCTTTTAGGTGTTATTCAAGACTCCAACCAGAGATGATAGTAAATGTATTTTCCTGTACAGGTTATGGCTGATAATACACCCAAGTATCTTCTGAATTTTGCTTAGATGATTTATGAGCCAGATCATCTGTTACTTTTGAGCACTGCACCTAGAATTTGTAACATGTCTTCCCACTTTGCTGCTACTTCTCTTCAAATTTTATTAAAGTTCATCACTTGGTAACCAAAACATTTTTTTTAAAAAATCAGTTTCTTTTTTAAAATTCTAAATTAATTAATTAATTAGTTCACTTTACATCCTTTTCATAACTTCATCCCTCCCTTTCCCCCTTCCCCTCCCTTATTCCTCAGAAAATGGAAGCCCCCCTTTCCATCCACCTTATCTATTTAAGTCCTATCAGGGATGAACATGCCCACTTGCCATGTGTCCTGGAAAGGCAGTCCCTCCAGGGGGAAGTACTAAAAGGCTGTCAAGAGAGTCCACATCAGAGAGAGCACCAGGTCTAGTTACATCTTTGTGGTGGGGATAGGTCCAGACCATGCAAGATCTGTGTTTGGTTCTTCAGTCTTAACAGGCCCCTCTTGGCCCTGGCTAGTTGGTTCTTTTTGCCTTCTTCTGAAACTGCTGTCACCTCCAGGTAATTTTCTCCTCCCCATGACATTTCCACAATGCTCTCTACCCCTCACCCAATGTTTGGTTGCGAGTCTCAGCATCTGTTTTGAGGAGCTGCTGGGTGGAGCTTTTCCGAGGACAACTCTGCTTGACTCCTGTCTGCAAGCTTAGCAGAGTATCATTAATAGTGTTAGGGGTTAGTTCTCTCCCAAGTAGTGGGTCTTGGGTTGGACCAGGCATTGGTTGTAACTTTGCTCAGTCTCTGCTCTATCTTCTCTATCTATCCCTGTCTATCTATCACTAGGGTTTAGATTATAAACCATAGTTATTGTGACTGATCCTTGTGCATTTTGCCTTGAAAGCGAAACAAGGAAACTGAGTTCAAAATATCAAGAGAGTGTCCTTCCGAAGGGTAAAAATTACTAAGCAGATACATCACTTATACAACCCAACTCCATGAACTTTTTTTCTAAAGACAAATGTTGATGTTTGTGATTCAAATAATAATGTTTTAAAAAAATTATTCTACTTGGATTAGAAAATGCAAAAATTAGAAAACCAAATAATCTTTGACTCACTTATATTGCTTATTAAACACTAAAATTTTTACAAAACAAAATTAGTGAGAAATATGCTTCATGTCAAACACTCTTTTACTATTAAGAAGAAATTTCTTTTTCTTAAATTGTTCACCTTAAACAGAATTGAGTGTGTGTGGCCAATTTCTAGAACAATAATATAATCTTTGCTAATCACACATTGCTGTGTCTGTTGTCTTTAATTTCTCTACTGTGATTCAGCTTCCACATTAGGCAATATTGCTCTCTTGAAACATTTCAAAGATTGTATTCAATATACTTTTATTTTCTTTTAATTGGATAAGCTTAAATTCTATGGTAACATTTTCTCACAGGGCTGATATACAACATTATAGCAGCTATTAAATAAGGGCTTATTTCTAGTAACAATTGGCATCTATCACATATTAATTAGTCTTAATGGTTTCCAGCCTTCAAGCTTATTCTATTATTTTAAAACCTGAATTCAATTGCATTGTTATGCTGTTTTGTTTTGTTTTTAATTTGTTGTTTCTTTGTTTGAATGTTTTTTGGGGGAGGAGGGGTAGCATAAAATATTACTTTGGCATTGTTATGACATAATGAAATAATTTGTAGAGATTATGATTAATTAAAATAGGTACTAATCTATTAGAAAAATGTTTTAGTCAAGACTCTATACAGAAGTGTTTATTTGTGTGAGTATGAGTATCTCTCTGTGTGTGTGCACAGTGTCTCAATAGAGTACATCAGTCTATATATGTCTCAGTAACCACACTTTGGAGATGGAGTCCTGGAATATTCCTGGAGATCTAATTGTCTCCACTTTATATTGGAGTTTGGAAGAAGATGATCCTGATACAAGATGGAAGGAACTGCCAATGAGGGTGAGAATGAGAAGGCAACTCACTTTAATATTGAGCATGGGTGTAGCTGAAGAAATACACTTAAATTCGGTAAGGTTGGTAGTGGTGTGTGGTTGGGCACACCTGTAATCCACACACTTGTGAGGAAGTATGAAACTTATTTATGTTTGTCCCAGGAAAGTCAGGCCTATACAGTAAGTCCCACCCTCAACAAAACCAAAACCAAAACCAAATTGTGCTGGGAAGCAATGGAGATTAGTTGGTGTGTAAGAATGGTTCTCTTGATCGCCTTTAGTTGTCTTATTGTTCTAGCTAGGACTTCAAGTACTATGTTGAAGATATATGGAGAGGATGGGCAGCCGTGCCTTTTTCTGGATTTCAGTGGTATTGATTTAAGTTTCTCTCTAGGTTTCTTTGCAGCGACCCATATTCCAGCCAAGGACCATGCATGGCGATAACCTAGGTCCATTGCTCAGATGCAGCCACGGCAGCTCAGACTCCAAGTGGGTTTCCTAGTATGGGAGCAGGAGCTGTCTCTGACATGAACTCAGTGTCTGCCTCTTGGATCACCTCCCCTATCAGTGGACTAGGGGAGGGGCATAGGAGTAGAAGAGGGAAGTAGGTGGGGCTGGAGATGGGTTACAAAGTAAAGAAATTGCAATAAATTTTATATATATATATATATATATATATATATATATGATAAAAAAAGAATGGTTCTCTTGCCTGCAGGACTTGAGTTTGAATTCCAGCACCCATATATAAAGCTTTGATAGGTTGCATATGCCTTTATTCCCACCACTGGTGGAACAGCTCACCTCACTGGACCTTCAAGCTATTAGTTCAGTCAGATACCCTACTCAGTTCCGAAATAGAGTGATAGAGGATGACACCTGAAATCTGGCTTTCATCTCTTCATGTGTGCACTCAACTGACTGCATCTACACGTTCATGTATATTTAGCATTCAGACACACAAACACACTCATTCATTGTAAAGTCTAGGTCAAGACAAAATGGGAGATCATGTATCTTAATATATGTGACTATTTAATTTAAAGTTAGTGCTGATGTTACTTGACTAATTATGGGGATATGTTCCAATGAACTCATTATAAGCTACAAATATAATTCAAGAGTATTTTTAATACAGCAAACTTACAGCACATGGCCTACTTTCTTCTTCCTTAGACCTGATAAAAAGAAGTATATTAACTTAAAACAGTGCAATCACTTATGCATAACTTGTTTTATATTTGTTTTTCATGCTTCCAATTTTTATTTAAAAAATCATTGATGAAAACTGCAACTTATTCAAGGTCTATTTCCTTGAAATACTGGCAATAGTACCCATTATAGAGTAGGAGACATGACTTAAGGCTGAGACTCATAACCTTCGGCAGAGTGCAGGCATTCATATGAAAGAAGGGGGAGTTAGTATGACCTGGAGAGGACAGGAGCTCCACAAGGACCAATTATATCAGGGTACAGGGGTCTTCTGTGAGACTGTTTCTCCATCCAAGGGCCATTCATGGAGATAACCTAGAACCCCTGCACAGATGGAGCCCATGGCAGCTCAGTCTCCAAGTGGGTTTCCCTAGTAAGGGGAACAAGGACTATTTCTAACATGAACTCAATGACTGGCTCTTTGACCTCTCCCCCTCCTCCCCCTGACCTGAGGGAGGAGCAACCTTGCTAGGCCATAGATGAGGACATTGCAGCCAGTCCTGAAGAAACCTGATAAGCTAGTGTCAGATGGAAGGGGAGGAGGACCTCCCTTATCAGTGGACTTGGAAAGGGGCAAGGAGGAAATGAGGAAGAGAGGGTGAGATTGGGAGAGAATGAGGGAGGGGGCTATGGCTGGGATACAAAGTAAATAACCTGTGATTAATAAAAATTGTAAAAAAAAAAAAAAAAAAAAAAAAAAAGGACCCAAGCTCAGTAAGGTTTATCTATGATGACTAGTGAAATATTAGATTTGAGTTTCCTGTACTGCCATACAATATTGACTTTTTTTCCCTCATCATTACAAGAAAATTTATGAAACATACTGGAAATCTAACATAAATCATGATTGTTTATATTATAATTTTTGTTATGATTCTTGAATTCAATCCGGAACTGTGTAAAAGTTTGTTTTTATTCAAGGTTAACACAGGAATACTACTTTGATTGTGACAGTAGTTCAATTAAACACGCTTCCCCTATGCTTTCAATAATTGCATCCAAACACACACACATATGCACACACAGAGAGAGACACAAACACACACACACACACACACACACACACACACACACAATCACTTCGAATCGTCAACCAAAATTCTATCTTGAAGCACACCATTTGGATGTTTAGTCCCAAATGGTGCAGCCTGAGAACATACATACAAGTAATTTTAAACAAACAGAACAGGTAATAAAGAATATGTGTATGTATGTATTTAGATGTTTATATGTGCATATACATATACACATGCGTTAAGAGTAAGCAATCAAAAAAACAGACCATTAATTTGAAGGAAATTGTGGAGGAGTATATGGAAACTAGCAACTCTTTGTAACTCCAATCATGGCCTCTCTGTCCTCCTCAGGCATAGCATGCAGATAATTCACTGACATACAAGCACAGCTTTCCTCTGCACCCTGTGCTCATACAACTATGCACAAATCTACACACAAGACCACGCATGCCCACACATACATATACACACACACAAACACACACCACATATATACAGTTAAATATCCACAGTCTTGTGGCTGGTTAGGCTTATGATCTCTTGGTTAACTCAATTTCCTTTTTTTTATTAGTTACATTTTATTAACTGTGTATTCCAACTGTATCCTGCTCCCTCATTCCCTCCCAAACCTTCCCTCCCTCTCTCATCTCCTCCCAGCCCCTTTCCAAGTCCACTGACCGGGAGGACCTCTTCCCCTTTCATCTGGCCCTGTTTTACCAGGTATCTTCAGGACTGGCTGCAAAGTCCTAATCTGTAGCCTAGCAGGACTGCTCCTCCCTTGGGGGTTGGGGAAGTCAAAGAGCCTGCCATTGAGTTCCTGTCAGAAATAGTCCCTGTTCTCCTTACTATGGGAAACCAATTGGTTACTGAGTTACCACGGACTTCATCAAAGTAGAGGTTCTAAGTTATATCCATACATGGTCCTTGGTGGAGTGTCAGTCTCAGAAAAGACCCTGTGCCCAGATATATTTGGTCCTTGTGGAGCTCCTATCCTTTCCATGTCATACTAACTCCCCCTTCTTTCATATGGTTCCCTGAACTCTGTGGAAAGTTTGGTTCTGAGTCTTAGTATCTGCTTTGATACACTGCTAAGTAGAGCCTTTCAGGGGCCCTCTGTGGTAGGCTCCTATCCTGTTAATTGTTTTTTCCTATGTCCAAAGCACCTCCCATTTGTCTTTCTAAGTGAGGACTGATCATCTTACCCCGGGTCCTCTTTCTTGTTTATCTTCTTTGGGTGTATAGATTTCATTATGGTTTACCCAATTTCCAGCAAACAAATTAAACTCACGATTTGCTTGCTTTAATCAATAATGCAAAAATTTCATAACTTGAATACTATTTCTAGGAATGTTTCCAGTTTGAAGACTTTCCAGTTTCGAAATTGGTCCCTTCAGTTTGTAGTAGCTGCTGCCACAAAAACACAGTGCCTGACTCCTGCACGAATGGTGCAAATTTTAGATTTTCTCCAACAACAGCAAACTGGGATACTGGGATTACATTATGAAAACATGTTATTAAAATAAATAAAACTTGCCTTATGATAATTCCTCTTCTCATTATTCTTTATTACAATTATTCACTTTGTATCCTGGCTGCACTCCCCTCCCTCATCTCCTCCCAGTCAATGAATCTGAGATAATGGTCACAGGACAGATCTTTTTTAATGTTCATGCTATACATGATTGTCTGGCTTGTTGCCAGCTGGCAGTATAAATGAAGAATGCAGTCCAAAGGAGACATTATACCTTCAATTAAATTGTAAAAAAATTGTGAAACTGAAAATTTGGGTTTTTTTAAGTTCTTTTTGCTGTCATTGTTCTAGTAGGCGAAGAGGTTAAGGAAGGTCAGTTGTCTGTTGACAGTCAAGTAGAGAAGGTGAGAAAATGCTGTTTATATTCTTTGTAAAAGTAGTATTTTTTATTATTTGGCAATCTTTGTTTCTTTTTCCCTTAGAGACTTAGCGTTGACTCATCCAGCTATAGCTAAGCAATATGGATTATATTTTTTACCTTTTTGATACAGTTATTCAGGTTCAGTAATAGTGTGTTATAGGAATTGAAGAGATTACCTGTTAAGATTATAATGAAGTAGAATGGATTGCTATCCTTCCTTCCGTGGAAGATTTCTAGAGCATACAAAACAAACAAACAAACAAAAATCCCTTCTGACCAGTCCGTGGTGCTAGGTAAAATATCTCACTTTCCTGCATTTCCAGGTAAATATCTCAAAATAAGCTTCATAAAATTTTAAATCTAGAAAGTGATAAAATTGCAAGTTTAAAAGTAATATTCATTAGAAGCCTACCACTGAGGGCCTCTGAAAATCTCCACCCAGCAGTGTATCAAAGTAGATACTGAGACTCATAACTAAACCTTCAGAAAAGTACAGGGAATCATATGAAAGAAGGGGAGAGTTAGTATGACCTGGAGAGGACAGGAGCTCCACAAGGACCAAATATATCTGGGCACAGGGGTTTTTTATGAGACTGTGTCTCCAACCAAGGACCGTGTTTGGATATAACCTTTAACTTCTGCTCAGATGTAGCCCATAGCAGCTCATATTCAAGTGGGTACTCTAGTAGGGGGAACAGGGTCTATGACCTGAACTCAATGGCTTGGCTCTTTGACCTCCTCCTCCACCCAATGGAGGAGCAGCGCTGCTAAGCTACAGAGAAGGACTTTGCAGCCAGCCCTGAAGATACCTGATAAGCTAGAGTCAGATGAAAGGGGAGGAGAAGCTCTCCTATCAGTGGACTTGGAAAAAGGTAGGGAGAAGATGAAGGAGGGAGGTTGGGATTGGGAGGGAATGAGGGAGTGGGATAAAGCTGGGATACAAAGTTAATAAACTGTAATATTAAAAAAATAAAAATTTAATTAAAAAAAGTAATATTCACAGATATCCTCCAGATGGATGGGTCAGGATTGTTGTGGCCTTGGTGCCTAAAATAGACTAATGCTTAGAAATTCCCTGTTTGCTGTTTTCCCCTTAAAAAATCTTGTTTCCCTAGACCTCTGGGCCACATACCTCTCTCTTTCTACTGAAGGCTTACAACCCAGGCTCCAGCTTGTATTAAACCCTCATGTGTTTGCAAAAAAGGATAGAGGGCCTCTGAAAGACTCTACCCAGCAGGGTATCAAAGCAGATCTTGAGATTCATAACCAAAATTTGGGCAGAGTTCAGGGAATCTTATGAAAGAAGGGGGAGATAGTAAGACCTAGAGAGGACAGGAGCTCCTCAAAGAGAGCAACAGAACCAAAAAAAAAAAAAATCTAGGCACAGGGGTCTTTTCTGAGACTGATACTCCAACCAAGGATCATTTATGTTAAAATCTAGAAGCCCTGCTCAGATATAGCCCATGGCAGATCAGTGTCCAAGTGGTTGTCCTAGTAAGGGGAACAGGGTCTGTCTATGACATGAATTCAGTGGCTGGCTCTCTGATCACCATGAGGGGGCAACAGCCTTACTAGGCCACAAAGGAGGACACTAAAGCCAGTCCTGATGAGACCTGATAAGTGAGGGTCAGATGGAAGGAGAGGAGGTCCTCCCCTATCAGTGGGCTTAGAGAGTGGCATGGGAGGTTAAGAGGGAGGGAGGGAGGATGGAATTGGGAGGAAATGAGGGAGGGGGTTACAGCTGGCATACAAAATAAAGAAACTGTAATCAATACAAAAATTTAATTAAAAAATTAAAAGAAAGTAATATTCACTCCTGTGAAAATTAAAATGAAAAAAATAAAATAAAATGTTCTCCCAACCCCCAAATCTTAGAGTTAGAGGCAGTTAATGATTTCTGACCTAGGTAGTGGTGAACCACTATTAACAAAGCAACCAGGGGATGAAAATACTTATTTTAATTATTCTTTCACATGACTGTTCATCATCAAATAAAGTTAATGCAGGAACTCAATCAAAGAGAGCATAATTCTTGAGCTGATACAGAGACCATGGAGGAATGCTGCTTACTGGCTTGCTCCTCATGGCTTGCACATCTTCCTTTCTTAAATAACCTAGAGCCATCCAAAACTGGTTGCCCCCACCATAATTCACTAACTAAGCAAATAATATAAAGGTTTATCTATAGCCTTATACTATGGAAGCATGTTATCTGTTGAGGTTTCCTGCTCTCAGATGACCATTCCATCTGCCAAGCTGACATAAAACTGGCAGCATATTTTTGTTTTTACTTTTGCTGCATAATCCTGCATATGGAGGAACAATTAAAACACATGTAGAAGGAATGACATCACTGTGCCTGCCAAACAGTGGATTAGAGTGGACTGAAAATCAGCCCATTTTCCGTTTTTTTTTTTTTTTCATTGCATCTTTTTTCATTAATTTTTCTGTAAAACTTTGCACCTTCATCTGAATCAATACTTAGCAGTCAAAGAGGCAATTAAAATAGGGCAATAGTCTGTTGACCTACATTGTAGCTCTTTTTTCTTACAGAATCTAATAGATACAAAGTATTATGAACATGTTGTCAAAATACACTTCAGCTAATGCTCAATGAAGAGGCTTTAAACAACATAATTTATCTCACAAATTTTCTCCTAGATATGCCTGATAATTGAAGTATTCATATCTGTTGACTGATTGGTTTTGTAAAGAGGATAAATAAGCTGTCATATAAAACCTGAGGTGGTTTTATAATTTCATGAAACTCCTTGACATCAGTCCCCTACACTTTGATCCTGGATGATACTTCTTGATGAGTTAAAAATATCCCTAAAGACCCAGGTCTGGAGTTCTAGCTTTAGGCGCTGTTTTAAAGAATATGGTTTCACTAGAACAAGGGAGTGGTTGCGGGTATAGGTCACCATGGACAGGCCATTGAAGATTGTAGTGTACTGAAGCCGGTGTTGGAATCTTCACATGGCCACAAGGTGAACAGATGCTGATACTATCCCACAAACGGATGGAGCTACACCTTCCACATGGTCTATCTTAAAATAATGAAGAGCAACACCATTTTCTAAATGGTGTTCCAAAGTTAACTCAAGCTGATCTGTCAGGCATTCTCTCAGAGCAACAGGACAAGTTATTAATACTGGAAACAGGATTCTATGTACCTTGATATTTACAGTTCAAAGGGAAGGTTTCTGAGTCTCTGAACCAATGTAGCTTTCAATGGAATTATGTAAATTTCTTGGAGATGAAATCAATTTAAAAAAATAAAATTTATGAGGCTGGAGAGCTCAATAGTTAAAAAAGCTTACTGCTCTATCAGTGAATGAGAATTCAGACCTCATCACCCAGGGACTGGGTCACAAAGAGCTGTTACTCAAACTTTAATGTATTCTACACTCTCTTCTGGACTCCATTGGTACCTTCCATCACAATGCATAAGTATAAAGATTAATAAATTAATAAATTAATAAAATTATTAATAATTTTATTTTAAATGTAAATGAGCTAATAAAAGTTAGGACAAAAGGTATCTTCTTTTATTTTCCTTAACTTTTGTTTTTACACATTTGTTTTTTTTATTTATTCTTATTTCCTTTTTATTTATTTTATATCCCAAGGGTGTCCCCTCCCTCCTCTCTTCCAAGTTCCCTCTTCTTCCCTTCCTCTTCCCACTTCCCCTCTCCATTTCTCCAAGAAAAGGACATTACCCCCTCTCCCCATATCAACCATCCCCAGAATATCAAGTCATATCAGGACTGAGTATATCTTCAACCCCTGAGGGCAGGCAAGGCAGCCTTGCTGGAGGAAGTTATCTAAAAGCAATAGAGTCCATGTTAGAAACAGCTTCCCACCTCCACTCGCTATGCAAACCATGTGAAGACCAAGCAGTTCGTCAGCTACTTGTGTTCAGGGAGCTCAGGTCTATATCATGCATGCTCCTTAGTTGATGTCTTAGTCTCTGAAAGCTGCCATGGGACTGGGTTGGTTGTCTTTTTGGTCTTTGTCTGAGGTTCCTGTCCCCTCCAGGTACTTCCAACTTTCCCTCAACACTTCCACAGGCACACGACCCTCAGAATTCTCTCCTATGCTTGGCTGTAAGTCCAAGCATTGTCTCTATCCTCTGCTGGCTGGTGAATCACAGAAGACAGTCAGGTTAGGCTCCTGTCTAAAAGCATAGCAGAGTATTATTAGTATAAGGGGCTGGCACTCAGTCTACCTTGGGGTGGGTCTCAGGTATTTGCCTGTGAAGAGGCTTTAAACAACATATATTTCCTCGAGAGCTTTGTTTGTTTCCTCTATATGTGCCTCTAATAACTGGATAAACATAGATTTGAGATCATGTGTTTCCAATGAATTATCATATCTATTACTTTTGGGGGTTGCTGTCAAAGCCACAATGTCCCGAGTTTTGTTGGATGTGTTCTTATGCCAACTCTAGCCATCTGCTTTTCAGTAAACTTTGCTTGAGTCTGTACTTCAGACTGGGTCTGTCTCTCTCTGGTGTCTGGAACATATATAGGGGCACTGCCATGCTTGGGGCAAGTGGAATTGCAGAGGGGTTGAATATTCACCACTCTCAGGCCTGGAGATGTCCACAGGTGACCTGCATCCAAACTGTCCCAGCTCAGGGGTCGCCACTTCTCACCCCGGAAGCCTCAAAGTTGATGTTCTGGCTTCACCTGCCCATCCACTCACCAATTTCAGAGTTTTGGATCCTGTGCCTCTCAGATACTGTGCGAGGTGCTTGCTGCCATCCTGGACTCCAAGAAAGGGGGTTTCAATCAAGGTATATAATTAATAAATTGTGAAGAAAAAAATAAAAACAAAGAAATCATGAAATAAAAACAAATGGATAGAGCTAGAAAAGTTCATCCTAAGTGAGGTAACTCAGTCAGACACAGATAAATGCACATGGTATGTACTCATTTATAAGTGGGTATTAGATCTGTAGTTCAGGATAACATACTACAATCCACAGACCCAAAGAAGCTAAGTAACAAGGAGGTCTCAAGTGAGGGTGCCAGGATATCACTGAGAAATTGAAATAGAATAGACAGCAGAAGTGGATGAAGAAAGGGAACTGGGCAGGAGATGAAATGAGGAGGAGAGAAGCAACGTGGGGATCAGATGTGGGAAGAAATCGGGGGGGGAGATGAAAGAGGTTGAGAACAAGAAGTTTTTTTGAGGGGAGACATATCATTGTCAAGCTGGAGACCTGCAAAAGGGTACGCTCCTGGGGGGACATGGATGTGACTGTAGCTGAGGTTCCTCACAGGGAAGGGGATAACATGAACACTGATGTGACCATCGTTTAGCCAGGCAAGACTAGTGAAAAGAGGGGAACAACAACTCACAGAAAATATCTGTGACCCATTTATTTATAAATGACACATTTTCTTAATTACGGTTTCTATTGCTTTAAAGGGACACCATGACCATGACAACTCTTACAGCGGGAAGCATTTAATTTGGGTTGGCTTACATGTTCAGAGGTTTAGTCCATTATTGTCATGGAGAGAAACATGGCTGTGCACAGGCAGACAGGTACTGGAGGAGTAGCTGAGAGTTCTATGAGGGAGAGAAACAGAGAGAGAGAGTCCCAGGACCTGGTTTGAGCCTTTGAAACATCAAGTCCCATCTCCGGTGACACACTTCTTCAACAAGGCCATACCTACTAATAGTTCCACACCCTGGTGACCAAGCATTCAAATCTATAAGCTTCTAGGTACCATTCATATTCAAACCACCACACATATAATATTGATGTGTATATATATCAATATATACATATACCGCCCACAAACACACACATATGTAGGTTTATTTATACACATGTACATATACTGTAAACAGCTAATATGAGTTTTATCTGCATAATTGTTATTTTAGTGATGAGAACACCTTTACTCTCTTGGTATATTTTGAGGATAAAATGTTTATTTACAAAGGATGAATTAGATTCCTGAGATAAGTGATACAAGACAGTGACAAAAAAAGGGAAGTATGGATTTTGTCTGATATTTAGAATAGTATAATATCAGTTTGGGGGTCTCAAGATTGTTTTAATAATGTAGTAAATATATTCTCCTGGAATTTCTGTGAATTCACACCAACATAATAAAATAAGATTTATTTGGAACCTTCATACATAGATTCTCTTACAAATATTTAATCAATTTGATAACTGTAAGTCTTGTTATTTCACTTTTGTAGAAGCTCTAATATTAGAACATCTTTCTAATGACAAAAATGATTAAAGTTTGAAATGTTAGATGTAGAGATTTAATCAGGATATAAGCATTTTGTAAGTATTTAAACTGGAATGTGGATCTTGTTCTACTTAAAGCTACAGTGTATTATTAGTCTTCAATTTTTCTGACTGAGTAAAACTTAGGAATGCAAATGTACCACGATTTTACCTTTCTGGTGGTTTATGTATTAGCAAATATATGTTGAATATTTCTTTAAAACTTAAAACACCTATGCCCATGTCTCTGTGAAGAAATATGTATGTTATAAATAAATTTTGTTTGAAGGACTCTTGCTTCCTGATACTGTTTACTCTTTGTTGGGAATATAAACAAACAAACAAACAAAATTATTTTAACAGACAAGATAGAGAATAGACTCTATCTCTTTCTTTCAACACTGTAAAGAAGAATTTCTATTTTTGAATTGTGAAAAGAAAATTTAAACACATATCAGAATATATGAAGAAAAGAAAGCTAAAGGATACAATATTTTTCTTCCACATATAAAGGACATTGTTAAGATAGTAAATATTTTCAGTGTGAAGGTTGTACATACTTTAGTATATACATTCTATCTGCTCTGTGTACTTCTGTATATACTTTTCCTAACATAGGCTGAATAAGGATGGGCCATAGAGCTCAAGTAATTTCATTTGCTTTATGTATGGAATAGAAAATGAGAAGCTTAACAAAGCCATACTATAAAACTTTAACAATGGTCCTGTTAGTGTCTTCTAAAATCTGCCTTTGAAGTTTTTCCACATTTACACAATTTACAAAATTTGATCACATGGTTTCAATGAATACAACGTAGATTTGATTTGAAAAGTATTTGGTAAAACGATAAGCGATTATAACTTGTCTAGGAAAGCATTTTAGTATGACTCTAGAAGGAAATAACACACAAAATGTGTGTTATGGGAGCCATCTTGTCTGTGACAACATATTCTTTAAATGTTGGTCTGTTTTAGCTGACTTTGATGTGATAGTTTTTATATAATACTTTATTTTGTCTTATTTTAAAGAGTGAAAGAATAAGTGAGTGAATGAATGTAAACCTAGATACTAGGGTAAGAGTTATCAATGGAACTGTCATCTACATCTCCTGAGAGAGAAAAATCATTTTTCTTTAGTTGAAAGACAATGGGTAAATCACTCAACACAGGACATAGCTTATATTGAGGAGTAATTGATCAACAAACAATCAATTCTATAGTTTTGTAAGTATGTGCCTTTACTTGGTTCCAGCTACTATTTTTAAAATTTATTTTTTATATTAATTACAGTTTATGCACTTTGTATTTCAGCTGTAAAATCTGTATACCTAAAGAAGCTAAGCAAGAAGGAGGACCCTGGGTAAGATGCTCAATCCTCATTGATTAAGGCAAATAGGATAGACATCAGAAGAGGGAAAAAACAGGGAACAGGACAGGACCCTACCATAGAGGGCCTCTGAAAGACTCTCCCCAGCAGGGTATGAAAGCAGATGCTGAGACTCATAGCTGAACTTTGGGCAGAGTCGGGGAATATGATGAAAGAAAGGGGAGATAGAAAGACCTGAAGGGACAGGAGCTGCACAAGGAGAGCAACAGAAACAAAAAATCTGGGCAGAGGGTTCTTTTGTGAGACTGATACTCCAACCAAGGACCATGTGTGAAGATAACCTAAAACTCTTGCAGACATAGCCCATGGTATTTTTATTTTATTTTATTTTTTCTTATCAGGTACATTTTATTAACATAGCTGGGATACAGAGGTATTTTGTTTTTTGGTTTCTTTGTATGTATTTTTTGGAGGTGATGCTATAATTTGGTTTCTAAATTTTAGGAAATTGGGAGGAAAATATGATCAAAACATAACTAAAATCCCTAAATATTAAAAATATGAAAAATACAGAAGAGTATAATTAAAAAATATTTTTACCTGAAACTTTAGAATTTTAATTTACAAACCAAATCACATTTAAAACCCGATTCAATGATGATTGGAATCTTATATTACCTTCTTTTTTTAAAATTTTATTTTATTTTATTAATTACACTTTATTCACTTTGTATCCCCCCCATAGGCCACTCCCTCCTCCCCTCCTGGTCCCATCCTCCCTCCCCCTTCTTCACACATACCCCTCCCCAAGTCCAGTGATATGGGAGGTCCTCCTTTCCTTCCTTCTGATCTTACTCTATCAGATCATATCAGGAGTGGCTGCATTGTCATCTTCTATGGCCTGGTAAGACTGTTCCCCCCTCAGGGGGAGGTGATCAAAGAGCAGGCAATCAGATTATGTCGGAAGCAGTCCCTCCTCCCATTACTATGTAACCTACTTGGACACTGAACTGCCATGGGCTACATCTGTGCAGGGGTTCTAGGTTATCTCCATGACTGGTACATGGTTGGAATATGAGTCTCTGGGAAGACCCGTGTTCAAATTTTCTGGTTCTGTTGCTCTCCTTGTGGGGTTCCTGTCCTCTCCAGTTCTTACTATTTCCCACTTCTTATATAAGGTTCCATGCACTCTGCCCAACTGTTGGCCATAAGTCTGAGTGTCTGCTAGTCTGCAGGGCAGAGCGTTTCAGAGGCCCTCTGTGGTAGGTTCCTAGATTGTTTCCTGTTTTCTTCTTCTGATACCCATCCTCTTTGCCTTTCAGGATGGGGATTGAGTGTTTTAGTCAGGGTCCTCTCTCTTGATTAGTTTCTTGAGATGTACAAATTTTAGTAGGTTTATCCTATGTTATATGTTTATATGAGTGAGTATTTACCATGTGTGTCTTTCTGCTTCTGGGACATCTCACTCGGGATGATCCTTTCCAGGTCCCACCAATTACCTGCAAATTTCATGATTTCCTTATTTTTCATTGCTGAGTAAAACTCCATTGTGTAGATGTACCACAATTTCTGGATCCATTTTTCAGTTGACAGGCATCTGGGCAGTTTCAAGCCTCTGGCTATTACAAATAAAGCTGCTAAACATGGTTGAGCAAATGTCCTTATTGTATACTTGAGAATATTTTGGATATATGCTTAGGAGTGGTATGGCTGGATCTTGAGGAAGCGTTATTCCTAGTTGTCTGACAAAGTGCCAGATTGATTTCCAGAGATGTTGTACAAGTTTACATTCCCACCAGCAGTGGAGGAGGGTTCCCCTTTCTCCACAACCTCTCCAGCATGTTTGGTCACTTGAGTTTTTCATCTTGGCCATTCTAATGGGTGTAAGGTGACATCTCAGGGTCGTTTTGATTTGCATTTCCCTAATGGCTAATGACGTTGAGCATTTCTTTATGTGTTTCTCTGCCATTCTGTATTCCTCTACAGAGAGTTCTCTGTTTAGCTCTGTTCCCCATTTTTTTTAATTGGATTACTCGGTTTGCTGCTTTTCAGCTTCTTTAGTTCTTTACATATACTGGATATTAGCCCTCTGTCAGATAAAAGGTTGTTGAAGATTCTTTCCCAAACTGTAGGCATTTGTTTTGTTTTGATGATGGTGTCTTTGCTTTACAGAAGCTTTTCAGTTTCATGAGGTCCCATTTATTGATTGTTGCTCTTAGAGCCTGTGCTGTTGGTGTTCTGTTCAGGAAGTCGTCTCCTGTACATATGAATTCTAGGGTTTTCCCCACTTTTTTTCTAACCAATTTAATATGTCTGGTTTTATGTTGAGGTCTTTGATCCACTTGGACTTTAGTTTTGTGCAGGGTGGTAAGAATAGTTCTATTTCCATTTTTCTACATGTAGACATCCAGTTAGACCAGCGCCAATTGTTGAAGATGTTTTTTTTTTTTTCCATTGTATGTTTTTGGCATCTTTGTCAAAGATCAGGTATCCATAAGTGTGTGGGTTTATTTCTGGGTCTTATGTTTGGTTCCATTGATCCACCAGTCTGTTTCTACGCCAGTACCATGCAGGTTTTATTACTGTTGCTTTATAGTACAGCTTGAGATCAGGGATGGAGATACCTCCAGAAGATCTTTTCTTGTTTAGGGTTGTTTTAGCAATTCTGGGTTTCTTGTTATTCCATATGAAGGTGAGAATTTTTTTTTTCAGGTCTGTAAAGAATTGTGTTGGTAATTTGATGGGAATTGCATTGAATCTCTCCTTTGCTTTTGGTAAGATGGCCATTTTTACTATATTAATCATGCCAAGCCATGAGCATGAGAAATCTTTCCATCTTCTCTCTTCTTCTAATTCTTTCTTCAGAGACTGGAAATTATTTTCACACAAATCTTTGACTTGCTTGGTTAGGGTTACACTGAGGTACTTTATGTCATTTGTGGCTATTGTGAAGGGTGTTGTTTCCCTAATTTCTTTCTCAGCCTTTGGGTCTTTTGTATACAGGAGTGCTCCTGATATTTTTGAGTTAACTTTGTATCTGGTCACTTTGCTGAAGGTGTTTATCAGCTGTAGGAGTTCCCTGGTAGAGTTTTTGGGGTCACTCACGTATACTATCATACCATCTGCAAATAGTGATAATTTGACTTCTTCCTTTCCAATTTGTATCCTCTTGATCTCCTTCAATTGTCTTATTGCTCTAGCAAGGACTTCCAGAACTATGTTGAAGAGATATGGAGAGAGTGGGCAGCCTTGTCTTGTCCCTGATTTCAGTGGGATTGCTTTAAGTTTCTCTCCGTTCAGTTTGATGTTGTCTATAGGCTTGCTGTATCTTGCCTTTACTATGGTTAGATATGTGCCTTGTATCCCTCATCTCTCCAATACTTTAAACATGAATGGATGTTGGATTTTGTCAAATGCTTTTTCAGCATCTAGGGAGATTATCGTGTGCTTTTTTTTTTCTTTCAGTTTGTTATCTTATATAGAGAATTTAAAATAATCTCATTTCATAAAATTCTGTGCTTGAAATTCTTTTAATTTTATTTTATGTATACATTAATTTATTAAAATGTATTCACTTTGTATCCCTACTGCAGCCCCCTCTCTAGTCTCCTCCCAGTCCCTCCCACCTACCCACTTCTCCCCTATGCCCTTTCCCTAGTCCCCTGATAAGGGAGGACCTCCTCCCCTTATACCTGATCCTAGCTTATCAGGTCTCATCAAGGCTGGATGCATCATCTTCCTATGTGGTTGGTCTCACCTCCCAGGGTGAGGTGATCAAAGAGCCAACTGCTAAAATCCTTTATTAAATAAAATTTTGAAACACACTACCTTATGCTTGTATTGATTTATTCAAAAAAAATTTTATATTCCTACTTTTTTTACAATAAATTAATAATTTAATTTTTTCCAAATAATCAATTTTTTATTTTTATTTATTTTATTAATTGCACTTTATTCACTTTGTATCTCCCATAAGCTCCTCTCTCCTCCCCTCCCTGTCTCACCCTTCCTTCCCCCTTCTTCATGCATGACCCTCCCCAAGTCCACTGATAAGGGAGGTCCTCCTCTCCTTCCTTCTGATCTTAGTAAATCAGAGCACATCAGGAGTGTCTGCATTGTCATCTTCTCTGGCCTGTTAAGGCTTCCCCTATGTTTGGGCTATTTGTAGGGACTTCTTTTCTAGGGATTAAAGTGCTACTGTTTAGTGAATGCCTTAATGAGAATGTGACTAATTATGAATATTAACAGTAAAGATTATGGAAAGGACTACATTTTTTATGCATAAAGAAACTGCAGTGTTGAAGCTTTAATCTGAAATTAATGAATGTAACATGTAATAGATAACAGAAAAAATAGTCACAGGGAAGAAACACAAGCTATTATCCCTGCAAACAATAAAGAAATAAGACAAGAAACAGTGAATGAAAAGTTTCCACTGTGCTTTTCCGGCTTGAGACGCTGCTAGAACCAGGTACCAGATTCTACAGATCACATGCTTCCTGTAACATCTCTATACATCTCAGCTCTGACACTGCTTTTTTTCCCCACCCTTTATGCTTGCCTATTCATTCATTATTTTGTGGGGAACTCTGAGGACACATTTTAGAAATATATTTTTACAACATCCTTTTTCATCATCTTCGTTTCAATTATTCTTGAAATGAGAAATACAGTTTAGTAAGCCAATGTGTCTATAGAATTTATTATGATGTGGACAAGCACTAAATTTAGGGAAATCAAAGAATGAATACTGGTGAATGTTATGATATTTGACATTAAGGTAAAGTTTTTTTTTCATGCATTTGTTGAATTTTATTACAGATAAATCAGATAAAAATACTATTAGAAAAGTAGTAACATGTAGCTGAAGGCCTGATGTGCTGTAAGGAAATAAGAAAATATGTTTTCCATGAAATGTGGGCAGTGGCATGACAGTAAGAGAGAAAAAAGATTCTTACAATCAAACACTACATCTAAGTGAGGTGATTTGAAAATTAAAAACAAACAAAGACATATCAAGTCAATAAAGGAAAAATAGGAATGAATAAATAATTATTAAGAAGAATTTGGGTCTTCAAATCAGTTCAAGATTGATAAAATGACGTGACAAAAAGGTTTTTAATTCAACACGTACAAGGAGAAATAATACACTAGGTGTTACCTCAGTGTTAAAGTGACGCTGTGAGCTAGCAGAAGCAGGACTGATATTTGGGGTACAAATTTTTAATGTCCCTTTAAAATAGAGCTAATAAGATAGCCTGAAGAATGTACAGCAAGGTGTGAGAAAGATGATTTACAAGTTATTTCTGGGCTCTGTTCTGATAAATCAAAACCATAGATTTCTCTACAAACTTAGGTGTGCAAAAATAGGAAGTGAGCAGTTTTATAGGAAATAATGGCTGGTGGTGGTGGACGGTACTTAGAGGGGCTAGGGACTGCCTTTTGAAATCATATAATTCATTTTCTTGAGGTGCTAGAAAGAGATCGTTGCCTGAACAGCAGGACAATGATAGAAGTAATGAATATCTGGAAAGCGAAGAGACCGTAAAATAATGTTTTTGTAGAGTAGAGAATGGAATATACAGATGCAGAGCAGCAAGTGGGCAGCGTTGAGCAATCACTTTTGTTTGTCAGTGCTGCAGTTAAAGACTAGGAAATCAGGGTGGTCAGATGTTGTCTCCAGTCCCATTGTGTCTCATACACAGTCAGAATAAAGATTAAATCTGAGAAAAATGTATTATTACTCAAGAAGTTATTCCACAGGCACAGAGGCAAGCATTCTAAGGGTATTCAGAAAGGAGGTGTTCTCAACCTTGGCCGTAATGTACACCGTGTAAAGAAAAGATTAGCAAAGTCTGGGTTTAGAATGAAAAAAAGTGTAATTATCATTACACAAATTTTCTTTGTGTCTAAAATTTGTTAGTGTTACTCCTCTGGAGAAAATAGTCTACAGAGGTAAATTGAAGCCTCACAACAGATGTATTAATTTAATAAAACTGAGTTACAATTTGCAAATACACATTTTCCTATTCATGATGCTTATTCTTCACAAAATATTTTTAAATCAACATTAATAATAAAAATAATAAGAATTATTATTTGGTGTCTTTGGTCCTACCTTATGAACATATGCTTGTGTTTTTAAATATACATGGCAAAGGTGAGGCAGGAAATAGGAGTCCTGTATCATACTTTACATGTTCCTAAGACCTGATTATATATCTGTGCATCAATTAGGTAATCATTCAGTGATCACTTTAAATGTGCTTGTAGATTGAAAATTTTTTTTAAAAAAAAAAGCTATTTTATTTTAAATCAAAGTGCAGTGTGTCCTATACAGGACCAGGAAAAGTAAATGTTTCTCCTCTGTATTCAGTTTCGATAAAGAAGATGAAAAATATCATCTAGAGGACAGTATTTCTTTCAAGTTAAAGGTCACAATTTACTCAATAGACAAGGGAATTTTTTTCTTCCTCAAAATTCATTTTTTAAGCTTAGAGACCATGAAGAGCTGTGATTCATGTTGCTACGGTAGACTGGGTTGTGATATATCTGAATTTCATCAATATATGGTAGAACTAATCCAGAAAAGTAAGTTACAATCCTTGAAGTCCAATTGCAAACAGCTATCATTTGGGAGAAAAAAAGTAGAAGCCATAAAAAAATAAAAATCATCCACACAGACTAAGTAAGTACTGAAAATGAGCCTCATTAGTATCAACTGAACTGAGAGCATGGTTCTTTTCATAATTTCTACAAGTATACTAATCCTTAATCATGTGTTATATCTACTATCATGGACTCAAGTTGCTTTAATCAATCGGATTTCTGATAACAATTTTTTTACATCAGATAATTCAAATCAAGTGAAAATAAGTAATATCAGTGGATGATTTTAAATGAAGTCTGATTAGGTGATGAAGTTTATGGAGGGGACAAATAAAAAAATATGTAAATAAACCAAAAAAATTACCAGAAGTTTTGTACTACCTACTCACAATAAAACATAGACAATTTCTCTAAATAACTAAACAGCCTTTTGTATTAGCTTAAATGCCAAAGAAATAATATGTCACACTAGAAAAAAATGCAAGTGATGGGCTTAAGCCAGAGCTAATTTGATTCTCCAGTGAGGAGTTACTTTAGAACCACTGTATTCAATATCCTCACTATGCATACATTTAGTCATACTCATATTTGTAGAATTATGCGTAATTCCAGTTACCAAATTTATACATTCCATTATTCAACAAAAGAAAAACATTCACACATTTTCTCTTTTTGAACTGAAACAACAACAACAACAAAAACGTTCCTCTAGAATCCTATCAAACTCCTCCTCAGTGTCTGCCCATTTGAGGAAGATTTTTTGTGGCTTTAGACCAATGGATCTTTACTAGTTTGCTTATGTAGGAACATCCGGGAGCATATGTGCAGGTATTCTGGTTTTCACAACAGGGAAGGCAGTGTTGGCACCTCATAGAGAGCAGACTTCGATTTCTGCTTAACATCCTAAACAATGTACTTGAAACTATTATTGTACAAGAAACTATTATTGTACAAGAAACTATTATTACTGTGGCACAGAGACAGAAACAATGTAACCAGCGACAATAACAATACATTTTCCCACACATGACAGATGAGTTCATAGTTTCACACTAACCTGCCATGAATTAAGCAGTCTTCCAATCATCTGTGGACAAATTAAAATTTTCCTAATGAGTGACTTCACGTTTTCATATGGCTGCTGAATGTTTAATACATAGGCCATAAAAAATGCTATTTAAAACCATTTGGAAAACAATGGATTTAGAATATTCTTTCTAGCTCTGGTGAAATATTGGAATTTGGGTCAAAAATATACTCTTTCATTTCACTTTTTTTAAAAGTTTTTTTTATTAATTACACTTTATTCATTTTGTATCCCCCCATAAGCGCCTCCCTCCATCGCTCCCGATCTCACCCTCCCTCCCCTTTCTGCATGCATGCCCCTCCCCAAGTCCACTGATAGGGGAGGTCTTCCTCTCCTTCTTTCTGATCTTAGTCTATCAGTTTTCATCAAAAGTGGCTGCATTGTCCTCTTCTGTGGCCTGGTAAGGCTGCTACCCCCTCAGGGGGAGGTGATCAAAGAATAGGCCACTCAGATTATGTCAGAGGCAGTCCCTCTTCCCATTACTATGTAACCCACTTGGACACTGAACTGCCATGGGCTACATCTGTGCAGGGGTTCTAGGAGTTTACATCACACATGTCAATCCCACTTACCTCACTGTCCCTTCATACCTGTCCTCCACCCTTGCAATCACCGCCCTAAAGAAAACAATAAGTAAAAATAAAAACAACATAAAAGAGGAAAAATTACATAAAATGAAAATTGTGAAATAAATATCTTTGGAAACTGTGGTATGTCGTAGTATCACACCAGATATCTATCCTTTTGTCCTAATAGCTTTATTTGTAAATGTTTATTGCAATGTGTCATTGATATGGTTCCAGGTCGCTGGTTCTTGCTCTACTATACTGGATCTTCACTAGAGCTTCTCTCAAATCTATTGCTATTGTCCCATTTCTTAGAGATCCTGTTCTTTAGGTCTGACCATGAACTCCAGTTGCCATAGATGGGGTAGGTGTTGGAGTTGGTCAGCTCAAGACTCTGGATGTGAGCCTGTGTCTATGTTGTTCAGCTCACCACCTCCCCTTTGTCCACGCCACCAAGGCCAGATCTCCAGCACTCCTCCGTATTACGGGTTAGGGACTGGTCAGCTCTCCTGCTCTCCCTCTTACACCCTGGCTCTCTCATGCCTATTTCACCAGGGTCACCTCTACTGCATTGCCCAGGTGAGGTGTGGAGCCCACTCTACTCAGTGCTGCAGCCAGCAAGAGGAGGGGTCAGCTCACCTGCAGCACCCTGGTGAAGGTGGGGCCAGTTCATCCACACCCACTACAGGGGTGGAGAGCTACACCCCTCACCTGCTGCAGCACTTTGGGAGAGCCACCACATATCACCTGGGCAGTCAGGAGAGCTGGCCTTTGTAGCTTGGAGATACACAAGCAGACTCTGAGGACAGGATCACGAGAGAGCTGGCTGAGTCCCCTAGCCTGAGCAGTGTGGGAAAGCTGGTGATTTTCAGTTGTAACCTGGAAAACTATGCTTATATTGGTGACCATAAAAACGTTATTTTTTTTTCCTATGGAATCATACACTCCCTGGGATACTATATTTTAATTTTTGTATCACTTCCCACTCCGCAGATTTTCTATAATATCCATAAAAGATATTAAACAATCACATGCAAAGGATTTTTTAAATTGTTTTTATTTTATTAATTACTGTTTATTCACTTTGTATCCCTCCTGTAGCTCCCTTACTTCTCCCCTCCCAATCCCACCCACCCTCTTCCCCACCCCTTCCCTCTCCCAGTCCACTGATAAAGGAGGTCCTCATCCCCTTCCCTCTGATCCTAGTCTATCAGGTCTAGCAAAGACCTGTGCATTGACATTTGAAAAAGTAAACTAGAAGTGATGTTATAACACATCTAAGATTAAAGAAGCATGTTCCATAATTAAAATTATTGTGTTACTTACATCATGTTGCTGAGATAAAATGCCTAAAGTAATGGTTTTATTACCTTTCCATTCTAGGGGGAGATTCCATCAAAGCCCAAAACTGGGAACCACAGCAGCAGGCAGCAGAGGCACAAAACCGATAAATCACATATTCAACCTCAAATAGGAATCAGAAAGGCAAGATGATATAAGGGAGCCCTGGCATATGTGGCATATTTCCTACAGTCAGGCTTCATTTTCTGTGAGACCCATAACCTTGACAAACAGTGCCACCAAAGGGTACCAAGTGTTCAAAAACTTGCACTTATAGAGGACATTTTTCAGTGAAACTTCCATATGTTTTACCTGTAATGTCTCCATTAAATATAGGTTTTGAACTAAAAATTTAAGAAAATTCCTACTCTTATTAGAGATAAAATCCCCCAAGTGTGTTTGAAAGCCAGACAACAATAGTTTCTGTGTTATTCAAGGGAGAATGTCTAGATTCCTGTTTAGACTGAGCAGAGAAGCAGTGTGACAGTTCCCATGCTGCTGTTATAACCTACTGCTCCAGTTGTGTCCCATCCATTTATGAAACAAAATAGGTTGTATGCAAACAATAAGAGGGAAGAATTGTTCTGATATCCATTTCAGAGTCCTTGAAGATGAATATGTACAGTGCAACGTACTTAGTTTCTAAGGATCCCAATGATGTCAGACTTGCAGAATTAATTAAACAGCCATAATAAATTATATGCAATATTTCCCACAGAGTTGACTCACAGATTTAGCAATCATACATCCCCAGATTACTGTTAAGATATGAAATTATTGGTTTTACACGATAGGTAAATAACCATTTTCACCTAATTAGACTAGATTAAGAGAAGTGGAATGCTTTCCAACTAGGAATGGAAGAGAGTGTAATCTTTCATCAAGGGCAGAATCATGCTAATGTCTAATGCTGTCTAGTTACCATGACAAATAGGTTGTGGTACATGCACACTTTAATTATTAACACAGAAGTCGCTGAAGTTGAAGTATCGCGCTTAGAGCTATTACTGCTGAAATGACCCACTTAATAGTGACCATGGTATCAAAGTATGGATTTAAATTGGTAATTAATAATAGTATGTTACTGAAAATGTTAATACAGAAGTTCAACAAAAATGCTAACTATGTATCAAATACCCAGACCCTCTATTGACATATAAATATGTATGACTTGTGCTAAGTGCTTGGTAGATTTTAACATAAGAAGGTGACAAGAATGAAATCATGTCTTAAGCAGCTTGTAAGAAATCAATTGGTGAACTCAAGGCTTATTTTTTTTCATTTTTAATTATTTTGACATAAAATCTGCAGAAAAGCATTTTTATTACAACTTACACAGGTACATTAAATGGAAATGAGAAATAACTTCACGTTTTACAAAACCTGACACTTTCTGTGAAAATTTGTGGTATATTCGCTGGAAGGTAAGCTATAGATCACTTTTTTCAAACACAAATAATTATGTCTGCCACGTTTTTTCTTTTTATATATTTTTTTCAAATGAGAGCTATATGAATGGTAAAAGGGTTACATGCTCAATTAAACTGTGAAACAGAACTATAAAGTCTAGTATAGTAAAAAAAAAAATAATCAAACTTTAAAGATACTTTTCTCATTGTTGTCCTCTATAGTCATCAAATGAAGCTTGGAATTAATTGGTCTTTTAATTGGATTATTTTCTACCTGTTTTATTTTATTCATTTATAATTTTACTGGTTCTTTAACTTTTTAAATGATTTGACCATATTCACTTCTCCCCGGTTCGTCCTACACGGTTATTCATTACCCAAATCCTTGTCTTCTTTCTATTTCGTATCTATCAACTCCAATTTGTGTTGTTTCCATCTTTCCAGTTGTATGGTTTTCTAATGGAATATGGTTAATATATGGGCTCCACATAGATAAAACTGACTGACCATTTCCCAGGAACTTTTAGTTTCTAAAATTCCCATGGGTAGGTGTAATATTTGCTTCCCAACTCCACGGTCCTTACTGGGGTTTGTTTTCTGACCCTTCTTTTATAATCCTAGAGTCTTTGGCAGAGGGAATAGAATAGTTTTTATTTTCTTCAGTTCAAACCTTCCACGGCCTCTCTCTCTCTCTCTCTCTCTCTCTCTCTCTCTCTCTCTCTCTCTCCCTCTTCCTCCCTCCCTCCCTCCCTCCCTCTCTCTCTCTCATTTCTTATACAACTAAAATGCCTCCCAGTTCTTCTCACCCCCACATTCTCTGTCTGACACTCATTATTCTATACTCCTTGAGCAGTTGAAGGTCTTTTTGTTAATCACCATCTTACTGCAAGTAGAAACTTATATGATGAGAGCTGATGCAATTTCTATCAATGCATAGTTATCACAATAAAGCATTAGGAGTTGGCAGAATTTTATATCCACTTGGTACTGTGCTCTTCCCTAGGACCTAGGACCTGTATTTCTGCAGATTCTTGACCCACTAAAGGTCTCCTGTATGGGTTTCATCTTGTGCAGAGGGACTTTAACGCAATTAGAAAGTGCTTGCTCACTCAGTCACAATTGCACTGATGGACTTATCTTGCCACGTCAGATGTTACTGGAACTTGTGGGTTTCACAGCTGGGAAAGGTTAATTATTAAGTTCCTCCTCTGGTAGCATGAGTAGCTCTCTCCAACACTGTGGAACTTTCATGAGAGATGAAAATGCAAGATCAATAAGCGGAACTGTATTCTTTGTTCATGTTGACTTGCAGCATGCAAATATGTTGGACAATTTAAAATTAAAAAGAAAATAGACCATCGTCTCCTAATTATACTTTTAAAATTACACTTTCAAAAAGCAACAATTGTATTGTTTTCACCATGGTCAGTACAAACAACATACACATGTGTTCATTTAGACCTAACTTTAAAAAATGTACTGTAGAAATTAGAAGCTGAAAATCAAATTTTAATGCATTATTTGATAAGACTGCAGTCAAATCATCATGTTGAAGTACAAGAACAAATTATTCGAAGCCATTTTATAGATAGGCATACACAAGCATGCACCTTTTAAAACCTTCCCTTCTGTGACTGATCTTTAACCTTATTTACTAAGCTAATGTTGCAATAGTTTCTCTTCAAGACTGTTAGGTTTATTCTTTCAGCAACTTGACATGACTCAAAACTGTATGATCTTCCACACTTCTTCTGACCTGTACTGATGACATTTGCCATTGCCGTTACACTGCAGTGTTCTCTTGCTCTGCAAAAGGTCACCAAATTTGCCATGGAGGAGATTCTCAGCATGCTACTCTGCAGAGCCACAATGTCAGCACAACATGCCTACTTCCTTGAGACACATTCCAAATGGTAATGTTTTTGCCAACTCAATTGTATGACATTCAATGAGGAAACACCATGTTTATAAAAATTTCCCAAGTTTCTTTATCACATGAACTGGATTGCTTCTGTGACTGCTGCTTTTGGAAAAAGCATAATGTACATACCCATGCTGATGCACTCATTAAAAACTTACACTACATTATCTACAAGGCTTGAATCTTAGAATACTCTAAATTACATCTGAGTATGAATTAATTCTGAAGACATGAAAGATCTGAATCTATTTTGAAAGTTGTTCTTGATATGCTTCTATGAAATATTTTACTTGATAATTTAGAAAATATAAATATATACACATATACATAAATTTAGAAAATTGTAAACTTTAGCTTGTTCTGTTCCAAAACCAATTATAAGCTTGTATTTTTACCAGTAGTAATCCATTGGTCTATATGAGGTAGCATTTCAGGTTTTGAAAAACGTTTATATGTGCATACTATATCATGCTTTTATTTAGGAAGGACTATTCCAAATCTAAGTTTCCTACATGAAAAGGTTGTATGCTTTGTTTTTTAAATGTATTAACATGAATTTCTGTTATGAAATAAATTCTTAAAATGCGGAAAAATTCTTTCTATAATCTCCTGACTCAAACACTAATTATTACCATTGCATACATATTATTACATATTTTGATATTTTATACACAAGTTTTAAAACTGTTTCATGAATGTTTTACATATTTTCTTAAGTATTCACATTTTAAATATTTATCTCTTTATGTATACATTGAATTTAATTTTTGTATAATGTAGTTTCACTATATTCTCCTCCCATAACTTCTTTTAAAATACAAGTATTTTGAGTTTTGAATTTTCTGTTTCGATACAGCAAAAAGTTAATCATATTTAGAACTTGGCAAGGTCTCATGAGAACTGAACCACAAGTGATGACTCATGTATATATTTCTTGTTGGAGGCCTTTAAATTTCATATGGATTTGGATCTGACAAACAGACACACTTTGAACATACTGTGACATCAATACCTTCACAGAATGTATTCATTTTATATTCAACCTGCTCTCTATTGTGTTTCTTTTTAAGACCAAGAATCAAATATTCCCAGTAAAGAACAACTTTAATAATTGTACTGGGTTTTAATTCTGTCCATTGTAGTTCTGTGAATAAAAGTTATGCTTCATTATAAATCAATTGCATGTTAATCACTAAGTTTTCATTTAATAAATATGTAAAAACTTGCCAAATATTATGAAAATTATATTAAATTTAATTTTATAATACAATGTTTGAAAGCAATGTAAGATTGTTTTAAAATTTGTATTAAATTTATATGCAATCAAATAAATGTCTTATGACATTTCAAACAAATAAAATCAATCTAGTCCTTCTAATACAATTCTCTGTGACAGTTCTGAATAATAATTTATCTGTGTATAACCACAGTCCTAAGTATGTTTTGCGTAAATAAAATAGCTAAAACTTTTATTTATTGTTGTTTTCATATTAATTCATTTGATAAAAATATCTGTCTTTCTTCAAATATTCTTTTGTTTTCATTATAGATTTCTTATCTTTTGAAAATAGAAGACACACATTAAGTAAAGTTTGCATTATTATTTCTGTGCACATGCATTGGTGTGTGTGTGTAATTTTTTCAAATTTCTGTGTTTTTCATTTTAAATGTTTTGTCCTCAAAGTACATTGCTGTTAGCTAATTAGCTCAATACTAACGTGCAGCTATTCCAGCTAATGAATGGCTTCAACTGTTACTTTCTGAGATTTTCCTCGTTTTCACTTGGTTAATATTTTCAGTAATATATTGTGTTGCAATCAAAAGGCACTCAAGCCTCATCAGAGAAGCTTCTATTTTCAATAAATGGCAATTAACACAGAGATGCACAACTAGGGAAAGTTCAGAAAATGAGAAACTGCATATTGCACAGCCTTAAATAGAACATTTGTATCTGGCCCACCAATTCCAAGGCTCATTCATCATTTCTGAAGAGGAAGCAGAAACAGTGTAAGCGCCAGAGCTGGCTGATGACTACAACTAAACAATGCTTTTGGTAACAGCACTGCACCTGCACATTTTGAACTCACTACAGTTATGAAGGCATGCACAAGACCTGTAAACACCTCATGCAAACCAAATGGAGTTGGGAAAAATATCTAATCACTTGTCAAGAAGCTATTGGAAAATATTAGCTGCTGAGGTGTGGCCAGTTCATTTTCTCTAAAATGAACTATGATCCAGTGGAATGCTACACATGCAAGTATATTGGAATACCAAATTGATGAAGAGAAAACAAAAGACAAAAAGTTGAATGGATTGAAAAGTGGGGTTATATATAAGAAGAGTTACAGTAGGAGGGTGAATAAAATAAAACATTGTAAATGGAATTCTTGAAAAACTAATAAAAATTTTAAAAGTATAACTGCTTAATTTAATTTCTGTGATTATTAATCTCTTTACTATCATTTTCTGTCACTGTGAATTCTTTTGTTTATGAAAGTGTATTATGAGGTTATAGGTTAATTTTTATTATGTTCCATATATTTTTATATGAAGATAAAAATATAGCTATACTGTGATTTTACTTTCCTTGCAAGTAGTTATTTTGATTACTGACAGCTTCTTTTGAGCAATTAATTTCAAGTAGTTCTGTCTTTACCTGAAGTTGAAATAATTCAAGTTGGGCTTCCCTTTTGTCATGTCACTCTCTGAGATTTTGCTTTTGCCTACTGGGCAAACATAGGATTTCTTATACAAGCTGTAACCAGCATTTATCTACTTGTCAACACAAAATTTAAACATTTGATCTATGAATATAGCAATTGAATAGCATCTCTGCTTTCTACTAATAATTTTCCAAACCAGAAGAGAGGAAAATAATGAAAAATAATAAAAACAATAAAAAATAACAAATTCAGATCAAGTGTCGCTTTTGTTTGTATGCTTGTCTGATCTTTTGAGGCTTTTTCAACAAAATTCTTTCTTTTATGTATTCAAAACCATTATCACCGATTTGTTACTAAATTTCTCCCATTGTTATAGGTGATAAAGCTGACTCTAATTACTGAGTTGCTCATCTGCAGATGTTGTTGTTTGAAATTACACGTGACAGGATCATAGAAATCTGAGTACTACATGAGCACCATCAATGTGAGTACTACCTTAAGTGTTGGTCAAGCCTACCCTCAGAAGGTTGAGGATATCAAACGCAAGGATATCTGAGACTGAATAGGGAATACTGTTTTCCAAGTGTATGTGTGATGGACTGGGCAGTATAAAGGAAAAATTCTTTGGGACCAAAAATGAAAAACAAAAGACATAATCTTTTTGAGGTCTCTCATGATACAGTACAGAAATGACTATTTCTTGGATAAAGTGTAATGTGGAATAGAAAAAAAAAATGTGGCTTGCTTCCAGAAATATTATCAACGGATTCGTTTAAGTCCTTGGATTTCAATTATGGACAAAAAGATATGCTCATCACTACGAATTAAAAAAAAAAAAAAACAGGCAAATTTTGAATGCAAGAGTTGTGGATAAGGAAGGCTCTCTGTTTTGGGATTTGGTTTTATAAGAATGACATAGATTAAGAACAATTATTGAAGTACTAAACCAGGTAGACAAATAAGAACCTGGAATTTATTAGCGGGTTCTTTCAATAATTTAGAGTGCTATCAGTGGATAAGTAATTAAGGTTATGCAATTTAACCAATAAAAGAGAGTTATGAAAATATTATGATTAATGAGTTCTCTTGTTTCAGAATTTCTAAGAGACTTACAGTGGTTGATGGTGAGGATTATAGGAGTAAAAGAAAATGATGGACAGAAGAGGTATGAGAGAGTCTAGGTCCTCCTCATGCATGGTCCTTGGTTGGTGCATCAGTCTCTGCAATACCAGATATGGGCCCAGATATCTTGGCTCTGTTGGTATTCTTATGGAACTCCTTTCTGCTCTGGGTCCTATTCTCCAACTCTTTCCTAGCATTGCCTAAGGTCTGCCCAGAGTTTGGCTGTGAGTCTTAGCATCTTCTTTGATCCCCTGCTTGGTGAAGTCTTTCAGAAGACATTTATGGTAGACTCCCATTCTGGTCCCTGTCTTCAATTGTTTCCAGTGTCTATTCTCTTTGCTTTTATGAATGAGAATATTGCATCCTCCTTAGGGTCCTTCTTGTTATTTAGCAGAATGCTCACAGCTCAGATGTAGCCTATAGGTAGCTAGGTCTCTATATGGTTTCCCTAGTAAGGGGAGCAGGGGCTGTGTCTGACATGGAATCTCTTGCCATCTATTTGATCACTTCTCCTTGGTAGAAGGGAATTGCCAAGCCACAAAGGAAGAGGATGCAAGCAGTCCTAGTGAGACATGACAGGCTGGGGTCAGATGGTAGGAGAGAAGGGCTTTCACTTTCTGAAAAATAGAGGAGGGTAATAGGCTGAAGAATAGTGATGGAAGAGAAAGGAGGGAGGGAGAGAGAGTGGGACCTGGAGAAAAAGAAGATGGGTGCTACAATAGAGATGTAAAGTGAATAAATTATATTTATAATTTTTAAATAAAAAAGAACAAAACAGCAATAAAAAGGACCTAGGAGAGATGCTGAGTTATGTTTTTGTCTGAATCTAAGTTTAAAAGAAGGATCTTAATATTTTATGTCAAAGATTGTCAAGTAATGAGTTAAATCCTTAATGAATAATTTGCCCTATTCAGTCTTTAAGTCAATTGGATAAAACATACATACATACATACAATATCAAGAAGCACCATCTTCTTTCTTCGGAATATTATAAAGTTTTATATTTTCTTTATAAAAATACCATGTATAAGCAACTGAGTGTGGGAAGGTTTGTTTGGGCTCAATCATAGGCTCTTTGCTCATCTCTCCCTGAGAAGGGACAGCCTTACCATGCCACAGAGGAAGACAATGCAGCCAATCCTGATAAGAACTGACAAGCTAGGGTCAGATGGAAGGGGAGGAGGACCTCCCCTATCAGTGGACTTGGAGAGGGGAATAGGAGGAGAAAAGAGAGGGAGGACTGGATTGGGACTGGATGAGGGAAGGAGCTACAGCTGGGATACAAAGTGAATAAATTGTAATAAATAAAATAATTAAAAACAAAACAAAAGGAATAGAGTCAACTGTCAATTGTTGCAAGGAGGTATACAAGAGCAGCATGGTGTGCAAGGACAGGCAATTAACACCAAAACTTGTCAAATCATGATGTACCTGGAAAAAGCATTATGAGAATTAAGAGTGAGTATATTCTTTATTAATTAATTTAGTTCACATCTTGGTCATAGGCTTCTCCCTCCTCTCCTCCTAATCCCACCCTCCCTTCCACATCCTCTGAGGAATAGGGGAGACCCCTTCCTCAGACATCCCAACTCATCTATTCAAATGAGGACTAAGTTTGTCTTCTCTTGTGTCCTTGTAAGGAAGTCCCCTTCAACAAGAAGGGGTTCAGAAAGCAGGCAACATAGTCTGTGTCAGAGATACCCCCCACTCTCCTAACTAGTGAGAAAACATGAAACCTAAGATGACCATAAAAGACCTTCATCTGTCAGAAAGTTCTCATCTCCTTAAAGTTGCATAACATTTCAAAACAGCATTACCAGCTAGGAAAACAGTATACAAATGTCCTATGGTGTCCATTTTAGTTCAACCCAAAACTCTATGACTACATTCAAATGATACCCTTTCAAAAAGACTATCACAGATATAAGCAGAAAATTTTACTATGTAATATAAGCACACTGTAGACTACTTGGATTAACATAAAATACTACATGGAGTGAATATATAAATGAGGTTAAGAGAATGTAGGTTGAGTTAAATAATTGCAATAATTAAAGACAAAATTTTACATATAAGGTCATACAGCCATAGTTGATCTATATATCTATCTATATATGCATATTTATCCAATGTTTTAACCTTTTAACAATATAGAAACACTGTGTTATATTATTGATTTTTTTTCTATTTTCAAAGTATAATTTTTCAAATCACAGTAATGAGAATCAAATTCCAGAAATAATGAGAAGGTAAGAAATGGAACCTGTGGTTACGTGTTATAAAGATTGCAAGCATGAAGATAAAAACAATTCTAAAACAAAACAACACATGAGTTATCAGGGTAACCCTTTCTGTAATCACTATGGAGTTACTTAGAAGAGATTCTCTCTGTACAGTTTGTAAATCTCAGAGTTTCCATTAAACACTTGCACTGAAAAATCAACATCCAGTTCCTGACTATTATGAATAAAGCTGCTACAAACATGGTTGAGCAAATGTCCTTGTATACTTGAACATAGTTTGTATATATACCTAGGAGTGGTATGGCTGGATCTTGAGGTAGCACTATTACTAACTTCCTAAGAAAGCAACAGATTGATTTCCAAAGTGGTTTTACAAGTTTACATTCAAACCAGCAATGGAGGAGGGTTCCCCTTTCTTCACAGCCTCTCCAGCTTGTATTGTCAATTGAGTTTTTTATCTTACCCATTCTGATAGGCATAAGGTGAAATCTCAGAATCATTTTGATTTGCATGTATGAAGATAACCTAGAACAAGGTTAGTCCATGGCAGCTCAGTCTCCAAGTGGGTACCTTAGTAAGGGGAACAGGGACTGTCCCTGACATGAGCTCAGTGGCTGGCTCTTTGATCACCTTCCTCTGAGGGTAGAACATCCTAGCCAGGCCACAGAAAAACGCAATACAGCCAGTCCTGATGAAATCTGATAGGCTACAGTCAGGTGGTAGGGGAGGAGGAAGCCCCCATCAGTGGACTTAGAGAGGGGTAAGGAAGGAGAAGAGGGAACTGGGTGGGACTGGGAGAAGATGAGGGAGGGGGCTACAGCAGGGATACAAAGTGAATAAATTGTAATTAATAAAAAAGTAAAAAAGAAAGAAAGAAAAATGACAAATATCATAAGGAAAAAAAAAAATCAACATCCTAGCCAAAGTGTTATGAAGTTCTTCAAAGAGGAGTCATGTATATTTTCTCTTAGTATTCCCCAACCTGTAATTTTTTCAATTTATTTCAGTCCACATCAGTTATCTGAAGAGTAGAAATGTGTTAATTTCTGCCACCATTGAATTTAACCATAGAGTTCATTTTGTATTTTTGTACCAGGCCACAGGAAAGGACGAAATTCTGATAGGATTTTGAAATATTGGTGTGAGTTGGGGGCTGGGGAGTCCTCTTATCTGAGGAGTAAGAGAGGGGGAATAGGAGGAAGAGAGAGAGAAAAGGGAAATGGGAAGAGAGGAGGGAGGGCCTACAAACAGAATATAAAAATCAATAATTGATTAATTAATTAATTAATTAATTAAAAAAGCCTCATTCTATGAAACCACAGTCACCTAGATACCTAAACCTCACAAAGACCCAACAAAAAAAGAGAATTTCAGGCCAATCTCTCTTATCAACATTTATGCAAAAATACTCATCAAAATATTTGCAAACTGAATCCATGAACACATCAAAGATATCATCCACTGTGACCAAGTAGGCTACATCCCAGGCATGCAGGGTTCAATATACAGAAATCCATCAATGGAATCCATCACATTAACAAACAAAAAGAAAAAAAAAACAACACATGATATTCTTCTTAGATGATGAAAAAGCATTTGATAAAACCCAACATCTGTTTATGTTTAAAGTCCTGGAAAGATCAGGGATACAAGGCCCTTACCTAAACATAGTAAAGACAGTATACAGCAAGCTTATAGCCTACATCTAACTAAACGGTGAGAAACTTAAAGCAATCCCATTGAAATCAGGGACAAGGCAAGGCTGCCCACTCTCTCTGTATCTCTTCAACATAGTTCTTGAAGCCCTTGCTAGGGCAATAAGACAAATAAAGGAGATAAAGTGAATTCAGTTAGAAAGGGAAGAAGTCAAAGTATCACTATTTGCAGATGATATGATAGTATACATGAATGACCCCCAAAATTCTACCAGGAAACTCCTACAGCTGATAAACACCTTCAGCAAAGTGGATACAAAATTAGCACAAAAAAAGTATGATTATAATTTTTAAAAATTTCAGTGCTGCTAATTTGAAATTTAATCTTGGAACATAATTATTAAATATCATAGAAATTGATTTATTTCAATAACCATTAAGTTTACAGATTATTTGCTTATCTGGGTTGAAGTTTGATTTTTATTTTAGTTAATCAGAGTGTAAATTATAATTTATAAGAATATATTTCAGGGGTCACCAGCAATCTGCTATAATTGCCTTTTAAAGCTAATGGAAGGCTCTTTAAAACATGATGTAATCAAATACCACCATAACTCTTAAAGTAATTACATTTTGATAATGAAGTACAAAATTAGAAGCAAATTAATTTAGTTGAGTATATGCAAGATTTCTGGTTAGACAAAGCAATATCATGTAGACCATAAAACGTATGGAATCTCTTTAATAAGAGAAATAATAAAAATGATATAAATAATATAAAATCCAAGCCAAAATTAAATAAAATACCTGCCATATCTATGTAAATTTGTCATTTGTCTATTCTTTCTCAAGAATCTTCTGACAAGTAGCATAGGAGTAGAAAATAAACATATTCTCATTTATATTTATTAATAGATCCATAAGCTCTGTACTGGTATCTATCATTAATTGATACATTAATAATACTGGTTATTTATATCTATTTATATAAAGAGATATTTACAACTATCACTCATCTACCAAAATACATGCCAAGGCTTGTCTGACAAGAGATTGCCTGTTGAGACTCTACATTACCTTATACTTCCATTGCAATCCCCATAAAAATTAATACATAATTCTTTACAGACCTTGACAGAACAAAAAAATGAGCCAAGTTTTAAAAAGGGAGGATAAAGATATATATATATATATATATAAAAGAGAATCCTCCATATAGGAACCTCAAATGGTTGAGAAACATTTAAAAAATGCCCAACATCTTTTCATTTTTTATTTATTTTTATTATTAGTTACATTTTATTTACTTTGTATCCCAGCTGTATCCTGCTCCCTAGTTCCCTCCCAATCCCACCCTCCCTCCCTCATCTCCTCCCTGCCCCTTTCCAAGTTCACTGATAAGGGAGGACCTCCTCCCCTTTCATATGACTCCATTTTGTCAGGTGTTTTCAGGACTGACTGCAAAGTCTTCCTCTGTGGCCTAGCAGGGCTGCTCCTCCCTTGTGGGGTCGGGAGATCAAAGAGCCCGCCATTGAGTCCATGTCAGAAATAGTCCCTGTTCCCCTTACTAGGTTACACACTTGTATACTGAGCTGCCATGGTTTATGTCCCAGCAAAGTTTCTATGAGACTGTTTCTCCAACCAATCTCCAACATCTTTATGCAAGGGTAATTGAAAATCAAAACTACTTTGAAATTCCACTTTACACCAATCAGAATTGGTAAGATCAAGAGCGCTGTGGAATCACACTTGCAAGTAGGTGCAGCAAGGGAAACACTACTCCAATGTTGGTAGGAGTGCAAATTTATGCTGCCATTTTGAAAATCTTTATGGGGTTTCTCAGAAAGTTGGGAATTGATCTACCTTAAAAGAAATGTGAAAAAAAAAAGCAAGCAATCAAACAAACAAAATCAAATCAAATCAAAACAAACATACAACAACAACAACAAAAAACGCAACCACATTTGTCCTATGCTAGGGCAATGGTGGTACAGAACTTGTGGGAGTAGACAACCAATGTCTGATTTGACCTAAGGTCCACTCCATGAGAAGGAACACATATTTGCCATTGCTAGGATAAGGAAGAACAAGGTACTAGAGAGCCCAGAGACTTAAGGTAAAATGAAACATTACTGATTAAAAGAAAAAAGTTTCAAGAATAACCACTCCTTACGATATTCTCCTGTTCTTACAGATCAATACCATCAGATAGGCTTCTTCAGGCAGCTGATGGGAGCAGTTGCAGAGACATACACAGCCAGGACTTCTGTGGAAAGATTATGTAAAAGAAAAGTCTCCTACAAATCCCTCCTCTCAGAGCTCAGAGAACCAACCCCCACAGAGATTGTAAGAGCCAGAGGGTATGTGGGACACCTGGAAAACAAAGCTCCTTGAATCAACTAAGCAAGGCACATATGACCTCATAGAGACTAAAGTAGAAAGCACAATACCTACATGAGTCTGCACTGGCCCTTGCTCCTCCTTTTGGGTTGCTGTGTCCAACTTTGACATGGTAGTCTTTGCTTTACCTTATTACATTTTACTTTGACATGGTTGGTTGTTATTTTATAGAAGCCTGTTCCTTTCTAGTGAAAGGCAGAAAATAAATTAACAATTTAAAAATGTTCCACAGCCATACACGGGAGCACATGCCTGTAATTCCAGCACTCAGGGAGGCAGAGGCAAGTGAATCTCTTTAGAGTTAGAGAGCAGCCTGGTCTACAAAGTAAGTCCAGGACAGTCAAGGCTACACAGAGAAACTCTGTCCGGAAAAAAAA
>REGO01000427.1:494313-517495 GCA_010120015.1 Rhombomys opimus | reverse complement strand
GGAAAAAAAAAAAAAAAAGAAAAGAAAAACAAAAAGAAGAACAAAAAATACAAAAACAAAACAAAAAACAAAAACAAACAGCACCACAGACATGCTTACAGGAAACTATTTTATTTAAGGTTTTCCCTTTTTAAGTGATGCTAATTTTTGCAAGTTAACAAATACTAACCAACACACATTCCTTTATCAATCATGTATATTAATATGTGAATAACAAATCTGTGTATGAATATATTTGTATTAAATATGTATGTGCTTTGAAAAGTATATGTATAATCTTCATATTATTTATCTACATTTCTGAACACTGTAAATTTATGTACACATATATATGTGTTCTTGGACTCAGCCTGTTTTTCATGATGAACCTGGCAAGTTGCAACTTTTAACATTTTCCTAAAATGTTAATGATTTAAAAATTGCATACTCTTTTATATACTCTGTGGACTCTAGAACATTCTTTGAATATAAAATACTTCCATGTATTTATTATTTGGGATTGATACGATTCAAAGTTTTTGTTACAAACATCCATATATTTCTACATCACATTATTCAAAAGATATTAGCTTTTGTTCAAAGAATTTTTTGAATAAATGTAACCAACATACAACTTTCTTCTAGTTTAAAACAGGTTGTTTTTGTGTAAGTTCTTATGTACAAATATATATATATATGTACATATATATATATATACACATTCATGCACAAAGTAATATTTTGTATTTGTAACAGGAAGTCACTCGTGAATTATCTCTGCTAACATGCTAATATTGCTATTAATTTCCTCTGGCTTCCTCGTTATAATTGTTATAGCCTTCATTATTTAATCCCATTAGTCTTTCTTGGATGTCAATAGATTCAATGCAAGTGTGAACTTTTCAAGCCTGACCTTCTTGATTTATTTCTGGAGGCAATGAAGAGATCTTCCAACCTGCGTCCTTCTAAAATATAAAATGATTGAATTGAAAGTGCATTGACAGAAAAACAGTTAACCTTTTGCTTCAGAAAGGGCTGCTGTGTTATTTGAGAGGAGCCTGTTAGACTGTTTCTGAGAATTAACTAAGGAAGTACCAAAGCACTGGTTTCTTTTACCATTTCAAACTAAACAAAAGAATATCAGTCTATCAGTAAATATCAGTCTAACACTCGCCAATTCACATGTCTTTTCAATTTAAGTAGCTGTTAATATATTAAAACTACTCATTGCATTGAAAATGCCCTTGATCAAAAACAGGTTTTATTTTTTTTTTACTTTAATATTGCTTACTGGTGACAAGGCATTCTGAGCACATGGGTATTTTTCCACTGCCAGAAACAGACACTGAAAATAACTGCTGTAACAGTTATCTTCAAATTCAACACATTTAATTAAACTCCATTAGAATTTGAAATCTGCAATCAAATGTCATTTTATAAATTTTCCCAACAATTCCATGTTACAGAAGTGAAACTATTTTATTTTTATTAGGCAGTCAGTTAGTACTGAATATTATACTGTTAGTAATATTCACTCAGGGTATTTCTATATCTCCTCTCTGTACATTAATTAGTTAAAACTTCTTGAAGAAAACCTCTTTATACAATATGTAACAAAATTCATTTATATTTCTGAATTTTTTTTCTTTGAGACATCTTTCTTGAGTGAACTTTCTACTGTTTTAATTTTTTTTTTGTATCATTTCTTCTCATCATATACAAACAGATCTTCGCTTGATGGGAGTTCCTGCTTTGTCTAAATTTCAAAGATGACCTCCCGTTAAATATCCAAATTCATTTTATGAAAATTAAATTGAATTTTAAAGATTATCCAATAGAAATATCTATTCAAATTATGGTCAATATTTCCAGTAGATTCTAAGTAGGCCTTCCCTGAACCTTGGATTGTGGACAGAAGTAACAAACCTCAAAATGTGTATGCTGAAAATAGTGTTAGGTGCTGGGAAGATGGACTAGTAGGTAAAGTGTTTTCTGTGCAAGAGTGAGGACCTGAAGTCATATCTCTAAAACCCACGTAAAAATGTTGAATGAAAAACTAGCTCTCTATAACTCTGGTGTTGAGGGAGAGATACAGACACACACAGCACTTGCTAGCCAGCCAGTCTAACTGGATGTGCGAGTTGCATACTCTGAAACCCTGTCTCAAAAATGTATGTGGAGAATAATGTGGAAAATTCTGGAAACCGACCTTTTGTCTTTACGTGAAAACACACACACACACATGCGCACACGCACAAACAACAAGTACAACAAAAAAAAAATGTCAGTGTTCAAGGTATTTAGGAGACAACCTCAAAGTTGTATAGCAAATTTTGTACAGCACAGTATAGAAATTAAAAAAGCTTCAGCTCCTGAAGATGTAAGGTAACCTCTTACTGTTGTTCTTTTTATTTCTGATTCTTACATCCATCCCATGAGAGTTTTGGTTGGACACAGAACACACAGTCTTTCACCTGACCCATGAATCCAGATCAACCAGAATTTCCTAAATACATTTAAATTAAGTCACCTGGTTCATCCCTGTTCGTTGATGTAGATATGAGCAGAATTAAATTGAAACATTCTCCATGTTACTTGTTAAATAATTTTTTTAGTCCTTTTTTTGTGTTTAATTACTGTGTTTCTAATTTGTGAAGAGATTTTAGTATGAAAGTTCTTATAATTTTAAGTAGATTTTTATCTTTCATTGTGTAATATAGCACTTGAATTAATGTCCTTGATCATTACATTTTTGTTATTTGTAGAAATTATAATATAAAAATCTCACTACATAGCTCAGCTCATGTTGGTCTTGTACTTGTTATGAGGCTGAGTCTAGCCTAGAATGCATAATCATCTTAGATTTGTATTCCAGATTTCTGGGATGATAGATAGACCAGCATTAAATGAGACATAAATTGATAATGTAGTTTTATTATGTTTTCTAGCATCCATAGTATTAGAGAGTAGAAACAAATCATTGTTTTCTTTTTGTTTTATTTTTACATGTTACAATAATTGTACTTATATAATGAGATACCTTGCAGATGACACTAAAATATTCTAGAACAGGTTTTTCTGACTTTTTCTGTTATTTGTTCTTTTGTCTTGAGAGAGGGTCTGTCTATACAGCCCTGGCTTAACTCACAGAGTTCCCAGGTACTTCTGCTTCTGTCTCCCTAGCGCTATATTAATATCTTGTACCACCACACCCAGCTTGTTTTATATATATACATACTTAAAGCAATTTGCATAAACATACAATATTTTCCTTGTACATAAACATGTTTGAGTTATGGCTGTAGCTAATCACCTGATATCTAGCTTTGACCTTTTCATTTGCAACATTTAAGTGAGTCCAAACTTTTGGAATTTGAGACACTTCTTAAAATTAGGCAGTGATGATTTTAGACAAATTAGAAGTGTTTTCTAAGACCAGAAAGAAGTAGAGGAGGACCTCCCTTATCAGTGGACTTGGGGAGGGGCACGCATGCAGAAAGAGGGGGAGGGTGTGACCGGGAAGGGAGGAGGGAAGGACTTAAGGGGGGATACAAAAGGAATAAAGTGTAATTAATAAAAGTTAAATTAAAAAAAAGTTATGTGAAAAAAAGAAGTGTTTTCTTCGTGAGACTTTAATAGCCCTAAAGGGATAGCCCTAAAGGCACCCTAAAGAAGGCTACTTAAATATGTAACATCAATACTTGTCAGTATTGTAGAATTTTCTGCTAAAAGAAAACAATGAAGTCTAGCGAGATAAAAACTCAGAATAAGCAAATAGAGGCAATAAGGAATCAGAGGAATTGGTGGAGTTGCATATGGGAGCTGTCTGGGATATTAAACAGGCTGATTTGATTTCTCATCGTGATGTCTTTATTGAAGCAAATGGCACACTTATTAATGACATAGGTTTCCATTATCTGATTAAACGCTTGACTTTCCTGACCTATCATGTTACCTTGGAGACTTCCTTTCCTACCTGGCTAGCACAATTCTCACCACGTGGAAAGCAAAGTCAATGCTAATCAGAACACTTTCACAAGGTTATAGAAAAATGCTACTAAAATTCTGAAACTGTTTTTTTTTTTTTTTTCTTTTACAGAAGCATACATTTCTCTTGCATTCAGTTTTAAAAATGAATAGTAAAAACTGTTTTAAAACTTGGTTCAGGAAGTAAAGTTTATGTGTGCTTATCTTAAGTGTGGATTAGATGAGAAGGTTAGATAGGGCATTCAGAATGGCCTTTCCTCACCTCACAATGAATCTGACTCATCGGCAATTTATAGCAACTCACAGGACTTTAAAAGTTGCTGCAGTTATAGTCACCAGTCAAACTATTATAATTCAAACTAAGATGCCCCTAGAGAACACGTTTTACAGGAAACCTAAAAGTTATTGAAAAACAATGTGGGTTAGATTTTTCATTCATTGTATTTCCATTCCTAAGGAAATCGCAGCTTGAAGCTAGCATTCTGCTTGATGTTTGTGCTATGCAAGCTAAAGGTTCAGTTGTAACAAGAGAAAACAAATTTATAATTATGTTCCTTTTTGTCCACATCACTAGAATAAATTTAATTTTTAAGAACATTTTCAAGTGATGAATATACATGTGCCCTTTCTCGTACTTTTGGAGCATTTTTCAAATATTTAAGTGTAAAACATTATTTTAAAAGATTGTTAGTATCAAAATTAGTTTTTAATTCACGGTATTATTTCCAGGTGTACCTGTTAAAAATCAAAATGACAATGTGATGTGACAAAAAAAAGAATTAAATAACAGAATTCATCTGTTATGAAGCATAAAAGAAATATTTTATGACATTCATTAATAGTAGCTTTTATTATAATAATTATTATTTTTGCACGCTTAATGTTTATGTGTTTGTGCTATTTAAGTATGTATGTGTGTGTAAATGTGTGACACATGTGAATTCATGTTGTGAAACTGCAAAGTTGACATAGTGGCTTCCTTATTTGCTCTCTATCTTATCTATTGAGGCAGGTTCCCCCTGAACTTATAGCTCACTAATTCTTGCTAGCTTGTAGACTGAGATCCTCTTTATCTGTCTATTGAGTCCTGGGATTACAGATGGATTGCACACCTACTCCGCATTATTAAGGGTTCTAGAAATACAGAAACTAGTCCTCATGCTTGAGCAACAAACACTTTTCCACAGCGCCATCCCCTTAGTCTAATAAGTATTTTTTGTTTGCTTGCTTGTTTGTTTTGGCAGAGATGGTATAGGTAAAAATGCAGGTAAAGAATTAAAAGAGAAACTATCGCATTTTTTATATCCATTTTGATATATTCGTCCTAACTTGAGTTCATATAAAAGTTGACATTGCAGTATGGTAAGCCTGAGGAGATGAGTTTGCATTTATTCCAGCATCGTTATCGACAGTGTCCATTTTGGTCTAGTATGAACCAAAAGTCTATTAACAGATTGTGCAACTCTATATTAATGGGCATATCTCAAGATTCAGTCTACCTTTCATTTAACTTGAAACTTTAGCACTAGTGCCTAGAACACTTTATGCCACCTCTGAAGAGCTATGCAGATGTTGAAATTATTCTACAGAAACGTCAAATATTAGAAATTACTTTTCTAAGGCAATCCAACTTCAGAATTAAGACAAGAAAAGCGGCTGTAAATAATTTAAAATATTGCACAATTACTAAGTTTTGTATTGAAACTTAAAAAATAAAACCTCAAAATTCTCAGTGAATAGTGTAAACTTAAATACTAGTCACCTGCATGCACCTATGCTTACAGTATTCCCACATTTTTTTAAGTTGACATATAAATATTTGGTTGTATTTACTATAAATAGTCCTATAATAATCCTATGTACTAGTTACAGTCTTATTACTATAACCACATATATACTTGACAAGTAACAAATTATGGAAGAAATGGTTCATTTGGGCTTATAATTTAGGATACACACTACATGACTAGGTTTTGAGCCACTTGACATATTACTGCTCAGTCTGACCAGAAGTTGGCACTCAAAATTTGGATTAATTCTCTACAAGGAGACTAACAAAGCCAACAAATTTGGATCCAGGGGGGCCCTGGAGAGACTAATGCACCAACCAAGGACCATGCATGGAGAGGACTTACACACCTTGCTTAGAAGTAGCCTGTAAGTTGCTCAGCTTTTATGTGGGTTTCCTAGTAGGGGATCAGGGAATATCTCTGATAAGGACTCAGTAACCTCTTCTTTAATCATTTCCCTGTGGCCGGGTGGTCTTACCAGGCCACAGAGGAAGAAGACGCAGACAGTCCTGATGAGACTTGATAGGCTGTGGTCTAAGGGATGGGTGATCGCAGGTAAGAAGGATGGAGGGTAGGACTGGGAGGAGACAAGGAAGCGGGCTACAATCGGGATTTAAAATGAACAAATTTTATAAAATAGAAAGTATAAATGTAAGAGAGAAAATTTGGATAAATTCTACAGTCAGAACTGAATGTGTAGTCACATTATGTTTTGAGCTTCACATCAGCCATTGTTTACTTAAATCATGAAATTAATCAGCAAAGATAAAAATCTCTAAATAATAAAAACAAATAACTTTTAGGATATCAGACTTGTCAATTCTGGGCTGCTATAATAACCTGTACTGTTATAAACTTCAGAGAGAATTTTAGAAAACATATTGATCTATTACACAGAGAATATATTAATAGGAGAATAAATTCTTAAAAGGTCTATGTATTTTATTGGAATTTATTATTTTTAAAAGATTATGTTTTTATGGACTTGGAAGCTATGTTAAAATATTGAACTTATGGACAATCAATTGAATGAACAATTTGAGGAGCTCAGCTCACTTATAGTATACAAAAGGTGTGCAGATCCAAATAGAACTGTACTGGTCTTTTGCTAGTCATATGTATCTTGGACCAGTTAACCTCCTCATTAAAAACCCAAATATTATAGGCTATTGCCAGTACAATTAGATACCCTCAACCACTAGATAGTAAGACACAAACCACATATATGAGTGATAGAACTTGAAAAATCTCAACTGAAAACTTCATCTCTCTTCTCTCCAATATTCATAGTACTGGAAAGAGCTATAAACATACTACAAGAGGAGAAAAGTAATGATCATCAGCAAGGAGACTATGACTCACAATAAGGACTTCTCTCCTGATATGCCAACTGCTATATCAGTGGCGCAAAAGTATTCATCAAACATTTTGATCAGAATTAAGGCATGTTCCGTAAGATAGAAGGCATACCTGACACTGTCAATGAAGCCAAGATTTGAGGCTCAATACATTATGGATCCTAGGGGAAAGTCACTTCCAGTTTTCTGAGTTGTAAACAAAACAAAACAAAACAACATACTGCTCCGCCCAGTATGTTGACTGACCAGCTCATTCTTCAGTCTACATAAGTGAAGTGTAGTGAAGTGAAGTGGTAATTAACACAGAGCCCCAACTGGCTGTTGTACAGAGAAATCGTTTTGAATGCTCAACCAGAAATAGGATTTCTTTCTCAGAAGCTTCCCCTAAAGGCTCAGAAACCCATAATGAAGAATATGCAGAAGGTTCTAAAAACCAGAGGTGATGGATGATTTCAAGGAAACACTATTTTCTAGAAAAAAATATGATAGATGAACATATGAACTCATAAAAGTTGTGACAGAGCACACAACACTGGGACAAACTCAACCTGAAAAAAAAAAAATCTAAGCATGGAAGACAGAATATAGCCATGAAGTCACCATTCACAACTGATAGCTCTGGGTAAGAAAATCAGTTTTCTTCAATGGTGTGATAATTGGTACATTAACCACACTCTAGGACAGGTGTCATACTCAAGAATTGGATACTGTGTTATTTGTTTTGTTTTCTTTTTTTTTTTCTTCAATAAAGAGAAAGATCATGAAGTTTGAAGGGTAGGGAGGGGAAGAATTGGGAGAATTTGGAGGAGGGAAACAGACATGATCAAAATGAATGAAATTCTCAAAGTGCAGGGAATCATATGAAAGAAAGGGTAGTTAGTAAGACCTGAAGATGACAGGAGATCCTCAAGGAGAGCAACAGAACCAAAATATCTGGGCTCAGGGGTCTTTTCTGAGGCTTATACTCCAATTAAGATCTATGCATGGAGATAACCTGGAACCCCTGCTCAGATGTAGTCCATTGCACTCAGTATCCAAGTGGGTACCCTAGTAAGGGGAACAGGGACTATCTCTGACATGAACTCAGTGGCTGAGGATTTGACCACCCCCTGAGGGAGGAGCAGCCTTGTCAGGCCACAGAGGAAGACATTGCAGCCAGACCTGATGAGACCTGATAAGCTAGGGTCAGATGGAAGCAGAGGAGGACCTCCCCTATCCGTGGACTTGGAGAGGGGCATTGGAGGAGATGAGGGATGGTGGGAATGGGAGGGAATGAGGGAGGGGGCTACAGCTGGGATACAAAGTGAATAAAATGCAATTAATGTAAAAAAATTAAAAATTAAAAGAAATTTTCAAAGAAGTCATAGTATTTAAAAACATTAAAAAAGAAAAGTTTGTTTGATAAAGCAAAGGTAAAGTGTGCATTCATTTGTCTATTCATGCTTGTACTGCTATTTGAATATGCCACTTAAGTATCATAAAAGTTAAAACCTTGACAATGTCAGAGAAAAGAGAGAGACAGAAAGAAATTGAGTGTGTGGTGTGTGTGTGTGTGTGTGTGTGTGTGTGTGTGTGTGGTGTGCGTTGTGTATGTGAAGACACTTGCCCGTGTACACACACTGGGAAACCAAAGTTTGACCTTAAGGCTAGTGTTCAACATCAGGTATCTTCTTTAATTGCTCTCTATCAGAGAGCAATTTCAGACAGGGTCTTTTCCTAAACCTTATGCTCAATATTTCAGTTGTAACACATGGCTAGAGAGCTCTCTGAATCCATCTGTTTGTTCCTCCCCCACAATGGAATTGCAGACAGATGATGCTCTGCCAAGCTTTAGCTCCCAGTTAAGGATCCATACTCAACCATCAAGTTGGTACTGAGTGTATTCTACCCCCTGAGCCATCATACTAGCTGTATACATCATGACTTTAGAAGAATAAGGCTAAAAAAAATCTGTATATATTTTTAGAGGTTAAAAAAATCTGTATATATTTTTTGTCTATAATTACCAAACCTCTTCATTAAGTGTATAGAGATGTCTACATATTAAAATTTAGTGAAGTTACTCTGGAGTTGTATCAATAACCATCAAATAGCACATCCGATTTTGTTGTGAGACATAGAAAAGTAATTTCATGACTGCTCACACAGATAGTTTACAACACGAGTTTGTTTTGCCCCTGATAGCTACATGAATGTTTTGCTGTGTTTTTCTACATGTTTTATGATGAGCCCAGTTTTGTCCACAAATGTATTTGAAAGTGTCTTCAGAACGACAACTGTCAGTGTAATGCTTTGAACTTTCATTGTTTTATTGAAATATCTAAATTGCATTTCATTCCACATGCCAGGCAGGATGTCTTACAGAAGGTGAGTTTCGAGGAGCAGAGAATTGGCTGAGAAGGCAGTGACAGCTAAGGCAGAAGTAAATAGATTTCCTACACAGGATCTGGGCCTGTCAGTGCTGTCAGCTTTTGCTTTCATGATACATTCTCTATTTCAAACCCTTGACAAGCCTATTTCTTGCCTTCTCCTGACTTCATTTAATTTCATAGTAATATATATATATTATATACTATATATATTATATATATTATATATATATGTGTGTGTGTGTGTGTTGTGTCATATATATATCTATATCAGGCTCAGTGCAGTAGTGTGCAATAAACATAAGAAATTCCTATTCTGGAAACCCTGCTTCCCTACCTATCAAAGAAACTGTACTGATTCTCTATTCCCAAGAACCTTACATGAAGATTCCCTCAGGGTCCCACACTTCATTCTTCTTTAATGTCAACTATTTTGTTTAAGATGTTGAAAGGATTTTTAAAGTATATGCCCTTCAGAGTTGCCAGAATATAAACGTATTTTTGTTGTTTTGTTTTTTTTTATCAGTTACATTTTATTAATTCTGTATCCCAGCCGTGCCCCAAACCCTCATTCCCTCCCAGTCCCTCCCTCCCTCCCTCATCACCACTGTGCCCCTTTCCAAGTCCACTGATGGGGGGGGACCTCCCCCCATTCATCTGATCCTGTTTTATCAGGTATCTTCATTGAGTTCCTGTTAAAGACCAAATATAACTGGGCACAGGGTCTTTTCTGAAACTGACATTCAACCAAGGACCATGTATGGATATAACCTAGAACCTCCGCTCAGATGTAGCCTGTGGTAGCTTTGTTTCCCAAAGTGAGGGGAACAAGGACTATTTTTGTTGTTTTAATTCATCTTCCAGCAGTTAATTCTGTTTTCAGGCATACACCTTTTGGATTAAGCTCTCTTGAACCTTCCAGCTCTTCTCTCTTAAAAAGATTCAGTCTTCTTATTTATTATCTTTACAATGGCCTTCATTCATATAAAAGCCATGTTATTCTTTCTTTCATGATTAGATTACATAGTCTATTAATGTTTAGTATATGATGACATCATAAAACTTCCATACTATAATATAATAAGATACAATCAAAAAATATTGCAAATTTTATGCATATGGCCAAAATCAAAGCAAACACAAAACACATATTGACTTACTGGCCACCAATTTATTTTTTGCTCACCTTTCTTACATCTGTTTAGTATTCAATTCTTAGATTTTCCTCTTTCACTTGAAAATACATATTATTTCTCCCAAACTTTTCTCACAGTTGTTGTTTCTAAGCTTTTATTTCAAGAAAACATAGAAATTAGTTGATGCTTTCATTGCTTTTCCATAACTTAACTCAAACTCCTTTATTCAGCTACACAGCCTGCTGAGAGTCTGAGGACAGACACTAAACTACATGTTTTTCAACTCTGTTATTTGTTCACTTGTCTTGCAATCTATCAAGGGTACTGTTTTTGGAAGTGATCCTATATTTTTAAGAGCCTTTTTTTTTTTTTTGGTAACAACATAATTCCATTTCTCTAACACTCTGATCTACAGCATAGTTTCAAAAATAAATAGAAAACTATGAAACAAAATTCTCCCAAGTTAAAAGCAAATTACATCAAACCAATCTGTGAATTTACCAGCTTAGAGTCACTGAAGTTTTCTTTGATCACCTCCCCCTGAGGGGTAGCAACCTTATCAGGCCACAGGAGAAGACAGTGCAGCTACTCCTGATGAGACCTGATAGACTAAGATCAGAAGAAGGAGAGGAGGACCTCCCCTATCAGTGGACTTGGGGAGGGGCATGTGTGGAGAAGGGGGAGGGAAGATAGGATTGGGAGGGGAGGAGGGAGGACGCCACGGGGGGATACAAATTGAATAAAGTGTAATTAATAAAAATTAAAATAAAAAATAGAAAGAAAAAACCTTCAGATTATTTTAATATAGCTTTGTTGCTCTATTTTCTCTTTTATTTTTGTTTCAACCCACTTTTACTGTTACCTCTTCAGTCAACAGCATTCCACAAAGCATTCACATTATGAAATACAACACTTAATTTCCAAATCCTGAATTTGAAAATGTAATTCGAATTAAGACACTCACTTATCTCAAGAAGTTTTTTTTTTTAATCTGGTGTTCTTCTAACAAGTCTTTATTATTTTATTGGTTGAATCTCAATGAATTATGATTCTTTGAATGGTAGTATGATAGAACTCAGTTCTTGAAATGCCTTTCCCATTTATTTTCTTAGATAGGAAAAGACTTCTTAATTTATATCTTTCTGCATAATATCATTAATAATGTTCAGGCTTTCCATTTTTCTGTTTGTTTCAAACCTAACCTAGCCAAGATTAGATATTACTTGTAAGCTAATTTTACAAATAATAATTAAGCATTATTTAATATATTGAAAACATATCACCAGGCTGCTAATTTCTTGGATTGATATGATACATCTCTGTGTTTTTTTTTCCAAAAGTAGTCACTAAGTGTTTGGGGTTTTGTTTGTTTGTTTGCCTTCTTGCTTGCTTGCTTGTTTTATGTGAATTTGTGTTTTGTCTGAACATGCCTCTTTGGCTAGTGCCTGCAGAGGCAGGAAAAGTGGACTGGATCACCTAGAACTGGAGTTAAAGAGGCTGTAATAATCCATGTGGATGCTAGGAATCAAACCCAGGTTCCCTGGAAAAGAAACCAGTATTTTTAACCACTGATCCACCTGCCATTTGAAAGGAAAAGAGATATTGAGAAGCCACAAGAATTCAATCTGAAACAAATACATGATCTTCATAGTCAACTTAAGATGTTCAAACTGTCTCTGAACAACAACAACAACAACAAAATGGCAAACCACTTAAAACTGTGTTGTTTGGATTTATTTTGTTTATAAGGAAAATAGAAAATATTTGTGCCCTGTCACTAGTAAGGCTTGTGATGAGAATCTCTCTCCAGACTAATTCCATGAGGAAGCCTGAGAGGAACATCTGCAATTACTGAAAAAAACATAATGAAGCAGCGAGATATCTGTGGTATGGATAGAGTTCTGGCAGCACTTTATATGATGGTTTTCTTTTGTTTCTTTTTATTTATTTATTTATTTATTTATTTATTTATTTACTTTTGAGGTCAGTATTTGACAATTTTTACCTTTGAAATAAACACTCTCATTGCATTTGCCACCTCCAACCTTGCTCAAAGCCCACACCATATTTTTCTGGGTTGTTTTTTTGTTTGTTTGTTTGTTTTGTTTTTTGTGAAAAGCTTTGGAACAGATTCTACAATGAATCAGAAATAAATAACTGTAGAGTAGCCTATGATACCACTCTTCTTCTTCATTTTAACATGAACACAGTCAGAAATCCAAAGGGTTGTCCCCAAAGAAAAATGATTTGGGGGCAAATATTTATTTATAAAAATTCAGATGCAGAGACCCATAGTCAAGATGGACAAAGTGCAAGGAGCCTTATAGAAGAAGGAAGATATAGAAGCATCTTGAAGGGACAGGAGCCACACAAGGAGATCAACAAAGCCAAAGAGTAAAAGTTAAAAAAATAAATAAATACAAGAAGAAGAAGAAGAAGAAGAAGAAGAAGAAGAAGAAGAAGAAGAAGAAGAAGAAGAAGAAGAAGAAGAAGAAGAAGAAGAAGAAGAATAGAAAGAGATGGATCCAGGGGGAACTACAGAGACTGATGCATCAACCAAAGACCATGCATAGAGAGGACATTGATCCCCTCCTCTCATGTAGCCCATGGACAGTTCAGTCTCCACGTGGGTCCCATAATGAGGGGGGAGAGACAGTCTCTGACATGAACTTGGTTGCCTGTTCCTTGATCCCTTCTCCATGGTGGAGTGACCTAGCCCGGCCCACAGAAGAAGGGGATCCAGGCAGTCCTTATGGGACCTGGTAGGTGAGGGACAGAGAGTAGAGGTGGAGGCCTTCCTCTGTCTGTGTACTAGGGAAGAAAGACAGGGGAGAAATAAGAAGGGAGGATGGGACCGAGAGGAGATGAGGGAGAGAGTTACTACTTGGATAAAAAGCAAATAAATAATAATGATGATGATAATAGTAATAATAATCTGTGAACAGAAAAAGAATTAAGGAAATTACTTTAAGTTGATATGAAGAGAAACTACCTAACAAAATTTAAGTGTTGATGCTAAATAGACTTTTTCTTCTCAAAACAAAACATATGACATGAGTATATACTAAATGAAGAAATCAGCAGCACACCTGTTGAATATTTGATTTTTCTTACCATAAATGGTGAGAGAAAAAGAGCAGAAGTTAATATTTGAGATGCGATTAAATAGGATTTGTTGGGCGTATATTAAAATCACTTCAAAAAATAAAAAAAAATCACTTCAAATAACCTTATTGTTTAATATAATACAGAATTAAATTATTCGCAAAAATAATGCTAATGAAATAGAAATTCAGAGTTTAAAGAATAAGGCAGATGGTTTGAAACAGTTTCCACAGTAATACAAAAAATAGAAAACTGTCATCAATATATAATATTTTATACTTATTCTTCACAAAAAGTACTTATTTATAGCACGTGTCTGTGTCTGTTTATGAATGGTCTAACTCTCTTCTCTAAGACAGAAGCATTATATGAAGAGCGCTATGTCATGATCAATGCCCAAAGCAAAGCCAGAAATCAAACCTGAGTCACTGAAATGAGTTGATTCATAAAGGAGATGAGAGAGGGAAGGAGGGCAGGACTGGGAGGGAGCGAGAATGGGAGCTACAGCTGGGATACAACGAGAATAAATTGTAGTAAGTAAAAATATATTAAAAATGAATAAAGTGTATAGCCACTTCAAAAATATATAATATATATGATTATCAGAAGCCATGTGCAGCCACTCTTAATACATTTTGTTTAAATAAATTGAGAGCACACAGAATCACTATAAGAAACCAGGAGTATTGTAAATAAGGGGGGGGGGAGACCACCTGACCCCAATACTGTCTTTTCACGTAAAATTAGTGTTAAAAATATACTGGTGACTAGCCTTATCTATTTCACTGAGCTTTATTTTATATGATGACATTTTCTTTTGACAATGACTGTCAGCCAATGTCTGAATCACCTGAAAATTTAGACTAGGTGAGTGGGTGGTCCTGTCATTGGTGACATTGTATTAAATGTCTCTGAATGTTATATTTCTGTGTATGTATATTTAATAATAAATATAAACTTGTGAGAATACATAGTTTTCAAAAACATTTTAAAAGTATAAAATCTCCAAGTCCACTGATAGGGGAGGGTTTCTTTTTCTTCCTTCTGATTCTAGTCTGTTAGGTCTCATCAGGAGTGGCTGCATTGTCATCTTCTGTGGCCTGTAAGGCTGCTCCCCCTCTCAGGGGGAGGTGATCAAAGAGCAGGCCAATCAGATTATGTCAGAAGCAGTCCCTGTTACCATTACTATAGAACCCACTTGGACACTGAGAAGAGGGAGGAAGGGAGATATTGGGAGGGGAGGAGGGAGGGAAGGAACTAGAGGGGGGATACAAAGTAAATAAAGTATAATTTTAAAAAAAGAATACAAAATGACCTGCTTAAAAAATCAGTTAGGGATCTAAAGAGAGAGTTCTCAATAGCAGAAATTAAAAATCAATGGCTGAGATATATCTCAAAAAAAGTATAAAATCATTTACATTATGTATTTTTTTAATTAATTTTAGGTAATTTGGACTGCCGTAGGAGGTAGTTCAGTCTGTCCTGGAACACATAAACTGCTTGCCTTATCACCCGTGTTCTTCACCTCGATACCTAAAATTTTTCTTACAAATATTTCTTGAAATACAGGAAATTAGATATAGTTAGCTGAGATGAACAAAACAAATCATTGAATGAATGCTCAATATGCTACATGTCCCTTATTAAACTTAATAAACAATTCTTATTGCAGTATTTCCAACTACTTAAAAATTATCTTTTGATGCTGACTAGTTTAAATTGGATCATGAACATCAATATCATTTTCTATTTGATCACAATGCATTGGAGTTACTTATATGATAAACTACGATAAACAAGTACCTTAATGGAACTTAGAAATACTACTTTATCCATAAAAATATAAATAAGTTAAAAATTTATAGAAAGGTCTCATACCTTTATTTTTTTTCATTATATACGAGGTTTTTATGTATCAAAGAGATCCAGAGTATGTTTCCATTGCTATTTTCCTGCTGCTTTGAATCCTGCAGCACTCACGGTAAGTGCTCATTAAGTTCCAAGTAAATACATTTCTATCTCTCAATACTAGTTTCCTTCATACTATTTTTCGTAAGTAATATGTGCCAGTGTTTCAATATTAGCTTTGATCAGAAAGAAACAGCAGAGTAGCCCATTTAGATTACAATAACTTACTTGACTTAAACTAAAACCATACTTCTGTTTAAAGAGAAATAAGCTGAGCATGTTGACTCATGCCTTTAATTCCAGCACTCAGGAAGAAGAGGCAGGCAGATCTATGTCTGGCCTTTGTTGAATGACTGTATTGTTCCTTTCTGTTGCCCTGTCTGGTTCTTCTAAGAATGCATTGGCTGTGTGTATCCTGGTAGGAAATTCTTCTGGGATACATTTGGTATGGCCCCCAAGGACTCTGGGTAAATGTGTTGCTAGGTATTGGGAGCTGACACAGAATAGGGATGGGCTAAAATTGGGGTGCTGAAGTATGGAAGAAATGGAAGAAAGCAGAGTGTTTCAAATGAACCTTGTCTCCTGGATATGGAGGTAGAGAATGAGGAAAAGTCACAAAAGACAGTCCACAACAGAGCTAGGGATGAGAGTGTGGGATTGCATTTGGAATATAGGAAGGAGAGTTAAGATCTAAATATCACCTATTTGTTTTCTGGACTACTTGATTCTCTGGCAGGCTTGTCTTGAGGGTTTCCAGGGAATAAGTGCTGGTGCTGGTGCTGGTGCAGGTGCTGGTAAAACAGCATGAAGGCTTGGAAAAGAAGGTCTGTTAATGATCCATTGGAGATGAAGGAAAAGGGGATTCTGAGGCAACAGCATATGTTCTGCTACAATGATGGAGATGAGACCTGGGGATTAGATTTAAAAGAGAGAAAAATAGGAGGAATTGTCTACCTGTTTCCCTGGCCAAAGGGTTCCCAGGTAACCTCGGATGTAATTGTGCACTGGAATTAAAAGGTGAGTAGGGGAAAAGCAGGTTGGATATTATGACCTGTGTAATCTGCTGGAAATTGGGGCACAGAAGAGCAGGTGTTGCAGGTGGCCTGCTACAAAGCTGGGGTTACTGTAGGATTATATTCGGAGGAGAAGAAAGGGCAAAGAAGATCTGTAGTTGGTTTACTTGCGTTTCCTGGCTTTAGTGGTCTGTGGTTTGTGAGGAAATGCATTGTGGAATTTGATGCTGAAGTAAAGTGATGAATAGGGGGCAAAAAGGTTGGAGGCGAAAAATTTCGGTGATCTTAATGGTAATTCTTTCAAGTAGTTCTTTTAGTACTTTTAGATACACATAAATAATATGATAAATTAGTTAATTTTACCACTTTTTATATTTATATACATACTTTTACTAATTTAATCTGTTTTCCTTAGTATCACCAAATAGTACTAATCGAAAGTTTAGACAAAAAACTAGTGTGTGTGTATGTGTGTGTGTGTGCCTGTGTGTGTGTGTGTGTGTGTGTGAGAGAGAGAGAGAGAGAGAGAGAGAGACAATCGATCCATGCCTCTACTGTCAGCTGAATGTGATTACATGGGATTCTACCTCAGAACTTCCTGACGGTTGCATGAAAACAATTGACCAACTTAACCATCTCCATCCTTCCAAGTTATTCTTTATTTCATCAAGTAAGATATGATTCTTGGATTTCTGTGTATATATCCATGTGATTAGATATGCAGATTTTTCATCAGTACACGTATTATTTACTTTTAAAGGTATTATCACAAATACGTACTCTAATCAGATTTTATTCTTGCCAGAATTTTTCTATTAGATCTTGTAGGTTTCTCTTTGTCTGCATTTTTTTTATCTCCTTGAATTATTTCCATGAACCCAGAATAAAATTTAAATCATTGTAGACTTACCTGAACTCATTTTCCCTTAGAATCTTCTAGAACACAATATGCTTGCATGTGTTTCTTGATGACTGTAAATGAATCATCTGTTTCCATCCTTTGGACTTAAAACATTCTATGAAGATCTGAAAAAAAATGGACTTGGAAAGGGACAGGGAGGAGATGAGGGAGGGAGCGTGGGATTCAGAGGGAAAAAGGGAGCAGGATATATCAAGGATAAAAAGTTAACAAACTGTGACTAATATTAAAAAATCATAGCTCACATTTCCTCATCAGGCCTAATACTAATCAAATTCCATTTTCTTTTGTATTTGTTATTGTTGGTTGTTTTAAATATTTATTTTATTTATTTTATTTTAATTCTTTATTAATTACACTTTATTCACTTTGTATCCCCCTTGTGATTCCCTCCCTTCTCCTGTCCCAATCCCTCCCTTCCTCCACCCTCTGCATGCATGCCCCTCCCCAAGTCCACTGATAGAGGAGGACTTCTTTTCCTTCCTTCTGATCCTAGTCAATTAGGTCTCCTCAGGAGTGGCTACATTGTCTTCTTCTGTAGCCTGGTAATGCTGCTTCCCCCTCAGGGGGAGGTAATTAAAGAGCAGTCCAATCAGTTCATGTCAGAGACAGTCCCTGTTCCCATTACTATGGAACCCACTTGGACACTGAACTGCTATGGGCTACATCTGTGCAGGGGTCTTAGGTTATCTCCATGCATAGACCTTGGTTGGAGTATCAGTCTCAGGAAAGACCCCTGTGCCCAAATGTTTTGGTTCTGTTGCTCTCCTTGTGGAGTTCTCTGTCCTCTCCAGATCTTACTGTTTCCCACTTCTTTCCTAAGATTCCTTGCACTTTGCCCAAAGGTTGCCCATAAGTCTCAGCATCTGCATTGATAGTCTGCAGGGCAGAGTCTTTCATAGGACCTCTGCTTCAGGCTCCTGACTTATTCCCTCTTTTCTCCTTCTTCTGATGTCCATCATCTTTGCCTTTCTGAATAGGGACTGAACATTTTAGCAAGAGTCCTCCCTCTTGATTAGTTTCTTTAGTTGTAAAGATTTTAGTAGGTTTGTCTTATATTATATGTCTATATGAGTGAGTATATACCATGTGCATCTTTCTGCTTCCAGGATAGCTCACTCAGGATGATCTTTTCCAGATCCCACCATTTACCTGCAAATTTCATGATTTCCTTGTTTTCATTGCTGAGCAATATTCCATGGTATAGATATACCACAATTTGTGCATCCATTCCTCCACTGAGGGGCAACTGGTCTATTTCCAGCTTCTGGCTATTATAAATAAGGCTGCATTGGACAGCAAAGAGCAAGACAGTGAGATCCATCCATATGACCAGAAATATCAAGAGTCTCCAATTTTTTACGGAATAAGCTAGAATTTCTTTCATTTTTTGTTTTTGCTAGAAATGAAAGAATTGATGAGGGCTTTCCAGAAAAGATGGTAACTGTGTTCCGGGAGAGGAAGAATCATGCCCACGAGTTCCATTCTGAGAAACTATGTTGGTCTGGTGCTTGGTGCTTCACTGGGATTGGTACAGACTTATTAAAATTCCAAGCAGCATGAGATGGTAGCTAGCAGTCATCCTGTTTTTCCCTAGTCTTTGAAAGTGTATTATTTAGTAGAGTGTTGTAGTGTGGATGAGCAAGCTGTTCCTTTTACCCACTGGATTTGAAAGTACAGTGGCTCAATTAAATACAATGTATCTATCTGATAGATTACCTGGAAGTTGGTAATGGCTTTAGGTAGGAAATAGCTATGATCCATGATCCAGGTCCTATTTAATCACCTAGTGCATGGATGAAACACATGAAAATTACAGCTATTTTTTTTTCTTTTGAAAAGAAGACACAAAAATTGTAAAAATCTTTTTCCCCCAATCTGTGGTCCTAACATAGTCATGCAATTACACTTTACTGTAGGGGAGACTGGACTGTATAATTTCTAGCAGAAAGATTTCGCATCCAGAGACATGGCTTTGCTCTGGAAAAAGGAATGAACAGACTTTGAGAAAACCTACATGCTAATTACAGATACTCAGCTACACTTCTTTCTTTCTTTCTTTCTTTCTTTCTTTCTTTCTTTCTTTCTTTCTTTCTTTCTTTCTTTCTTCTTTCTTTCTTTTTATTACAGTTTGTTCATTTTGTGACCCAGATGTACCTCCTCCCTCATCCCCTCCTAATCTCACACTCCCTCCCTTCTCTCTCTCCCCCATGTTCCTCCCCAAGTCCATTGGTAGCCTGATAGCAAAGGTCCTCCTCCCCTTCCATCTGACAAGAGCCTGTTGGATCTCATTGGGACTGGCTGCATTGTTTTTCTCTGTGGCCTGGTAGGGCTGCTTCCCCCTCAGGGGAAAGTAATAAAGGAGCCACCCACTGAGTTCGTGTAGGAGGCAGCCCTTGTTCCCCTTACTAGGGTACCCACTTGGAGGCTGGACTGCCATGGGCTGCATCTGTACAGGGGCTCTGGATTGCCTCCGTGCATGGTCCTTGGTTCGAGTGTTGGTCTCTGAAAAGACCCCAGTGCCCAGTTCTGTTCTCCTTGTGGAGCTCCTGTCTCCTCCGGGTCTTGCTATCTCCCTCTTCTTTCGTGGGATTCCTTGCGTTCTGCCCAGGGTTTGGTTGTGAGTCTCAGCATCCGCTCTTATACTCTGCTGGATGGAGTCTTTCAGAGGCCTTCTCTGGGTGGTTCCTGTCCTGTTCCCTGTTTTACCTTCCTCCAATGCCTATCCTGTTTGCCTTTCTGAGTGAGGATTGAGCATCTTCCCCAGGGCCCTCCTTCTTGCTTGGCTTCTTTAGGGGGACAGATTTTTGTAGGTTTAGCCTGTATTGTATGTGTAATATCCACTTATAAGTGAGTGTATGCTATTTGTGTCTTTCTGTTTCTGGGATACATCTGCGGGATGATCTTTTCTGGTTTCCACCGTTTGCCTGCAGATTTCATGATTTCCTTGTTTTTGATTGCTGAGTGGTATTCCATTGTGTGGATGGAATACCACACATGTTTTCTGTATCCATTCCTCAGTTGAGGGTCATCTGGGTTGTTTCCAGATTCTGGCTATTATGAATAAAGCTGCTATGAACAATAAATAAATAAATAAATAAATAAATAAATAAATAAATAAATAAATAAATAAGGCTCAAACATGGTTGAGCAAATGTCCTTATTGTGTACTTGAGCCTCTTTTGGATATAGGCCTAGGAGTGGTATGGCTGGGTCTTGAGGAAGCGCTATTCCTAGTTGTCTGAGAAAGCACCAGATTGATTTTCAGAGTGGCTGTACAAGTTTACATTCCCACCAGCAGTGGAGGAGGGTTCGCCTTTCTCCACAACCTCTCCAGCATGTGTTTTCTCTTGAGTTTTTTATCTGAGCCACTCTGATGGGTGTAAGGTGAAATCTCAGACTCCTTTTGATTTGCATTTCCCTGATAACTAAGGTCAGTGAGCATGTAAGTAGTTTTCTGTCATTTGATATTTCTCTATTGAAAATTCTCTGTTTAGATCTGTATTCCATTTTGTAATGGATTGTTTGGTTTGTTGCTATTAACTTCTTGAGTTCTTTATGTATTCTCTATATTAGCCCTCTGTCAGATATAGGGTTGGTGAAGATCCTTTCCCAGTCTGTATGCTGTGTTTTTTTTTTTTTGTTTTGTTTTGTTTTGTTTTGTTTTGTTTTTGTTTGTTTGTTTTCTGTTGACAGTGTCCTTTGCTTTACAGAAGCTTTTCAGTTTCATGAGGTCCCATTTATTGATTGTTGCTCTTAGAGCCTGTGCTGTTGATGTTCTGTTCAGGAAGTTGTCTCCTGTACCAATGAGTTCAAGGCTTTTCCCACTTTTTTTTCTAAGCAGTTTATTGTGTTCTGGTTTTATGCTGAGGTCTTTGATCCACTTGGACTTTAGTTTTGTGTAGGGTGATAAGTATGGATCTATTAGTATTTTTCTACATGTAGACAACCAGTTAGACCAGCACCATTTGTTGAAGATGCTGCCTTTTTTCCATTGAATGGTTTTGGCATCTTTGTCAAAAATCAGGTGTCCGTGTTTGGATTTATGTCAAGGACTTCTACTGGATTCCATTGATCCACCATTATGTTTCTATGCCAGTACCATGCAGTTTTTAGTTTTGTTGATTTATAGTACAGCTTGAGATCAGGGATGGAGATACCTCCTGAAGATCTTTTACTATAGATAATTGTTTTAGCAATTCTGGGTTTTTTGTTGTTCCATATGAAAGTGAGAATTTTTCTTTCAAGTTCTGTAAAGAATTGTGTTGGTAATTGAATGGGAATTGCATTGAATCTGTAGATTGCTTTTGGTAAGGTGGCCATTTTCACTATATTAATCCTGCCAAGCCATGAGCATGGGAGATCTTTCCATCTTCTGATATTTTCTTCTAATTCTTTCTTCAGAGACTGGAAATTTTTTTCAAACAAGTCTTTGAGTTGCTTGGTTAGGGTCACACCAAGGTACTTTATGTCCTTTTTGGCTATTGTGAAGGGTGTTGTTTCCCTAATATCTTTCTCAGCCGTTTTGTCTTCTGTATACAGGAGGGATACTGATTTTTTTTCTTTGAGTTAATTTTGTATCCAGCCACTTTGCTGAAGGTGTTAATCAGCTGTAGGTGTTCCTTGGTAGAATTTTTGGAGTCACTCACATATACTATCATATCATCTGCAAATAGTGATACTTTGACTTCTTTCTTTACAATTTGTATACCCTTGATCTCCTTCTATTGTCTTATTGCTCTAGCAAGGGACTTCCAGAACTATGTTGAAGAGATATGGAGAGAGTTGGCAGCCTTGCCTTGTCCCTGATTTCAGTGGGAATGATTTAAGTTTCTCTCCTTTGAGTTTTATACTGGCTATAAGCTTGCTGTATATTGCATTTACTGTGTTCATGTATGTGCCATGTATCCCTGATCTCTCCAAGACTTTAATCATGAATGGATGTTGGATTTTGTCAAATGCTTTTTCAGCATCTAAGGAGATGATCATGTGGTTTTTCCTCCTTCAGTTTGTTTATGTGGTGGATCACATTGATGGATTTCAGTATATTGAACCAACCCTGCATGCCTTGGATGAAGCCTGCTTAGATAGTGGATGATATCTTTGATATGTTCTTGGATTTGGTTTGCAAGTAATGTGTTGAGTATTTTTGCATCGATCTTTATGAGGGAGATTGGCCTGAAATTCTCTTTCTTTGTTGGGTCTTTGTGAGGTTTAGGTGCCAAGGTGACTGTGGCTTCATAGAATGAGTTTGGTAGTATTCCTTCTGTTTCTATTTTGTGGAATAGTTTGAAGAGTATTGGTATTAGCTCTTCTTTGAAGGTCTGGTAGAATTCGGCACTGAAATCATCTGGCCCTGGGCTTTTTTTGCATGGTAGACTTTTGATGACAGCTTCTATTTCCTTAGGAGATATAGGGCTATTTAATGGTTTATCTGGTCTTGATTCAGCTTTGGCATGTAGAATAGGTCAAGAAAATTGTCCATTTCCATTAGATTTTCAAATTTTGTGGCATATAGACTTTGGAAGTAAGACCTAATTATTGTTTGGTTTTCTTTAGTGTCTGTGATTATGTCCCACTTTTTGTTTCTGATTTTGTTGATTTGGATAGTTTCTCTC
>REGO01000427.1:451528-477527 GCA_010120015.1 Rhombomys opimus | reverse complement strand
AGGACCTCCCCTATCAGAGGACTTGGGGAGAGGCATGCATGCAGAAAGGGAGGGAGGGTGGGACCGGGAGGGGAGGAGGGAGGGACTTATGGGGGGATACAAAAGGAATAAAGTGTATTTAAATAAAAGTTAAATAAAAAATTTAAAAAAAAAAAGAAATATTTTATTATGCTTATTTCACTAATTTAAGTTGTTATGGCCATTCATATATTTTTTATTATTCTTCATCCCTGGACAAGTGAATGTTTTATATAATTTATATTGAAGGCATTTGTTTTTGTCTTTAAAAATTAACCATACTTACTGAAATGATCAAATTGATTCACGTTCAAGTGTAACAGAAGCAAAGCTCGAAATTAACTTAAGATGCATTTGGTAACTCAACCCTCATGTATTTACTTAGATGAATCCTTTAATGTTTAAAGAGTAAATTGGATCAAACTTCTTCAAAGCATACTCTAATTTACCATGGTTTTCATTTCATTACAGTTCAATTTATATCCTCATCATAAGTTTGTAGCATGAATTATGTTTTTGTACACCAAGAGTACGATTACACATGAAATATCAGAATCCATTAAAAGTTGAAATTACACTTCAAGAAAACTTATCAACACAGCTTAAGATTGTAAAAAGAAAAGAACAAAACAAAAATATCAAACAATATCCCTCTAATAAAAGTTTAAAATAAGAAACAAAACAAACACATGATCCACCAAAAATTCATCTACTGTTCACTTTGTTAATAATAATAATAATAAAAACCAGCTCCAAGGTGATTATTTTGTTCAATGTAACAATGTTGTTATTCATTGTAGGAAATTAACATGGCAAAATTTATGAACTAAATATGAACACGAGGAAGTTTTTCGTTGGTTGGTTGTTTTCTATGATACCCTTCTACAGAACCTGGATTCAGTTGCCACAATTCACGTGCTAGTTCACAACTGTCTGTAAATCTGGTCCCCATGGATCTAACCCCTTCCTGTGGATCACTAGATCTAAGCAAATGTATGGTAAACATGAAAACAAAACACTCACATATATGAATATATTTTTTAAAGTTAAAATATTTCTTTAACAAAAAAGAACCCTCAGTTTATTTGATTCTTGTCCTTGATGACTGCACTTAACATATTACCCCTAAATTTTACCTGAGTTAATAAAATAGTAGAATTTCTTTTTAATGTCTTGAGGAAAAAAAAAAAACTTGTATTAGTTTTTGTGTGTTTAACACAATACGTTTTAAACATTTTAATTCCTTCCCACAAATATTCCCACAGCCATACTCTTTCCCAGTCCAACAAATTTATATTTAGTTTTAAGCCCTTCAAAAGGAATTTGTGCTTCAAAGATATTGGCTGTATAATATTCCACTGAATTATGGTCAAATTGATCCGGGGCTATACTCTTAAAGAAAATGCTCTCTTCCAGAAGGTAACAATTACTAAAGATTCCATAGCTAAGAGTGGGATTATGTGTCCAACTCCTTTCTTCATGCCAGGTTTGGTCTAATTTGGACTGTTGTAGGTCTTGTGCATACTCTTAAACTGCTAGGTATTCATATCAGCAGCTACACTGCTGTATCCTGGAAGATACTCTTTTCTTGTATCTGGCCCTTATAAACTTTCTGGCTCTCTTCTTAATGATCCCGGGACACTGGGAATCGAGGTGGAGTATACATTCTGAAGTCTCTCAACTCTGCATCTTGGTCAGTTGTGGATCCCTCTGTTAATCATCATCTATTTCATACCTCCGAGGAGGTATGAGAGGTATATTATGAGAGGAAGCATGCTTCATCAGGAATTCGTTGAAAATTATTCCCATTGAGCAGCATAGTAATCATAGCGGGTTCTTTCATAGGGTCTATGACCGGTGAAGTGATGTTCTCGGCCCAGGAATGTTGCTAGATATGGGCTTCTTCTGACTGAACAGGACTGAAATCCAACCGGAAATACCTGGTTACTCGCATGTTTGTGATATGCCCTAAGGCTGCGCTAGTGGGTGTATCTTTGAGGCCAGTCGTTGTAGCTTGCAGGGTTCATCACTGGGTGTGATTGATTATTATTTTTTACTTCCAATAACATGCATGATCCTTACCAGTACTATGATTGCCAGCCGGTAGTTTTGATGCTTCCAGGTCAGTACCACCTTGATTTTGCCATCTACTAAATGACTGAAGTATCTGGTGTTTTCAGCAATATGGTCTTACCATCTGGTTTAGGAGAATAAGAATAGTAGAAATAAACTATAATGCTTGGATTCCTATAAAATCTCACAGACCAACAAACCCAAAAGAAATTACACATTTCTTAATGCCATATCAATGCAAATATGTGTATAAACAAAGCAACATGATGTATAAACAAAGTATATGATGCATTGTAAATATATATATAAATATATATATATAATATAAAATATATAATATATATTAGGATTGCAGGATTGGAAAATATTTTCTAAAATAAAATACACATAGAAAAGTGAAATGGAAAAAATGATACAGGTAATAAAACTGAGTTAACACATATATAACAACCTCTGATGGAAAAAAAATAAAAACCAACTAAAAATAGATAGAGCTGGAATCCCACAGTGGCCTCAAACTCAATTTAGTCTCCCTGCTTCAACTTCCCATGTTCAGGGAATTAGACCCATGCAATTATGTCTGGTTATAAATTTCTTATTTATAGCAAAATGTCAAGTACGAGTGCAGGAGAAATGGTAGAATGAATAAGTTTCAAAGAGGTGACAAAATTCAAGGGACACATTTATCATTTAGCTACAGCATGCTTATCGAAAAAACAGAAGTTTGTAAAAACATGTTTGATAGTGTCTGCAAGCAATATCAAACATTAATCCTTTCTATCAAATACTTTAAAACTTGTTTTTAGGACAAGGAATTAAGACCTTTTTGTCTCCCCCACCTTGTAAGACTTGGCAATGCTTTAATCCTACTCACCCTGTAAAACATTTATTTATTCAAAATGGCACTGCTTTATTCTTCGAATTTGATGACATGCAGTGACTCTTTTTCCTTCCTCCATTTTCTGTGAGCCAATTGCTTTCTGACTAACCAGTTAAATAAGGTTGTGATGTTGAATCCAAGCCAATGGTAAACACACATAGTCACCACATTTCTTAGAATAAAACACAAATACAGTTTCTGTCTTAGTGTATGCCTGTTCTTCCTGAGTACTTGAACAAGAGTAAAGTTTGCCTTGTCATGGAACCAAAGTGACAATGATGTCTTTATTTGCAGCACCAAACTTATTTTTAACATGTCTAGATTTGCAACCAGGACATTTCAGTGAAGGTGAAATCAATGTATCCATCCAGATACTTAGGTGATAAGAATGATGACAGTGGAAGTGATACCAGCACAAAACTCGTCTTTAAAGAAACTCCCCGTTGATATTTCTTACCATAAAAAGAACAAAATATAAGTATGTCAAGCTAAGGCCATGACCTGCATTTTTATTTAAAAGTATACAAATATGAAAGTGTTACATATTTTAGTTGATATTGTTGAATACTCCCAGACATTTATTTGATGTTTGTTTGGTTTTACTGCATTGTCTGATTCAGTTTTATCTGAAATTCACATTGGTTCTTTTATTGGTGTATTAAGAGCAGTTACATTGAGTTGGTAATGTTTGTAAAATTAATATCTTTCTACTATGTAATCAAGAACTAACTTCAGTGTAAGTTGTAAGAATTTAATCCTTTTGCTTTTGCTTTCTTTTTAATGCAAATCTTGAATCTTATCACCTACATAAAATTTATTCATTCTACCATCCCTTCTTCACTATATAATTGATATTTTACAATAAAATAAAATGTATAGGCAGGAATAATGGCTTGCATCTATATTCCCTTAACATGAGAGTTTGAAACAAGTAAACTATAGTAAATTTGAGGTCAGTTTAGGAAATCTTATTTCATAAACAAACAAACAAAATATATACAAACAAAAAATATACTCAGTGATCCCTTTCAGTTTGTCTTCTGGAAATTTTTGTTTAGTTCTCAAATATAATTTTATATGCTAATGAATGTAATAGTGGTGATAAAATGGCATAGATGAAGAAAAATATTGATGTATAAATACAATATAAATTCATTTTTACATATGCTCCTTCCTACAAAAAAACATGTGTGTTCTACTTCTCTTTTACTCTAAGCCCAAATCAAAGCCCTCAATCATTACTGTCCCATGCCTCTAGGACTGAATTTTCTTACAGATCATTATAAAACATAATGACAGAGAAGGGATATACCACCTCAGTAGCCTTTGGAAGCTAACTTGGAAATATTTTATTTCTAGGCCACCAAAACTATTTCCTGAAAAAAACACAATTGCCCCGAGCATCACAGATAACCCCAAACCAGAAGAGGGTATATGCACTCTGATAGAGTCAAGTAGAGAAATATGCTGATTTACCTCTCCTGGGAGATTTTTTAATCTGCACTTGACATTAGTAATGCAGTATGAGAAGTGGAAACATATCACCTAGAACAACAAACAACAACAAAAATCAGTCAGTATAAGAGCAACTGTTCTCCACTTGTGCTTCTACCACAAATGGGGTCTATTCAGGCCAGTTTGCAGCGAAAGGCTGGAACCTTTCCTTTTCTGGATTCTTGTTACAAGGCAGAGCTGAAGAAGGGCTATGAAGAAAGAAAAATGAAACAGTCAAACCTTTATCCAGATACTTTATGTTATTAAAGCTAAAGTTCATATTCCCTCCTGTCAGTTTGCTGCTCCAAACAATAGGAGAATAAACAAGTTTTTATAAAAATTAAAAAAATAAAGCAAAATATTCTTTCCCCTCTAGAATATTCATACAGAAAAACCCTAAACAGAAAATTGCTAGAGATAAATAGCTTCATAAATGAAGCAGACCTAAGAGATATTTACATATAACTACATGAAACACAAAACAATATACCATCTTTTCTTAATACCTCATGGAACATTCTCAAAAAGTGATCACAGATTTGTGCATAAAGCAAGTTCAACAGATATAAGAAAATAGAAATAACATCCTGCATCCTTTCTGACTACAACAGATTACACTTAGATAATAACAACAAAATAAGAAATACTTTATTAATGAAAACTGAACAATTTATTAGTGAATTAAAAGGTGGGTCAAGATAGAAAATAGGAATGAAATTCAAAACTTTCTAGAACTGAATGAAAATGAATATATATCGGCAAAACTTATGGTATACAATAAAGGTGATTCTAAGAGGCATTTCAAAAGCACCAGTTACTTGCATTGAACAGGTAGTGGGGTGAGCAGCCTTGCTACGCTACAGAGGAGGACAATGCAGCCAGTCCTGATGAGATCTGATAAGGCAGGGTCAGATGGAAGGGGTGGTAGATCTCTGCTATCAGTGGACTTGGAGAGGGGCATGGGAGGAGATGAGGGAGGGAAGCTGGGGTTGGGAGGGAATGAGGGAGGATGCTACATCTGGGATACAAAGTGAATGAACTGAAATTAGTATAAAAAAATGAAAAAGGGGGCAGACATTAGTAAGTTAACACCATACCTTTAAGCTCTACAACAAAAAAAAGCAGAAAAGAAACAATACCCACAGAGAGAAGATTGAAAAAAAATTCAAATGCAGTAATAAAATCAGTAAAATAGAAAACAACAATAATAACAATATGAACAATCAAAAAGTTGAATCTTTGAAAAAAATCAATAATATGGACAAATCCTTTTCCAAACTAAGTAAACACAAAGAAGACCAAAATTAACAACATTATAGAGAGAAAGTGGGAGAAAATGACACTGAGGAAATCCCAACAATAAGAAGGAAACATTTTAAGAAACCTGTATTCCACCAAATTGGAATACTTTAAAGAAATGGAATTTGATGCACAGTGAGGGATTCACACCTTTAATGCCAACATTAGGTAGGCAAAGCTAGGCGAAGTTGCTCAATCCCCATTCAGAAAAGCAAAGAGCATGGACATCGGAAGAGGGAGAGGACAGGGAACAGGACAGGAGCCTACTACAGAGGGCCTCTGAAAGGCTTTTCCCTGCAGGGTATCAGAGCAGAGGCTGAGACTTACGGCCAGACTTTGGGCGGAGTATAGTAAATCTTTTGAAAGAAGGAAGAGATGATAAGACCTAGAGGACACAGGAGCTCCACAAGGACAGCAACAGAACCAAAACATCTGGGCACAGGGGTCTTTTCTGAGGCTGATGCTCCAACCAAGGACCATTCATGGAGATAACCTAGAACCCCTGCACAGATGCAGCCCATAACTGTTCAGGGTCCAAGTGGGTTCTATAGTAATGGGAACAGAGACTGTCTCTGACATGAACAGATTGACCTGTTCTTTGATCACCGCCCCCTGAGGGGGGAGCAGCCTTTCCAGGCCATGGAGGAAGACAATGCACCCACTCCTGATGACTAGGATCAAAAAGAAGGAGAGGAGGATCTCCTCTATCAGTGCACTTGGGGAGGAACATGTTGGAAAAGGGGAAGTGAGGGTGATATTGGGAGGGGAGGAGTGAGGAAGCTATGGGGGGATACAATGCAAATAAACTGTAATTAATAAAAAGAAAAAAGCTGAGCCAGGTGGTTTGAAAGCAGAATTCTATCAAAATTTTACAGTATAGTTAATGCAATATTCTTCTTTATTCTCCAAAATATAAACAAGAGGTTCATTATAAAATTTTTTACAAGGCCACACATGCTATAACACCTAAATGACATAAAAACCCAACAAAGGCCAATTTCTCTTATAAATGTAGGCTCAAACATTTCCAACAAAATACTAAAATACTGAATTATGAACACAACCAAAAAGCATCCATTATGACCAAGCAGGCTTTATCCCAGAGATTCAGTTATGGTTCAATATGTGTAAACTGATAAAATATTCCACCATATGAATGCAATGAACGATAAATAACAAAATGCAGCAATAACAATAAAGTGAACAAACATGTGATCATCTCATTAGATGCAGAAAGGTCCTCCGATAAAATTCAACAGTGCTTCAAGTCAAAATCCTGAAGAGATCAAGGATATAAGGGACTTCATCTCAACATAAAAAAAGGTGATTTTACAGCAATCCTATAGTGTACATCAAATTAAATGGAGAGAAATTCAAAGCATTTCTACTAGTTAAGAACAAGACAATGTTGTCTACTTTCTCCATACATATTCAATAAAGCAATTGAAGTTCTACCTAGATCGATTGGACAACTAAAGGAGATCAAGTGAAAGAAAGAACTTAAAGGATCTTTATTTGCAGAAGACATGATATCATACATAAATTACCCTAAAATTTCCACCATGAAAATCCTACAGCTGATAAACATTCATCAAAGTAACATAATGCCAAATTAACCCATAAAAATCAATTGAATTCCTACATGAATACAACAAATGGACTGAGACAAAAACAAAGAAACAAACAGAAAAACACCTTTGACTTTTTCTTAAATATATAATAAATCGATTCTCCCTGATCCACTACCCACTCCATTCCAGCAGAATACCTTTGGCAGCCTTCCTTGATCCCTGCTTCCATTCCCTGTGAATCCTAATTATTTGCTTCTTCTTTTTAAAAATGTATTATTATTTATTACAATTTATTCACTTTGTATCCTGGCTACAGTGTCCTCCTTCATCTCCTACTAGTCCCACCCACCCTCCCTCTTCTCCTCCCTTGCTCATTCCCTTAGTTGGCAAAACCCTACAATGGAAAAAAAAAATAACATCTTCAACAAATGGTGCTGGTCTAACTGGATGTCTACATGTAGAAAAAATGCAAATAGATCCATACTTACCACCCTACACAAAACTCAAGTCCAAGTGGATCAAAGCCCTCAATATAAAACTTGACACTAAACCTGTTAGAATTAAAAAAAAAATGGGTAAAAACCCTGGACTCATTGGCACACGAGACAGCTTCATGAACAGAGCACCAATAAAATGTTCTTGTTTAAATCTCTTGATATGAAGCATCCAGGAAATCTAGGGCACCGTGAATAGAACAAACTTAAGAAAACTAGATATAGAGGAAGGATAACTCTAGCTCAGAGGCCCAGAAAATATCAACAAAACCATAGAAGGAGATTACTAATCTAAGTGGACACTCGTGGAGGTACAAGAAGCATACAGAAATCCAAACAGACTGCACTAAAAGAGAAAGTCTCCATGCCACATAATAATCAGAATAGTAAACACAGAGAATAAAGAAAGAATATTAAAAGCTGGAAAGAAAAAAATGCAAGTAACATATAAAGGCAGACCTATTAAAATTACAAAGACCAAGTAACAAATAAAAGCAGACCTAATTAATTGTAATTAATTTTCTCTTTTTTATATTAATTACAGTTTACTTTGTATCTCACCTGTAGCCCCGTCCCTCATTCGCTCCCAACCCCACCCTCTCTCCCTCATTTCCTCGCTGCCCCTCTCTAAGTCCACTGATAGGGGAGGTCCTCCTCCCCTTCCATCTGACACTAATTATCAGGTCTCTTCAGGACTGGCTGCAATTGTCCTCCTCTGTAGCCTAGCAAGGCTGCTCCTCTGAAAGAGCCAGCCACTGACCTCTTAATGGACATTCTATAAGTGAGATGGGAGTAGACATATGTACTAAAGATTCTAAGTGACCACATACACTAGGTCAGATTACTATATCTAGCAAAACTTTCAAACATATAGATGAAAAAAATTAGTATTTCATTGTCAAGTTTCACTGAACTTGAATAGATTTGTGTCCCTAGCATCTCAGAAATGAAAAATTGGGGCACACTACAGTCTAATACTATAGACAATTTTACTTCAGTTTCAGTGTACTGTTATACCTGAATGAAACAAAAGAAGCAATAATCCAAGGAAAGTTGTTTAAGGTCAGAAAAGAAAAAAATAAGACAATAAGAAAAAAATGTAAAAGAGCATCCATGTGTACATATTAAATACTGACAGAACAGCCCTTTCCCAGAACTTTCTCCTAAGGGACCAGTTTAAACACAATTGCCTGGCCCTTAGTATACACTGTATCTGGAAAATCATGAAAGAAAGGTAAAAGGCCATATCAAGATTCAGGTACACTGACCAGATTGGGTTCTATTGCTACATTCTGATATCCAAAGAGAATACTTTATTTTTCATATCTTATTAATTGAACATAAATATTTAAAGCTTGAGGCATAAAATCACAGTAAGAAATAAACGTGAGAACAAAGTTCTTGAGGTAAAAGGTCCTCTGCCTTTTTCTTCTTTGAACTTTTATCACAGTTCCTCAAGGAATTGTTCACCATTTGTCACTCTTTTGACTGTTCTGATATTCCACTGTAAAGGAAAATTTAAATAATTTCTATCTACCCATTCAGTCCTATGGTAGCTGCTAGATGAAAACCTTCAATATATGGAAGTTACCTTTACCCATGAAAACACAGGAAAGAATCTCACACTGAAGAAAATAACAAGAAGTAAAAGATACACATGCTGACATCTCCCACCATGACCAACATGAACAACAAGAAATTAACAGGCATAAATAATCATTGCTTACTGATAGCTCTCAACATCAGTAGTCTCTAATTCCCTCTAAAAAGACACAGACCAACAGAATAGATGCAAAAAAAGGATCCATCCATCTGCTGCATCCAAGAAACACAACTTCACATCAATGATGTATATTCTCTCAGGGTAAAGGATTGGCATGAAAAGCTATTCCAAGCAAACGGACCTGAGAAGGAAGCTGGTGTTGCAATTTTAATATCAGACAAAATACACTTCAATCCCAAACTAATCAAAATAGATAGGAAAGGACACTACACATTCATCAAAGAATAAAATCTAACAAGATGGCATTTCTATTTTTAAGAACTATTCCACAAACACAAGAGTCACCAAGTTTGTAAAAGAAACAATACATAAGATTAAATTACACATTGATAGTCACACACTGACAGTCAGAGACTTTAATACTCAACTCTCAGTAATGGACAGACAAAAATTAAACAGAGAACCATGGAGGCTAACAGATGTTATAAGCCAAATGAACCTAAAAGATACGTACAGAACATTTCACTCAAACACAAAAGAATATACCCTCTTCTCTGCACCTCAAGAAACTTTCTGCAAATCAAGAAAGCAAATAGCCCAATTAGAAATGAGGTGTTCCTGAGTTCTTAAAAAAGACATACTTGATGTAGGAAAGAAACTCAAATGGCGGACAAGCAGTTAAAGAAAAGTTCAGCATGTTTGTTCATCAAAGACATGCCAATCAAAACTAATTTGAAATTCTTTTACACTAATCAGAATGGCTAAGATCTCTGAATCATATTACTGTATTTGCTTGTAGGGAACTGGAGTAAGAAAAAGATTCATTCATTGCCACTGGAAGTACAGAATTGTACAGTCACTATGGAAATCAGTGTTGTGGTTTAAGAAAAAGATGGGATTCAATTTACCTCAAGATCCAGGTAAGCCACCCCTGGATAAACACCTAAAGGACACTTCACATTACTACAGAGATAGTTTTTCAGCTATGTTAATTGTTGCTCTACTCATAATAGCCATAAGTTGAAAAATTAAACAAACAACAGTTTTTCATCTATGAATCAATGGATATTTTAAAAGTGGGGTAGATCTACCCATTAAAATATTACTCAACCATAAAAAAATAAAATCATGGTATATTCAGGTCAATGGATGAAATTTTAAAAAGTTCCTATGTGAGGTAACTCAGAGCAAAAAAGACAATTATGGTGTGTACTTGTTTATGTGTGAATTTTAATTATTAAGTCATTGATGAGCAAGCGACCATCCATATAATCACTGAGGTTAGATACTGAGTTAGAGATTAACTGATGACAACATATACAGAGTTCTTTGAGAATGGTCAAGTCAAACTGATGCATAGGTACAGCTTTATCTTTATGGAAGCTTTATCTTCATGGTACCAATCGAGAAAGGTAAACACTAACTAAGCTATACATCCTCTAAGAGACTGATCTACCTGCAGGATGTCCTGGCACAATAGTGCTACAAAGCCTAAGAGAGTAATTAACAAGTATCTGATTCAGGTTAAGGCTCACTCCATAAAAATATACTCAAGGCTACTTGTGGTGGCTAGGTAGCCCAGGGACCTGAAAGAAAACCAAATACTATTGCCTACTGTTCTGCTAGAAAAAGATAGCAATGAAATGATTCTCTACCAGTGTTCTATTATATTCATAGATCCATGACTTGCTCATCCATTATCCAGTTCTTCTGCTTCAGATGGCAAGATACATAGAGACCCTCAGCCAGACAACATGCAGAGGCCTTAAGAGACCTTAAGACATGCAATCCTAAAAGGGCAGTCTCCATTAAATCCCTCCCCTTTGTGTTCAGGGCACTCTGTAGAACAGAGGCATAGTGTAATGAACAAAAGAAAGAGAGGACACCAGGAATCAAAGCCTTCTAGACAAAGCAAGTCTGGTACCCATATGAACTCTGTGATTGTGGCAGCATTCACAGGGCCTGCAACAGTATGCACCAGATACTGGTCCTAGTACTGAAAGGAGAAGTTGACACCCCATACTTATCTCTAGCTGATAATTACTTTAAAAAGACAAAGGAGTTTTCTCCATGGGTCTCACTGGGAAAACAAACCGCTCTTATGTGTAGGCTCCATGCCCAGCAGAAAACGGGCAAAACGGGACGAATACAACAACATCTTGGAATTTTTCTTAGTCTCATTATGTTATGTTGTGGCTTTTTTTTCTAGCTTATAGGTCCTTTGTGTATGTATTATAGATTCCATTTGTTTCTGTTTTTACTCGATTATTATATGTGCAGAGGTATATGTGTCACTGTGTCTATATGTATTTTTATGCTTCTGCTTTAGCTGTTTCTCTTATTTGTTTTGTTTTGTCATTTCTAATCACAGATTCTGCACTAAATATGCATCATGAAGGAATCTAACAAAAAGTTCACATTAATATTAATATTAAAGAAAACACTCAATTTCAAAATATTAAATATTAGAAATTACTTTTACAATGTGTGTTTAGCAATACTGAAATATTATAGCCAATAACTATTTTTTAGAAATATTATTCATTAATATGATGATCAGTTAACATTTAAATCAACTATAAAACTGGATAATGACAAGTTCCCATACTTACAGATGTGTTGGGGAAGTAATCTCACTCTTCAAGTGATATATTATATGTAATAGAGATAAGAAGTGCTTCTGGTTACTATGGAAAACTCCACTGAATCTGCAGGACTAGGCCTCTTATTAAAAACACATAAAATATTGGATACTTTCTAAAACTGCATTTAAAATTACATGCAAGCAGAAGTAAAGACGATTCCAGCTGTCAAAAATTGATTCAGAGGAGCACAAACAGGAGCTCAGTAACTTGACAATACCAAAAGGCAGATAGACATTGACTAGGGAACAGAGGTTTCAATTAGAATGTGGTGATAGAAGGCAGTCCCTTTATCTTACCAAAAGAGAAAGCAGAAACTGAGCTTACCAAGAAGATGCACAAAGCCTATCTGAAAACTTCTGTGACATTGGGGGATCAGGAATTACAAAGTTTCATGCCCTCATTCTTAAGAAGCTGTAAATAAACTTCTTATGGACTAGATGTGTTATAACAAATTCGAACAAATTATACGACAATGTACAAAACATGAAAAATGTGACTGCTAGATTGAAGGAGTCGGATTCAGCCTCTGCCCTTCTGCTATTGCTTTAGACATACAATAGGAATCTGGAAGACTACAGTCTTTCTTTACTGGTTGATTATCTGCCTACAGAATTCATCTTTGTTGAGACATTTTTACTTGTCATTGTTTTGTGAGGTGCTAGGGACAGCTCTAAGCAACCGGATAGAAAATTTCTCTCTCTCTCTCTCTCTCTCTCTCTCTCTCTCTCTCTCTCTCTCTCTCTTTCTGTAAAAGCGCAATACAAATTTCAGGTATTGATTTTTTAGTGAAAAGTGAGAGCCATAAATGATTAGTCCTAACTACATGTGAATTTTTAAATTACATCTATTCATATTTCATACTGAACTGATATCTCAACTTAGAGATTTGCCGTTCTCTTGAATTGTCAAGGTTAATTATACACGTCTTACGGGGCTGTTGTTAGTGTTTGGGGAGTATTTGTTCTTTTGCATGTGTTTCCCTCAGACCATAATGAAGAACTAAACTAAAGGATTCTTCAGAGAACTGAGATAAGAGGTTTTCTTTGTCTCCTAGAGTAACAATAATAAATGCTACTGACATTTGTTGATCACTTAGCATATGTCAGGAGCAGAGGTAAATGCCACACACACATCACGAGGGAGACACAGGTTCCTAATCACCAAGCAAAGGAAAGAAAAAGGACGCTTGCTATCTGAATGTGGGAAATGGACTCCAGGGCTTTGGCTCTACAAAAGTTACTAAGATTGGAAATAAATTAAGCAATTGCGAGTACCAATAAAAAGTCTAGGTTTTATTCTTTATTTCACTATTTTTAAAATTTATAATTTATTGATAATATATTCTTCAGTATAATTTAAACAAAATTAAATATAAAAAACAAAACTGAGGAAGTGAAAAAGCAGAAAAAATTTTGTTATGTTTCCTAGAAAGTATCTTACCGAATATGGCAAGGATTTATAATAGTTCACAATTATTGAGTGGTAAGAGACATCCTCCTGCTGTGAAATATATGAACATATAAAAACAATGATAATGCTATATGAGCCTTGAAATGATATTTTGTTTAGATTATTATTTTGAGGGAAATATTTTATTTTGATTATTCTCATTAACATAATTCAGTTAACACCTAAATTCCATTATTGTTTTCCCATCATACTTTACCAATAATCACTCCACCGTTGCCCTTTTTTTACCCAAATAATCAAATAGTCTCCTTTCTGCCTTGCCTTCTGGTAGGTTTTCTCAACAAAATCTGAGAGCTTTAATGAAAAGAAAACATAGTTACTTGTGAATATATTCCATATTGTTATGAAAGTGTAAGTATAATTTTTATTTTAGTCTTATGAAAGGTATGCACTTATAAAGCTTTGTCGGGAATAAATTAGTAATTTCAACATTAGAGTAGTTATAGTTATGTCAATGCTTAAAAATGATTTTAAAAGAAACAAGCACTTTCTAGACTGCCGTTTAATATAGCACATTTATAGAAGAAACATGCTTTGTAGAAATAATTCTTATTTTATTAATCTGTAATTTTAGGCAGATATACACCAATGAACATGATTCTTTTTTTAACTTTTATTCTTTTAATATTAGTTACAGTTTGTTAACTTTGTATCCCTGCTGTATCCCACTCCCTCTTTCCTTCCCAATCCCAACCTCCCACCCTCATCTCCTCTCTGCCCCTTTCCAAGCCCACTGATAAGGGAGAGCCTCATCCCCTTACATCTGACACTGGTTTATTAGGTGTCTTCAGGACTGGCTGCAAAGTCCTTCTCTGTGGCCTAGCAAGGCTGCTCCTCTCTGGGGTGTAGGGGGGAAGTCAAAGAGCCCGCCATTGTGTTCATATCAGAACCAGTCCCTGTTCCCCTTACTAGGGTACCCACTTGGATACTGAGCTACCAAGGGCTACATCTGAGCAGGGGCTCTAGGTTGCATTCATACATGGTCCTTGTTTGGAGAAACAGTCTCATAAAAGACTCCTGTACCAGGATATATTTGGTCCTTGTGGAACTCCTGTCCTCTCTAGGTCATATTAACTCCCCCCCTTTATTTAATTTTTATTTTTATTTTTTGGATTTCCAGCATTCTGCCAGAGGTTTGGTTATGAGTCTTAGTATCTGCTTTGATACACTGCTAGGTAGAGTCTTTCAGATGCCCTCTGCAGTAGGCTCCTGTCCTGTTACTTGTGTGCTCCTACATCCAATGTCCATCCCATTTGTCTTTCTGACTGAGGATTGATCATCTTACCCTGGGTCCTCTTTCTTGTTTATCTTTTTTAGGTGGATAGATTTCAGTATATTTATCCTATCTTATAGGTCTATATAAGTGAGTATATACCATGTGTGTCTTTCTGCTTTTGGGATACCTCACTCAGGAGAACACATGATTCTTTCACAATTATCTTACAAGAGAAAAATTTGCTTTTGAAAAGAAATTCTCTTATATAAAGCAAATCAGATAAGAAAGCAAACTAAATAAAAAATAATAGTAATGTATATTTTATATTAGTGATATTAGTAACAGTCATTATTATTAATATACTAATTATATATAATATAATAGTTAATATTATACTACAGTTATTGATAATCAAAAAATTACTAAATCACAATAACATTTTAGTCAAGAATAATTATTAAGTTATTGATACAAGAAATATTTTGAAATAAACCTTTCAAAGAAAAAATTATATTTATTCAATTTATCTTATATTTTATCTAAATAAAAATTATAACAAATCATGTTCAGTACATATTAATTTGCTATAGTGTTAATAAAGATTTCTCTACCTCAGTATGCTTTGAAATTTTACATTGACGTTAGTAAATCATACTGTGATTTCTTTCATTGGTTAGCATTAATCTTTGTTGATTAATTATTCCACATCATATCAAGGAAACAAATATCTTAATTAAAATCTGGATATAGATGTAATCAGAGAATTCTCAATAGAGCAAACTCAAATAGCTGAGGAACACTTAGAGAAATGATCAACATCTCATCAGGGAAGTGCAAAAAACAATTATTTTGAGATTTAATCTTACACGTGTCAGAATGGCCAAGAGCAATCAAACAAATGACAGCTCAAGTTGAAGACGATGCACAGTAAGAACATCATCTGTTGCTGGTGGGAATGAAAACTCGTACATGTATTACAGAAATCAGTGTGTTGGGTGCACAGTAGTATCTGAACCAACCTGCCCCAAGATCCAGCTATAACTCTTGGGCAGATACTCCCAAGGGCTCTTGCTCAACAATATTCATTGGTGCTCTATTCACAATAGTTCCAAATCGAAAACAAGGCAGATGTCATGTATCAGAAAAATGGATCAGGAAAATGTGGTACTTACACAAGGGAATATTATTCAGCTGTTTAAAAGAATGCAACCATTAAACTTGTAGGTAAATACGTGTTAGAAAAAAGTCATCCCGAGTTGAGGTAAACCATACCCGGAAAGACGAATATGCTATGTATCTGCTTATAAGTGGGTATTAGCTGTTTACTCAATGGTAACTAAGATACAATTGATAGAACCACAGAGTTAGGTGTAGAGTGAGAGACTAGGGAGAATAGGTCAGTTTCTCAGGTAAGGTAAATAAAATATATAGTTATCACCCTGTGAAGATAGACCGAAACAAGAGGGTCAACTGAGGAAGGGGGGAAAGGGAGGGATAAATACAGGGGGAGAAGTTAAAATAAGGGGTATTTGAGGAGTCATGTGGAAACCTAATACACTAGAAGCTTCTTAAAATATATAGAAGTCCTCTTCTGTGGCCTAGCAAGGTTGCTCCTCCTTGGGGGTGGGGGGAGTCGAAGATCTTGCCGTTGAGTTCATGTGAAAAATAGTCCCTGTTCTACTTATTAGAGAACCCAGTTGGACACTGAGCTACCATGGGCTATATCCGAGCAGGGGTTCTAGGTTATATCCATACATGGTCCTTGGTTGGTGAGACATAATAAGCTAGGGTCAGATGGAAGGGGAGGAGGTCTTCCCCTATTAGTGGACTTGGAAAGAGGCAGGGAGAAAATGAGGGATGGAGGGTGGGATGGGGAGGGAAGAAGGGAGGGAGCTACGGCTGGGATACAAAGTAAATAACCTGTGATTAATATAAAAAATAAATAAATTAAAAATAAAATAAAAGATAACATTTTAACAGCAATACATTATATATATGTATGTGCATGTGTATGTATGTATATGTATGAATGAGATCTAAATTAGGTCACCAAATAAGCGGGAGACAGAGACACAACTAGGCACCTCTAGTCACCAAATGAAGCTTCCAGTATCAGTATTGTGTTACATCTAATTGAGTTGTTGGCCTTAGGGGTCCCGTAGAAAACCACCAAATATCTCAGGATGTTGAAGAGACTGTAGGTTTCTCCCCACATACTGAGACCAAGGCTGTAATTTTTAAAAGATTTATTTATTTATGTATTTTATTAAATTAATTTCATTTATTCATTTCAATTTATTCACTTTGTATCCTCTCTGCAGCCCCCTCTCTTGTCTCCTCCCAACCCCACCCTTCTTCCTCCCCTCCATGCCCATCCCCTCATCCCCTGATAGGGGAGAATCTCCTCCCCTTCTATCTGACCCTACCCTGTCAGGTCTCATCAGGACTAGCTGCATTGTCTTCTCTGTGGCCTGGCAACTGCACCCCCATAAGAAGAGATGATCAACGAACCAGCCACTAAGTTGATGTCAGGGACAGCCCCTCCTCCCTTACTAGGGAATTCACTTAGAAACTGAGCAGCCGATGGGCTTTCTTTAAACAAGGGGTCTAGGGCCTTTCCATGCATGGTCCTTTGTTGGAGTGTCAGTCTTTGCAGCCCTGCATGGGTCCAGGTATCCACACAAATCATTAAACAGAGACGTTGAACTGGTGACTACATAAAGCCATCATACTTACTTGCTGTTGTCTTTTGTATTGGAAGGTACTCTGTAAGCTCCTAAACAAAAAATGTACACATCAACCTAGCCACAAGCACTTTACAGTTGTGTTTCGTCTGCAAGATATGCTAGCTTAGTGTTAGCATAAACACTGAAAAAGTAACCAAGCCGTATCTGATTAAACTGAGTACATAAATTCACCATATAAAATGCTGTATTCAATGTTAGCTGATTTTTTCTAGGGAGGTATTAATCAACAAAATGAGTATTTCTGAAATAACAACCCCACGAAAATCAAGATCCATCATTGACAACTACCATAGCACTAATTATATGAAATTCAGGTTTTTTGAACATGAATTATTTTTTTTCTCTCAAGGCAAAGAAAAGAATCTTCTCTCTTGGGTTTCTAATACATGCCGTTTCCAACAATAGTCTTTCGAGGCAGTTGTGATTTCTTTACACTGTCTTTCCAGAGAACCATATATAAATTACAACTTTTTCTTTGCACAGTACAGTATATTAATGTTACAAATTGTTAAAAGGCCCTCTCCTTTGCTTTTACAGGCTCACTTTCTTGTTTTCATTCTCCTTTGATGTAATTCAGTCAGATTTTTTTTCTTTCTATTAACAGAGATTTCTAAATATAGGTGGATAAAATGGGTAATGGAGAAAAGTAAAACTTCCAAAGGAAAAACAGATCAGATGTACAGACCCATAGCTACGCTACAGGAAACCCTACAATTTTGACAAAAGAAAACAAACAAACAGACCAGAAAAAAAGAAAGTTTAATGGCTTCACAGTTCACACAACTATACTGCTTTTAAACCTCTATTATTTTATGATTCACAAAAGTTTAAATCAATGTTATTTATAAAATATGTTTGCTAAAAAGTTATCATACACTGGTGTTAAAAGACTTGGTCAAATAAAAACATATTTTTAAAAAAAGATAGTTTCATTTTCTTTAAATAATGTTATATCTGGACTTCTGCTGTGCTGAAAGTTGTAATTTATAACACTCTAAAAATATCTAATACACTTTATACTATCAACCCAAAAAACACACTCTGGGAAAAAAATGGGTAGTTTTAGGATGGCTCTTACACATAAGATATACTAGCTAAATATATTGTAAATTCATATGTAACTAAATTTTGAACTAATACAATACGTATATTTGAAAAACATCTTTTCAGATTGTATAATAAACTAAACATTTTTCCTGTCTCAATACTTGTAATCATCAAACTGTTTGCCAGTAACTGATATTCAATGTGTTTTTATTGTCTTCTGTAAATATTAAGAATTTAGAAACCAAGGGTTACATCTGAGCAGGGGCTCTAGGTTGCATCCATACATGGTCATTGTTTGGAGAAACAGTCTCATAAAAGACTCCTGTGCTCTGATATATTTGGTCCTTGTGGAGCTCCTGTCCTCTCCAGGTCGTATTAACCTCCCACCCCTTTATTTTATTTTATTTTTATTTTTTAGTTCCCTACATTCAGTATCAGATGGAAGGGGAGGAGGTTCTCCCTTATCAGTGGACTTGGAAAGGGGCAGGGAGGAGATGAGGGTGGGAGGGTGGGATTGAGAGGGAAAAAGGCAGTGGGATACAGCAGGGATACAAAGTTAACAAACTGTAACTAATATTAAAAAATTAAAATTAAAAAAAGAAAAGAAGTAGATATTAGAGATATATCTGACTGAAGCTGAAGACTTGTACATTGAGAAGTAGTCATTAAATACACACTAAATACAGAAAAAAAAATAATTTAGAAGAATGAAACTCTTTAAAATGCAATCACATTTTCCTTAATCTGTAGTTTCCTTATTTAAATGTTAGTTCTATGAAGTAGAAAGCAAGTAGCTACTATTTCTAAAATTTAAAAAAATGCCAGTAATTATGTTGTTTAGAATATCCTGGTAAAGGTACATTGAAAGTTGAGTTTGGATATTAAATGGTGTCTCAAATAAACCTAAGTTTTTTGAGTCAATTTTGCACTAAAGTGTTGCTAACTTGTTCTCCTTTTCTATGTCATTATAACCAGTGGAAGTTCTAATTTGGGTCCTCTGAATTTTATAGATCATTTGCAGTAGTACTTGAAATGTCATATTGAATCATAGTGCTGGGACTATAGTGAGAAACCAAATAAAACAGGAATAGTAAACATAAAAATACAGAACTGCAGTCACCAAAAAATGTTGGCAAAAAGGTTGGCAGTGTGTCAGTGAATCTAATTCATCACAATTTATGTCACCAGTAGATAATTACATAAACAGACATTTATTTGTTTTAAAGAAGGTATGTCTTTATTTCAGAGACCTCCTTTAAGACACACATACTCACGTTCTGCTGTGGTGGTTAGGTGGGCAGATGTGGGGAGCCAAGTCTCAATGGCTGAATTTTGTTACATGCATGTGGCTGTGGCTCTGCTCAGCTTGACTGCGGACTTGTCAGCCACATTTGCTTGGACCTGAGTCAGCAACACATGTCTCATCAAAACAGACAGCCACAGTCGTGGGTTTGGGTGGCACTAACAAATCAAACCATGTGATGACATTTAAAACGACAGATTCAATGTGTCATGTGTTATTTCCACTTTGAGGCCATTAGCAGAAGCAAATCAAGACGTGAGCCCAGAATCAGTGGGCTGGCAAAATATATATTCTTCATGCAGATTGTCATGGCAGTAATGAGTAGAGAACAAATGCAATCAAATTGTACAAAACTGTAAAGGACTTTAATAATAAAGTTAGACATATCTTGTCTGGATTTATTATTTGCTATTGTATTACACAAAATATTTTTCTCTCCTGATATTATATTCTACCTAAAAGTGAGGCTTTGACTTCTGACGTTGTCTGTTGTTTTCATCTTCAATCTAGATAGCAGATATTTTGGCTTCCTCATTGCAGGAATGTTTTCTTTAATGATGGTAGAAATGTCTTAATTTTGTTCTCACAGTATTCAAGTGTGTATGTGAAATCTTCACACATTGACATATACACACAATCAGGAACATAACAGAGTTTGATCTTTTCAAAAATGCTCTATAAAAAACTTCCTTTTTCTGAATCATGGGATGGCTTTTCATATTTTCTCACAATCCTACTGAACTGAGACTTTCTGTTCCTATGAGTTGTCTACAGCATTCACAAAAGTTATATCTGTCCTATTTTTCCAAGATAAAAGCTGCTTTCTGTTATGAATATAACAATAAAAATATCTGTTCTCATCAGGAATTCTTGACTTTATCATCCTACTAATGATATAAAATAAAATACCACTTTTGATTTGCCTTTTCTTGCTTAACTATTTAACACTCAATTTATTTCTACACAAAAGCAATGTATTCTAGCCAGACAGTATACTGTAGAAACAGATCTGGTTCGTGAGTGAAGTAAGACACAGAAAAATAGTAGGCTTAAAAGGCCATCTGCTGTTGGGGCCCATGACCCTTGTGCTAGATGAATTGTAAAAAGCCAGGACTGCATGCAGTCAGGTAGAAAGGGGCATGCCCTATTGTAATATGCACATTAAGGTTAATGTGACCTCATTAAGCCGAACTCATTGTGTATCTTAAGTATGTCAGGGACTGCTGTGTTACAGTTACAGCAGATATTTAAGGTAAAGGCCAATGTGCTGGGATTAAAAGCCATATGAATTTTCATTATTTTTATTAAGGGATTTTATGTTATATCAAGATATCAAAAGAACATTTACTACGCTGTTGTGTGTTTTAAGTTGTTGTTGGCATATATCAACTTTATCTTAGTGATACGCATTCTTAGGATATTTATTATAGATAGACCAACCATACAAGAAAACAAAAATTACACTTATTACTACCCACTTCTTTGTATTTGACTCTTTCTAAAGGTTAGGTTTACTTACTTTCACTTAGAATTGTTCTTTTATATTTCTTTGGGAAATGTATATGAATGTGCATGAATGGATTGCCATTCATATTTATGCCATGGTACTATATGTGATGTTGATTGGATGATGTTGCATGTCATAGACAGAGGTTTAAATCATCTTTTGAAGAGTAAGATAGCAGTTTCAGGGCAGTGAGTTTTGGGATTTCACAGCTGAACATTTTCTTTCCATCAAATATGCAGAAACAGTTTCCTCAATAGGTATATATGCCTCCTGAGACTTATGTATTCCATATAGCAGAGGAATGGATACAGAAATTGTGGTACTTTTACACAATGGAAAACTACTCAGCAATTAAAACCAAGGAAATCATGTGTGTCTTTCTGCTTCGGGGACAGCTCACTCAGGATGATCCTTTCTAAGTCCCACCATTTACCTGCAAATTTCATGATTTCCTTATTTTTTCATTGCAGAGTAACACTCTATTGTGTAGATGTGCCACAATTTCTGCATCCATTCTTCAGTTGAGGGGCATCTGGGCTGTTTCCAGCTTCTGGCTATTACAAATAAAGCTGCTACAAACATGGTTGAGCAAATGTCCTTATTATGTAGCTGAGCCTCTTTTGGATATATGCCTAGGAGTGGTATGGCTGGATCTTGAGGAAGCACTATTCCTAGTTGTCTGAGAAAGCACCAGATTGATTTCCAGAGTGATTGTACAAGTTTACATTCCCAGCAGCAGTAGAGGAGGGTTCCCCTTTCTCCACAACCTCTCCAGCATGTGTGGTCACTTTAGTTTTTCATCTTGGCCATTCGGATTGGTGTAAGGTGAAATCTCAGGGTCGTTTTGATTTGCATTTCCCTAATGGCTAATGACATTGAGCATTTCTTTAAGTGTTTCTCTGCCATTCAATATTCCTCTACAGAGAATTCTCTATTTAGCTCTATTCCCCATTTTTTAATTGGATTACTTGGTTCACTGCTTTTCAGCTTCTTTAGTTCTTTATATATACTGGATATTAGCCCTCTGTCAGATAAAGGGTTGGAGAAGATTCTTTCCCAAACTGTAGGCAGTATACTCACTCATATGGACAAATACCATAGGATAAACCTACTAAAATCTGTACATCTAAAGAAACTAATCAAGAGAGAGAACCCTGACTAAAACGCTCAAACCCCACCCCGAAAGGCAAAGAGGATGGACTTTTGCCTTTTTTTGCCTTTTGCCTCAGAGAGAGAACAGGACAGGAGCCTGTCACAGAGGGCTTCTGAAAGGCTCTATCCTGCATGGTATCAAAGTAGATGCTGAGACTTATGGCTAACTGTTGGGCAGAATGCATGGAATCTTATGTAAGAATTGGGAAATAGTAAGAGCTGGAGAGGACAAGAACTCCACAGGGAGAGCAACAGAACCAGAAAATTTGAACACAGGGGTCTTCCCAGAGACTCATACTCCAACCAAGTACCAGGCATGGAGATAACCTAGAACCTCTGCACAGATGTAGCCCATGGCAGTTTAGTGTCCAAGTGGGTTGCATAGTAATGGGAAGAGGGACTGCCTCTGACATAATCTGATTGGCCTGCTCTTTGATCACCTCCCCCTGAGGGGGGAGCAGCCTTAACAGGCCACAGATGATGACAATGCAGCCACTCCTGATGTGATCTGACAGATTAAGATCAGAAGGAAGGAGAAGAAGACCTCCCCTATCAGTGGACTTGGGGAGTGGCATGTGTGAAGAAGGGGGAGAGAGGGTGGAATCGGAAGGGGAGGAAGGAGGGGCTTATGGGGGGGATACAAAGTGAATAAAGTGTAATTAATAAAAAAATAAAAATAAAAAATTTGCAAATAACAAACAAACAAGGAAATCATGAAATTTGCAGGCAAATGGTGGGATCTAGAAAAGATCATCCTGAATGAGGTATGCCAGAAGCAGAAAAACATACACAGTATATACTCACTTATAAGTGGATATTAGACCTATAAGATAGTATAAACATATTAAAATTGTACACTAAAAAAGATAAAAAAAAGAGGACCCAGGGTAAGAGGATCAATCCTCATTTAGAAAGACAAATGGGATGGACATTGGAACTAGGAGAAAACAAGTAATAGGACAGGAGCCTACCACAGAGGGTCTCTGAAAGACTCTACCTAACAGTGTATCAAAGCAGATGCTGAGACTCATAAATAAACCTTTGTCAGAGTGCAGGGAATCATATGAAAGAAGGGGGACTTACCTGGAGAGGACAGGACCTCCACAAGGACCAAAGATATCTGGGCACAGGGGTCTTTTCTGAGGCTGTTTTGCCTGCCAAGGACCATGTAAGGATATAACCTAAAACCACTGCTCTAATGTAGCCCGTGGTAGCTCAGTGTCCAAGTGGGTACTCTAGTAAGGGGAACAGGGACTATTTCTGACATGAACTCAATGGTTGGCTATTTGACCTCCCCCCTGCCGCCGAGGGAGGAGCAGCCTTGCTAGGCCACAGAGGAGGACATTGCAGCCAGTCCTGAAGATAACCTGATAAGCTAGGGTCAGACGGAAGAGGAGGAGGACCTCCCCTTTCGATGGACTTGGAAAGGAGCAGGGAGGAGATGAGGGAGGGAGGGTGGGATTGGGAGGGAATGAGGGAGGGGGATACAGCTGGGATACAAAGTCAATAAACTGTAACTAATATTAAAAATAAAAAAAACTCTCTGTCTTTGTTTATCTGTACATATATCTGTTTGCATGCCTGCTTACTTAACAAGAATATATGGAGTTTTTGTTTTGTTTTCTTTTGTTTGTTTGTTTCGTTTTGTTTCTTTTGTTTTGTTTTGTTTTAGAACCCTTAGTTTTAATCTGACTTTTTTGGGATTTGTGTTTGTATTTTTGTTGTTGTTTTATTTTACAGTAGTCATGCTGGTGTTCATGGTCTTCCTTTTTAAATGTTTGGAAAGACCTTTGACTGGCAATGAAAATTCTAATTCCTGATGCCATTTATCAGTTAATGCTCTATGGCCAACCATAGCCAGGCCTTCTTCACCTTCTGAATCCATTCAGTTATAGAGGTCAATAACGTCTTTTCTGTGTTCACATTAGTGCCATGACTAAGTCACCATTTCCAAGATAGTCAGAACATAAAATATATGAGAATAAAATATTTCAAAAAATAGTAAAATTAAAAATCTAAATAACATAAAATCCAAGGTTCAAAGTTCTTATATTTATTTGTAAATAATTAAATTTTATTATTTTCGTTGTGTATATGTGTGTGTCTGTGTGCCTGTGTGTCTGTGTGAGTATGTGCATACGAGTGTAATTACCTGTGTTGGCCAAAGGTGGATGATGTTTAAAACAGGAGTTACTGGCACTGTGATCTAACCTATCTGGATGCTATAAATCAAAATCAGGTCCTCTGGATGAGGAGTAATAGCTTTTAACTGCTGAGACATATTTGTAGCTCCAGAATATTGGTTTCTAACATCTTTTGTATTTATTATATTATTTTAAATTAATATATCCCTTAAGGTGCTTTTAAATGGGTAAAATGTGTAATGTTTGGAATGTGATTTTCAATGTACTTAAATTTGAAAATTCAGCCTTGCTTATATATAACACAGAAATGATTTGGGTTAATTATAATGAACCAGATGCATTTTATATCAATCATATTTCAAAAGTACTTTTAACTTTTCTAAGGATGAAGTGAGAATGTGGCACATGAAATTAGAACAGATTTTAAATAGCTGTTTTCTTATGACTGTGAAATTTATTTGCAGATATGAATTAAAATGATCATATAAAACATTGTATTTTCACTTTAATTTAATTAATATTCAGTACTTGTGATAATGTTCATAAATATGCTAACTCTTTTTAAATTAAGCATTATGTCTCTAAAATGGTACAATTGTAATTTTATGTTGATTTATATCTCAATTTAAACATATTCCTTGACTTCAGATCACAGCAAAAGACCTAAATTATCTTTAATAAATCAATACGTTTAAGGATTGATAGTTCTAGCCAAAACTAACATGCACTATAAATACAAATATAGATATATATAATGTCTTATATTTTCATTTTTAGATCACTAAAATGACACATCTTAGATATACTTTTTAGTATTTCCAGGATAAAATGACATCATGATAGGTCACATACCCTTAACTGACTAGTGAAAGACTGCTTTAGATGTTTGGTGTTTAGATGTTTGATGTTGGTGTTTGGTGTTTGAGGTTTAGATGTTTGGCCCCAAATTTAGCTATATTATTTTTTTTTTACTTTTTCACAAACTAGAAATAGTTTTTAATATTAGTCATATTATTGTGCACATTTTTAATTTTTATTTTTATTATAACCACATAGCCTATTATATTTAACACCATATCATGCTTGCCTGACGCGTCTAAAACAAAAAGGGGGAACTGTAGAGAGCTACGTAATGCCATGCCTTAAAGATGGAGCTGGTTTCCGCCTTCCACCTTCCCGATGGTGAGTGCTCTCTGTCACAAACAACTCCATATTT
>REGO01000427.1:424342-443733 GCA_010120015.1 Rhombomys opimus | reverse complement strand
TCGATTTTGGGGATTGCTGGTGAAGTCATGATGTCCTGATTTATGTTGGAAGTGTTCTTTCGCCTACCCCTGGCCATTGGCTTATCTGAAACCTTCCCTATTTGTTTTTGGGTTCTGCAGATCAGACTAGTACTGTCTTTCTCTGGTATCTGGAGAGTTCTTCAGGAAGCTGAGAACTCTCAGCGTGTGCTGAGGACTAGCTGTACCTGTGGAAGGAAAGTATGCAGGCGCAAGCGGGGAAAATGCAAGCCTGTGCGCGAGCACGAGTGTGTGTGTGTGTGTGTGTGTGTGTGTGGACATGTGTGTGGACGTGTGTCTCAAGGGACCGAATGATGGCTAATGTTGAGCCCTTGAGTGTGTGGGAGGGACTCTGCACTGTATATGTCGCAGGTGCTAGTGATTGATCTCAGCGCAATTTCTGGCAATAACTGCCTTAACTCCTCAATTAGACCCACAGAGCAGGAACTTCAATGTCCCTAGTGCCCCTCTGTTTCCCAAAGTGGGTATGTGGGTGGGAGGGGGTTTGATGCCTGGCTTCTGTTTTAGAAAACCCAGGGTCTGGGGATCTGCAGATTCTCAAGGGTGCACTCACTTACATGCAGGTCACTTGGCAGAGATAGTGGAATCCGACCTCTGCTCTCTGGTTTGGTCCTGCTTCTTTGATGTGTCCCGCCAGTTCTGTGCTGCTGTCACTGCCAGGTTCTGAGGTCTTGCTGCCGCTGGAGATTTCAGGGTGGTCACATCAGTAGTGATAGGTGTAACCAGGCTCTCTGTTCTCTGGTTTGGCCCTGGTTAGTCATAAACTGGAGGGCTGTTGTGCCCCACAAGCTCAGTGCTGTCCTGCCGCAAAGGCCCACTGTAACTGGTGACTGGGTCGCTAGTCCAGATGCTTCCTGGGAAGTCCTGGGGTCTCTTCACTGTGCTCTCCAAGCTTGGGAGGCCCAGCGCCTGGTGTATCTAGGTTGCATGGTGTTTATGCCTGGTTTTGGTGAATATATAGTGTATTCTCTGTCACTGTGGGATTGAGCGGGCCATACCGTCACTGATGGCGATCCTGCGGAGCTAGTATGGCGTCCAGCAGACTCGGGCCATGGGAGGATGGTGCAGCCCCCGAGTTTATCTGGGACTCCGGGACATGTACTACTGATCTTTGCCTGCTGCTAAAGGGCTTGAAGCTCTGCCCCAGCGGCTGTATACCTCAGGCAGTTAGGTCTGCTCTGAGAAAGACCAGTCAGCTGTGCCGCTGTGCCGAGGTGGAGGGAGGTCTGGGAGAGGGGAGTGCCGTGAGATCAAAGGATCGTTTCTCTCCTTCCCGAGAAGGACCCAGAAAACCCAGAAATAAACCCTCACACCTATGAATACTCAATATTTGACAAAGAAGCCAAATCCATTCAATGGAAAAAAAGACAGCATCTTCAACAAATGGTGCTGGACCAACTGGATGTCTACATGCAGAAAAATGAAAATAGATCCATATTTATCACCCTGCACAAAACTAAAGTCCAAGTGGATCAAAGACCTCAACATAAAACCAGATACTCTAAAGTTGTTGGAAGAAAAATTGGGGAACAGCTTAGAACTCATTGGCACAGGAGACAACTTCTTGAACAGAACACCAACAGCACAGACTCTAAGAGCAACAATCAATAAAGGGGACCTCATGAAACTGAAAAGCTTCTGTAAAGCAAAGGACACCATCATCAAAACAAAACGTCTTCCTACAGACTGGGAAAGAATCTTCACTAACCCTTTATCTGACAGAGGACTAATATCCAGTATATACAAAGAACTAAAGAAGCTGAAAAGCAGCAAACCAAGTAATCCAATTAAAAAATGGGGAACAGAGCTAAACAGAGAATTCTCGACAGAGGAATATCGAATGGCAGAGAAACACTTAAAGAAATGCTCATCCTCATTAGCCATCAGCGAAATGCAAATCAAAACAACCCTGAGATATCACCTTACACCCATCAGAATGGCCAAGATGAAAAACTCAAGTGACAACACATGCTGGAGAGGTTGTGGAGAAAGGGGAACCCTCCTCCACTGCTGGTGGGAATGTAAACTGGTACGACCACTCTGGAAAGCTATCTGGTGCTTTCTAAGACAATTAGGAATAGTGCTTCCTCAAGACCCAGCTATACCACTGCTAGGTATATACCCAAAGCTTGCTCAAGTACACGAAAGGGATACTTGTTCAACCATGTTTATAGCAGCTCTATTTGTAATAGCCAGAACCTGGAAACAACCCAGATGTCCATCAACGGAAGAATGGGTACAGAAATTATGGTATTTCTACACAATGGAATACTACTCAGCAATCAAAAAGGAGGAAATCATGAAATTTGCAGGCAAATGGTGGGATCTAGAAAACATCATTCTGAGTGAAATATCCCAGAAGGAGAAAGACAAACACGGTATGTACTCACTTATATAGACCTATAAGATATGATAAACATAATGAAATCTATACACCTAAAAAAGATAACCAAGAGAGCGGACATGGGGTAAGATGATCAATCCTCGTTTAGAAAGACAGTTGGGATGTGCATTGAACACATGACAGGAGTCTACTGAGCGCATCTGAAAGCCTCTAACTAGCAGTGTTTTCAAAGCAAAGACTCATGACCAAACCTTTGGCAGAGTACAGGGAATCATAAGAAAGAAGGGGAGTTAGTCTGATGGGGAAAGGATAGGAGCTCCACAAAGACCAAATATATCTGGGCACAGGGTCTTTTCTGAAAATGACATTCAACCAAGGACCATGTATGGATATAACCTAGAACCTCCGCTCAGATGTAGCCTGTGGTAGCTCAGTAACCAATTGGTTTCCCAAAGTGAGGGGAACAAGGACTATTTCTAACAGGAACTCAATGAAGATACCTGATAAAACAGGATCAAATGAATGGGGGGAGGTCCCCCCCTATCAGTGGACTTGGAAAGGGGCACAGTGGTGATGAGGGAGGGAGGGAGGGACTGGGAGGAAATGAGGGTTTGGGGCATGGCTGGGATACAGAATTAATAAAATGTAACTGATAAAAATAAAATAAATAAATAAATAAATAAATAAATAAATAAAAAGGAAATATTATTAAAAGTAAAAAAAAATATTTATGTCATTCCTTTGTTAATGTGTATGTGTTTAGGTATACATGAATGCATGTTCACCATGTGTAGGTAGATACCTGAATAGAGACAGAAGTGTTCATATGATCTCTTTGGAACAGTAGTTAGGGTCTTCTTTGTTTTGTTTTGTTTTTGTTTTTTAGTTGTCCAATCTGAGTGCTGGGAACCAAATATGTTCTTAGCTGCTGAGCCCTTTTTCACTTTTATCGTATGCTTTTATGTCTCCTTTTCTTATCTTCCCATGCCCAAATATTTTTTTCTCTTATGGAATGAATCATATTGTAATAGAGTCCATCATGATTATCTCATTCTATCCTTGATCTCTGTGAATAATTTATTTCCAATTATAATTTTTAATTGTTATTCTGATAATGGCCAGATTACATACTTGCATGCTCAGATTTGGCTTGAGGGACTATTTCTAGAATGGCAGGGTACCACCTTGGGCATGCTGTTAGGGTCTCTTACATTAGCATATTTCAAGGCACCATGATTAAACTCATAATATGTTTGATATGCAACAAATTTATCCTACCTTTACAGTAAAGGTGCTGTATTTTTCTTCTTGAACTGAAAACCAATGTTACATATCTACCTATTTTACTTATCTATCTATCTTTGGACATTTTCATTAACAGTCACATATTCTTCCCTCTTGTGAGAACACCTGGATGTTTAATGTCTTTAATATCCACTCTTTTCTTGATATAATAACCAGAAGCCCACTCTAACTCTTGGAATTCTTCATTCTTGATATATATTATATAAAGTGTTCAAACATTGTCTAGCATTGCCTTTTGTAATGGTTAAACAAAATATATGTGATTACACCTTTAGTGGGTATCTAAAGATATTGAACCTCTATAAGGACAGATCTCTCCCACATCAGTTATCATCATGGGAACAAAGGAATGTAGTAATTTCTCAGATATTAAACCTGGAGAATCATAAATGAAGTCACTAGCCAAGGAAACTCATCATTATCTGGTCAGTTGGGCAATAATATTTCTGTGTTTAACTTGATTTTTTTGTTAAATTTTTATTTCTAAATGCTAACATTTTCATATATATATATTATAATAATTATATTATTAGACATTTAAGTACTGTCCAATTTAGGCTGTTGCACATCTTGGCAATTGAGAAAAAATTTAATATATAATAAAAACAATTAACTTGAAAAAAAATAATAAAAACAATGAGATTTTTTTAAAGACTAGGAAAAAGCTTCCTCGTTGAGTTTTACCATGTAAAGAACTGATATCAATTTATCTTAAAATTATTTAAAAGACTCAAAGAATAAATACTTAATTTTCCAACTACATTTACATTCTTTATGGATTCTGTTATTACTTATTGATATTTATGTCAAGTCTTCTTGGTGTGTGTGAAGTTTGAAGGGTCAACTTGTCCTCTGACCTCCAGACTTGTATTGTGTTCCAGAAGCTCCCACACAAATACCATATAGTTAAATACAGAAGGTAATAATAAATTTAAAACATTTTTAAAATATACAATATTTGATAGCTGAATTTTATTTTTGCCATTCAGATATTAGGATAGCATGACTCAATGATGTTTGATTGTGAAAAATGTGTTAAAGAAAAAATAATGCCAGATTCAGACAACATACTATTTTATGACTAGGTAATATGTTTAAATTGAGAACCACGATTACTCCATTTTTGACTGACCTTTCCCACATTCAGTGTGCAGCCATGTTTCCTGATATACATTGCTATTCAACCTGCTTTCCAGGTTCTTTGAAGTCACACATATTGATTACTAGGGATATTGAATACTTAGTATGATGGAAATAGGGGTGAGCTCAGAGGAAATCAAGACCACATTCACATCCCTTTTGATGTTTCTTTTCTATTTACATTCAATCAGTCAGAAACAGAGGTGAAGATAAGCTGGATATATAGCTTAGTCTAGTGACCTTGGTGTCTAAGTGAGCATTCAACATCATAAAAATACATCATTTGAGAAAAAAAATAACTTGCCAAAGTTAATAAATAGCTTGCCTCAACTATTCCAAGTAATTTATGAAGCACAAAGGCTCAGTTTGTGACCTTTGTTTCCAATCACCTCTATATCTCCTGCCATCATTTTTTTTTACCAATATCAGAGAATTCACACATTCCCATTATACTTTAATGAAAATAATCTTGAAATTGCTTCCCCCACGGTACCTTGTAATTTCTTAATAATACCCCATTGTTGCTTCAGCTAACTTGGGAATTAAACAGTTTGCGATCTTCTACTGCTTGATAATTATATCTGGTTATGGGATTTTAAAAGAAATTAAAATGCACAGATATCCAAATAATAATTGATTACACTGCTAACATGAAATCAAATCAAATCACTAGTATTAACCTACTTTTCTGAAAGTGCAAAAGATATAAATTTTCATTTTATAACTCTATGTATTGCCATAGAAAAATATTGGCAATAGCTTTTCACCAAATTTATTCATATAGTAACCAGTAAAGGTCCTTGTCATAAACGTTTATAGGAGTACAATTATGGAAGGTAAGACAATTTCAATACTTTTATATTAACACTTCTAACACAGTGTTATTTATTGTATACTTTTAAATATAAATGCTTTTTGTTTTTCTTACTTGCATAAATAAGGCATACATTCAAAGTTATATTTTACCCATTAGGTTAAATAAAATATTTTTATTAATGCGTGTATCAAATGTGATGTGATTTTTCTTTCATTTCTGTTTTTATTTTTATTTTATTATTTTTTTACAATTTATTTACTTTATTTCAAAATTGTGTCTCCTCTATCATCTCCTCCTGGTCCCACCCTATATCCCTCTATCTCCCATTCCCCTCCCCTAGTCCACTGAAGAGGGGGAATCCTCCTTCCTTATTACATGACCCTAGCCTATCAAGTCCCATCAGGACTGCTGAGATCCTCTTTCTCCGTGATAAGGCCATCCCACCAAGGGGAAGTGATAAAAGAGCAGTAAGTAAACATAGTTCATGTCAGAGACTGCCCCTGGTCCCTTAAATAGGGAACTCATTTGGGGACTGTACTGCCCATGGGCTACATCTGAGCAGGGGGTCCAAGTTATCTCCATGCATGGTTGTTGTTTGCTGCCTCAGTCTCTGCAGGCCCCCCTGCCTAGAATTTTTGGCTTTGTTGGTCTCCTTGTGGAGCTCCTACAGCCTCCAGGTCCTTCTGTCTTCCCATTCTTCCATAAGGTTCTCTGCACTATGCCCAAAGTTTGGCTGTGAGTGTCTGCATCTGCTTCGATTCCTGCTGGGTTGACATCTGTGGAAGGCTCCCATCCTGCTCCCTCTCTTTCACTGCTTCTGGTGTCTATCCTGTTTGCCCTTTTCAATGAGATTTAAGCATCCTCTTTAAGGTCCTCCTTGTTGTTTAGCTTCTTTAGTTCTGTAGATTTCTGTATGTTGATCCTCTATTTTATGCCTAATATTTGCTCCTTATTAGTCTGGTCACTGAAGATGTCTCAGGCATACTGATCTATGCATGACAAATTAATACCTAAAGAAGTATATTCTCTCTTGAAATGAACTTCCTCCCTAGTTCTTGCCATATACAGAAGAATCTCTATTATTTTTCTTTATTCAATTATCAACAGTTGGATTTTGTTCAGGACTCTGTAAAAATATTAAAAACTGATGAGTCTATCTCTGATGCAGCATAAACTGTGAATGCCATTAAAGATTTATTTATCAATAATGATTATGCAATACCGCAGAATAGATGATGAATATATTTTATTCTGTTTTGTTACTTGTTTGTTTTAAAAATAACTTTAAGTTAATCAAAAGTCGTCATCCCTTCCTGTATCCTTCAAAGCTATGTTTTTTTAATTCCTCCTGCTACAATACTGTGATATTTAAATAGATATTTAATATGGTTTCTGGATTTATTTATTTATTTATTTATTTATTTATTTCCGGTCTTACCTATTTTTATAGTGATTTCACTATCGTCTCCGAGAAATATTTTCTTAATCATGTCATTTTAATGGTGAAAGGTATCAATAGCTTTGTATTTCCTAAGAATAATGTTTATTTTATTTAATTCTAACATAAGCTCAATTTATAATTTCCACTGCACTCCTCTCAGTTTTCCCTCAAAATATTTATTGTCAAAAAAATGAAGATGAAAGAGCAGGCAAATGAGTTCATGCCAGAAAATGCCCCTACTTTCCTTACTAGAGAACTCCCATGAAGACTGAATTGCCCATGGGCTACCTCTGAGAAGAGAGTCTAGGTCCTCTCCATTTTAGGTCCTTGGTTGATGCTTCAGTCTCTGTAAGAACCCTTAGCCCAGATTTTTGCTTCCTTTGGTTTCCTTGTGGAGCTCCTGTCCCCTCCAGGTCTTTCTATCTCCCCCTTCTTATAAGAATCCCTTCACTCTGCCCAAAGTTTGGTTATGAGCCTCAGGATCTGCTTCAATACCCTGCTGGGTAGAGTCTTTCAGAGGCCCTCTGTAGTAGGTTCATGTCTTCTTCCCTGTCTTCTCCCACTTCCCATGTCTATACTGTTTGCCCTTATGAATGATAAACAAGCCTCTTCCCTAAGATTCTTTTTGTTGTTTAGCTTCTTTGGGACTATAGATTTTAGTATGATTATCCTATATTATATGGCTAATATCCAATTATAATTGAGTATATACCATGTGTGTTTTTCTGGTTCTGGGTTATCTCACTCAAGATGATCTTTTTAAGTTCCCACTGTTTACTTGCAAATTTCACGATTTCCTAGTTTGTAATTGCTGAGTAGTATCCCATTGTGTAAATGTACCACATTCTCTGTATCCATTTCTCAGTTGAGGGACATCTAGGTTGTTGCCAGCTTCTGGCTAGTATGAATAAAGACACTATGAATGTACTTGAGCAAATATCCTTGTATATTTGAGCAACTTTTGGATATATGCCCAGTAGTAGTATAGCTGGATCTTGAGGTAGTACTATTCTAAATTTTCTGAGGAAGTACCAGATTTATTTCCAAAGTTTTTGGCGAGTTGGCCTTACTGGACTGTACAGACAGAGGATCCAGACAGTCTTGGTGAGATCTGATAGGCTAGGATCCTATAGTAGAGGAGGAGGACTTCCTTTATCAGTGGATAAGAAGGGGGTGTAGGGGAGGGAGAGGTAGGAGGATGGGACCTTGCGAAAATGAGGGAGGGATACAAAGTGAGCAAATTGTGGTAAATAATATTAATTTAAAAAAATGGAAAATAACAGCTTTAACATTTCCAGAAACTGTAGTGAAGCTGGTTGTTTAGAAAACTCATGAACATTAAAACCTAGGTATAAGCAGCACCAAAAATGGCACTAGTCTGCCAGGCAAGAGTGCTTGCTAACTTGCATGCTTATTTGCATGCTTACTTATTCAATAACTGCATGATAGTTATAGGACTAATGATGACTATATGATTCAAATTAATGACCGATCCATGGAGGGAAACTATTTTCTGGTACCATGAAGCTAGTCAAAAATCCATAGACAAAGTGTCAAATGGCCTTCAAAATAATTGTTTTTGACAATGAATACTTTTCTCAGTATTCAACAGGGAACCAGCTTCTGTTTCTGTTGAGTGCGTTGTAGACTGAAAATTAGGGTTGGATAAGGTGCCTACTCTGAGGCTCAGGGAACATTAAAAAAAAAACTATGTAAGACTTAGGGGATGGAGAGAATTGTTTCAAAACACCTTATCTGAGCAAGACATAAAAATTATAACCATGAACTCATAGCAAGTGAGGATACCTACATTGGTTCTTCATAGATGGAGGCGTACCAAAAGCCGAATTTGGATGGAAGTCAGAATCCAGATTATCTACCATCACTGATGAATTGTTTGCAGCTAATAGACTTAGAAAATGGCACTCATTGACATCAAATGTATACACTCTGGTGACAGCCCCAAACCAAATGTACAGTCCTAATATACTCATTACACATACTGTTAATACAACACAAAAATAAAATTCATGAATCAAGGAAAGGTTAATAGTAAGGTTGAAGGAATGAGACAAGAGCAATGGATGATTTTCAGGGAGGAAAAATTAGAATACATCATTATATGCATGGAATTGTCAACATACTATGTTAATTCAAAAATCTAGAAAGAACACACATTTTCAACTACTTTAAAATATTTGGATAATTTAGTATTTTGTTGACTTTACTTTGTGAACACATCTTTCAACAGAGTACTGGCTCATTTTCTAATATCTCAAAACAAATTTCCTATTATTTTCCTATAAATCCTTACTTAGCGCTCACAGCATTTTCTATATAGGTGTTCTTCAGAGTCCTGGTATTGCATTATATAGCTAGTCATTTATGAATTTTATATCCACAACATATTTGTGCCTACTTTAGAGGGCAACCATCATGCTTGATTAATCTGTTTTTTTCTCATTATTCAACATAGTGTCTTAAATCTTGCGGGTTCAAAAAACAATTCGCTGAATGATAATATCAGTTTTCCTATTGCTCAATAATAATTTATATCAAACTTGTCAGCTTAAAACAACATCATTTATAATATCACAGTTCTCTAGGAGAGAAATTGTACATTTATCTAATCCTCTGTTAAGGCACACAAGGCTGAGATCAGGTTCTAGGCATGTTTAACAACTGTGTCTTTGCGGTAATACTCTATTGTCACTCAAGTAGGCATAATTCACCCTTAGGAAGCTGTATTGATGAGGCTCATGCTGTTTCCAAACTCATGACCTACACTCTGCTTACTGAAGAATCCCACGTTCTCAGACGTATTCCAAATTTCTCCATGAACAGCATAATATGTCATATATTTATCATGTTTTGAATAACTTTTTCGTCTTACTTACCTGAGAAGAACAGCTGCTTTTTAAGCTTTTTATGCTGCTCATCATCTTGAGCAACTGAGATACTGCACACATGTACTTTAATTAGGCTGGCAAACGTTATAAGTCCTTAACATCAATTAATTTGAACTTTAACTCCACATGTACAATTTTTAAAACACAGTTCCTAGGCCACAGTATCTGTGAAAGGTGACACTTCAATATTAGCAAAGATTTGCACAGAAATGTATCTTCTTCAATAAGCCTGTAATGATTTTAATCATTTAGAATACACTGAAAATATTTAGTCTTTGTAGAAATACTTTACCGGAATAAAGGGAGAATTTGAGCAGCACAGAAATGTTTTAACAGAATATGAAAAGAGATTGTCAGTAGTCTAAGGCTTTGTTTTTATTAATGCCACCATATGTTAGAGATTCCAATATTTTTATTCACCAAGACATTCTGAAGAGATTATTTGACTCATGAAATATTAATAATTTTTAAATTTGTTTTTTTATTTTGTTGAAAAATACATTTATCAGAAGTCATGTTATTTCTATTGGCAGACATAGAAAGAGTATGCATTATTTCTATATGGTATTCAGGATAATATAATATTAAAGACAAACATATTCAGAGACTTTTGCAAAGTTCATTTACAAAACTTTCTTTGAGCAAATATTAGAGGAATTCTTATTATTTTTTGTAAACATTGTAATAGTGTTTAATTTAATTATTTTAGGCCAGAATGATGTTTAAAGGTCAGAGTTAAGAGCTGAAAACTGGGTTTGATTTCACATTCAGGGATCTGTCTACTAGGAATTATTACTTTTTTATTTATATGACTAAATTTATTTTATTTCCTTGGAGGCCTGAATCCCACTGTATAAGTTTGAGACAGAGTTTTATGGGACAGAAATATTTAGTATACTTTTTTATAATATCTTCAAGTTAAAATTAATTTATAAGTATATAATTTATATGTAAACATACCTATATGACACATAACATTAATAAAAAAATTAAGCAATCTCAAATGTTATTTACAATGAATAAAATTACATGCTGGATAAATGGAAGAATAACTGTATTTTAATTCAATACCAGGCCACAGAAGAAGACAATGCAGCCATTCCTGATGAGACCTGATAGACTAGAGTCAGACGGAAGGGGAGGAGGACCTCCCCTATCAGTGAACTGGGGAAGGAGCATGGGTGGAGAAAAAGGAGGGAGGGTGGGGTTGGGAGGGGGCAGGAGCAGGGGCTACAGCTGGGATACAAAGTGAATAAACTGTAATTAATAAAAAATAAATTGATTAAAAACATACAAACAAAAAGCTCTACAGAGAAAGCCTGAATTTTACAAGATAGGTGTGCTTATTTTCAGGCCCACAATATGACACATGTAGAAGAGATACTCCTATAATAAGCACCCTCCATGTTAATCAATATGGCTCAAAGGATTTAAACCCTTAAAGGATTTATGCTTCAATTATTGCTAGTACCACTTACTGTGTAACAGTGGGACATCTTCAACAGGGAAAGGCTGAATCCAATGTACACTCTCTTATGACTTCATACTAAATTTCAACCTTGCTGTCTCATATTTTTAGTATGAAGCATTTTCACAATAAATAAAAAAATGATGATATATTTGGAAGAAATTTCAGTCTTCCAGTTTATACATGAGTTTAAATATCTATCTGCTGTTTTCTAGGCACCTGATCCTGACAAAATGTGTCTTCTAATTATAAGACCTCTAATCATTCATGATAAGAAACTGCTTTTCCTCTAATGAATTTAAAGACATTTACATATATTTTCTGCACAAACACAATGGCCTTTTGAAAGGCCGTGCAAAGTAATTCTTATGGCTTAACATATCAGACCTGCACAGCACACTAAACGTCATATTGTTCAATAAAAATATAATTAATATGATATTTGTCATGTGAAAATAAAGATATTTTAGATATTTTCAACATATTACTTCACTGATCTAGCTTTGTGCCTTTAGTATATTATATCATGATATAAGTTAAATGTTTTAAAATATTATGAAGCAGTCATTTTATCCATAAGGGAATGTAAACTTGTACAACCACTCTGGAAATCAATCTGGTGCTTTCTCAGACAACTAGGAATAGCACTTCTTCAAGATCCAGCCATACCACTCCTTGGTATATACCCAAAAGAGGTTCAAGTACACAAAAAGGACATTTGCTCAACCGTGTTTGTAGCAGCTTTATTTGTAATAGCCAGAAGCTGGAAACAGCCCAGATGCCCCTCAACTGAAGAATGGATGCAGAAATTGTGGTACATCTATACAATGGAATATTACTCAGGAATGAAAAATAAGGAAATCATGAAATGTGCAGATAAATGGTGGGACCTGGAAAGGATCATTCTGAGTGAGTTGTCCCAAAAGCAAAAAGACACACACGGTATATACTCAGTTATAAACATACAACATAGGATAAACCCACTAAAATCGGTACATGTATATACTCAGTTATAAACATACAACACAGGATAAACCCACTAAAATCGGTACATGTAAACAAACTAAGCAAAAGAGAGGAGCCTAACTAAAAGGCTCAATCCCCATCCTGAAAGGCAAAGAGGATGGACATCAGAAGAAGAAAACAGGAAACAACCTAGGAACCTGCTACAGAGGGCCTCTGAAAGCTAGAAGAAGAAAACAGGAAATAACCTAGGAACCTGCCACAGAGGGCATCTGAAAGCCTCTGCCCTGCAGACTATCAAAACAGATGCTGAGCCTGATGGCCAACTGGCGGGCAGAGTGAATGGAATTTTATGTAAGAAGTGGGAAATAGCAAGAGCTGGAGAAGACAGGAACTCCACAAGGAGAGCAACAGAACAAGAAAATTTGAACACAGGGAACTTCCCAGAGACTCATACTCCAACCAAGGACTATTCATGGAGATAACCTAGAACCCCTGCACAGATGTAGCCCATGGCAGTTCAGTGTCCAAGTAGGTTACATAGTAATGGGAAGAGGGACTGCCTCTGACATCTGATTAGCCTGCTCTTTGATCACCTCCCCCTGAGGGGGGAGCAGCCTTACCAGGCCACAGAAGATGACAATGCAGCCACTTCTGATGAGAACTGATAGACTAAGATCAGAAAGAAGGAGAAGACCTCCCCTATCAGTGGAATTGGGGAGGGGCATGCCTGAAGAAAGGGGAGGGAGGGTGGGATCGGGAGGGGAGGAGGGAGGGCCTTTTGGGGGATACAAAATGAATAAAGTATAATTAATAAAAGTTAAATAAAAAATTTAAAAAAAGCTCCTGACTCCAAATCCTTAAGGTGGCATTTATACAAGTAACATTATGTATAAATATAAAAAAAAAAACAGCTGTTTTTTATAATTTTTATTTTTGTATATTAATCACAGTTTATTTACTTTGTATCTCAGCTGTAGTCTCCTCCCTTATTCCCTCCCCAACCCACTCTCCCTCCCTCATCTTCTGCCTGCCCCTTTCTAAGTCCACTGATAGGGAAGGTCCTCCTCCCCTTCCATCTGACCCTAGCTTATTACATTTCTTGAGGACTGACTGCAATGTCCTCCTCTGTGGCCTAGCAAGACTGCTCCTCCATTGGAGGTGGGGAGGAGGTCAAAGAGCCAGCCACTGAGTTCTTGTCAGAAATAGTCCCTGTTTCCCTTACTAGGTTACCCACTTGCTGAGTTACCATGGGCTACATCCAAGCAGGGGTTCTAGGTTATATCCATACATGGTCCTTGGTTGGAAAAAACAGTCTCATAAAAGAACCATGTGCCCAGATATATTCAAAGAAAAATCAGCTGTTAAAAATATTCTTTCTTTGACTCCCCCCGCCCCCTGCCTGCCCTGAGGGAGGAGCAGCCCTGCTAGGACACAGAGGAGGACATTGCAGCCAGTCCTGAAGATATCTTATAAACCAGGGTCAAATGAAAGGTGAGAAGGTCCTCCCCTATCAGTGGACTTGGAGAGGGGCAGGGAGGAGATGAGGGAGAGAGGGTTAGATTGGGAGGGAATGAGGGAGCGGGATACAAGTGAGATACAAAGTTAATAAACTGTAACTAATATTAAAAAAATAAAGTTTATAAACTTCAAAAAACTATTGTTTCTTTGTGTCAGTAAGTCAGTCCCTCCTTCCTTTCTTTCACCTTTTTTATCCTCATCCTTTCATTCAATTTTTTCTAATTCTTTCTCCCTTTCCCAACAAGTAAAAATATTTAATATACTAATATTTGTTAACTTATACCATAAAACCATCGGTGGCACTTTAAAAATCCAAGTTTTACAATAATTTACTCATTCTATCCTTATACATACTTTACTCATATTCCAACCCATTAACAAACATAAGTTAATGTTTTTCTCATATGAATATTCATTTATATAAATGTAAACCTGGATCAATTTCATTATATATGTACACATGTTAACATATATGTAGACGAAACTGTATGTGCTGTTATTGGTGTTTGTTGTCAACTTCCTGAGGTTTAGAATCACCCAAAGGGCCATGTTCTGGGCGTTTATCAGGATGTTTATCAGACTGAATAAGCTTGAGGAAGCCATGCGAATAGCAGCATCAGCGTCTCTCTGATCCCTGACTGTAAACGTAGTGTGACTGGTCGCCTCACACTCCTGCCAACAGGTTTCTCCCACAGTGATGTACTAAATGTCCCCAAAGTATAAACAAACTTATTCTTTTTTACTTAGTTGTTCAGATTAAATGTTTGTCCCAGAAAAAAACTCATATTGAGGTTTTGTTTGTTTGTTTTTGTTGTTGTTTATTTTGGTTGTAACAAGCATGACCATGTAACAAAGGTGTTCTAAATGGCAAGATAGTAAAAGTGTTGGAGAGCTAGGAGCTGTGGGCTACAGAACCCCTAGAAAATGATAAATAATGCCTAATAAGAAACAATGGAGATTAACATGTCAAAGTAAACAGTAAAATATGTGCTAGTGAAGACTCCAAGGTACAAAAATAATTCATTGGGAATTGGACTAAACAGCATTCATGTTACAGCCTAATTAAAACCATCTTCCATTTCTCTTCCCATGGAATGGAAACTGGAATGAGGCTATTTAAATATCACCGACTAAGCTTTCTGGCAGAGGACATTTAAGATATACTACATTTAAACTGTGGCATGGTTTTTTACCAATGTCCACACTGAAGTGTATACTGAGAATTAAAAGCACAAAGATATGAAATGTGTGCAGTTGTGTGATGCCAAGAGCTTGAGTGCACTTAAGAGTGTAGAAAGCCAGCAAAGATTCTATAATTATTGAATTGTAGCGCAATTAAGATTATCAATGTTAAGGAAGAATCCAGAACCTAGCACTCAACTTGTAGAAAAGGTGCCTGGGGTTCAAACTGCACTCAATGAAGATTCTAGCTCAAAGGAAAAAACATCCATTGTTTAAGTGAAGATGGAAAAAAAAAGAAATTATTCTGAATACCACAAAGTGTCAGTTCTTCTGAACTAAACCTACCACCTAGGCAAGTGTTTGTCCAAGTTTAAGCACCCAAGTCACACTGCTTCTAATACAGCTGAGAGAGAATTAAGACAGGATATATCTATTTCAGTGAATTTTGTATTGTTGTGTACATGGTGCTAGGTTAATGAAATGAAAATGCAAAAAAAAAAAAAAAGTTTTTGAGTATTGTAGAATTTGAACAAATTTCCAGAAGCCATTGAGAAGCATGGATGGAAAGATAGCATTCCCTGCTAGAAGGACCTTCAAGGATATTTGTAAAGCTGTGAAGTTATCTCTAGATCCAACTCCAGCTCTTGGTTTTGTCTCTCTCTGTCTCCATAGCTATACCATTTCAATGCCTATAGTCTCTATCAAGTTTATAATATCGGCACTTTACCTCTATCATCTAATCTGTATCTCATCTATCCAATTACTTTTACTTCTGTTAGATAATCCAACATGCTTAGAATATTGGAATTTTCAGTATACTCTATAAGCAATTTAGATTGCACTAAACATCATGTGTTCAACAAACAATAACCTTAATGTTCTCAATTATCTCATGGATATTATGCAGAAATCTTATTACAATTTTAAAAAATGAAATTATTTACGTTGTAATACCCAAATATTTCACACAAAATCTTTAAATGGACCATCTTTCCAGTATTTAAGAAATTTCTTGGGGGGGCGGAGCCAAGATGGCGGCTAGCACACAGTTTCTGAGCTGTGGAAGAGCTATACCTCTGAGTGGGTGAGTGGAAGGACCTCTAAACCAGGAAAACAATGGTGAGGCTTTCTAAACAACAGGGACCATCGCAGGAGGTGAAAACTTTGGTCTCTGGTCACCCTGGAACTTGTTTTGGGAAGGTGAGAAACCATCCTTTGATCTCGCTGCACTCCCGTCTCCCAGACCTCCCTCCTCCTTGGCACAGCGAACTCATCTTTCTCAGCAGAGACCTATCTGCCTGGGGTCCGGAGCCGCTGAGGCGGAGCTCCAAGCCCTTTAGCAGCAATTGCCAGCAGTACCTGCCTCGGAGTCCTAGATTCACATGGCGGCTGCACCATCCTCCCAGAGCCCTAGTCTGCTAGATGCCATACTAGCTCCGCAGGATCGCCATCACTGACGGTCTGGCCCGCCCAATCCCACAGTGACAGAGAATACACTATATACTCACCAAAACCAGGCAGAAACGCCATACAAGCTAGGCACACTAGGCGCTGGGCCTCCCAAGCTTGGACAGCACAGTGAAGAGACTCCAGGACTTCCCAGAAAGCATCTGGACTAGCAGCCCAGTCTCCAGTTCAGTGGGACTTCCTAACCTGGCGGCAGAGCAGCACTGAGCTGTTGGGGCACATCAGCCCTCCAGTTTAAGACTAACCAGGGCCAAACCAGAGAACAGAGAGCCTGGTTACCCCGATTCCTACTGACGTGACCTCCTTGAAACGCCAGCTGCAACAGGACCTCCTAACCTGGCAGTGACAACAGCACGGAGCTGGCAGAGCACATCAAAGAAGCAGGGCCAAACCAGAGAGCAGAGAGCCCGGATACCCCGATCTCTGCCAAGTGACCTGCCTGTACAGGGACCTCTCTCAGCTTCCTGAAGAACTCTCCAGACGCCAGAGAGAGACAGTACCAGTCTGATCTGCAGAATCCAAAAACAAACAGGGAAGGTTTCAGATAAGCCAATGGCCAGGGGTAGGCGAAAGAACACTTCCAACATAAATCAGGACATCATGACTTCAACAGCAAACCCCAAAATTGATGGATACTCCAATTCATCAGAAGCACAGGAAAATGACTGTAAAGCCATGCTTATCCAATTATTTGAGGCTTATAAGGAGGAAATGAACAAATCTTTCAAAGAGCTGGCCAGTCAATTGGAGGTAAAGAAAGAAGAAATAGACAATATCCTTAAAGAAACACAGGCAAACATAGACAAACAAATAGAGGCACAAGTAGAGATAAAATTAATGGCATATAAAAAGGAAATGAACAAAGAAATAGAGTCCACTGTAGAGAGACAGGAATCCAAATTCAAAGAGATGAAAGAAATGGTGCAAGGCATGAAAACAGAATTAGAATCAATAAAGAAAACAAAAAATGAGAAAACACTTGACTAGGAGAACTTGGAGAAAAGATCAGGAACCACAAAAGTAAGCATCGCCAACAGAATACAAGAGATGGAAGAGAGAATCTCTGGAGTGAAGACACACTTGCAGAAATTGGTACTTTTCTCAAAGAAAAAATAAAATCAGTTCTAAACACAAAATATCCAAGAAATCAAGGATGCTATGAAAAGACAAAAATCTAAGAATAATAGGAATTGATGAAAAAGAAGACTCCAAACTCCAAGGTCCAGAAAATATTTTCAAGAAAATCATAGAAGAAAAATTTCCCAACTTAAAGAAAGAGATGTCCATAAATATACAAGAGGCCTACAGAACACCAAATAGACTAGACCAGAAAAGAAACATATCATGACACATCATAGTCAAAACACTAAATGTACAGAACAAAGAAAGGATATTAAAAGCAGCAAGGGAAAAAGGCCAAGTAACATATGAAGGTAGACCCATCAGAATTACACTGGACTTCTCATCAAAAACTATGAAAGCTAGAAGGGCCTGGGCAAGTATCATGGAGACTCTAAGAGATCAGAAACGTCAACCCAGACTACTATATCCTGCAAAGCTTTCAAACAACATAGATGGAGAAAACAAAATATTCCATGACAAAACTAAATTTACGCAATATCTACACAGCAAACCAACCCTACAGAAGATACTAGAAGGAAAACTCCAGTCCAATGAAAACAACTTCACCCAAGAAAAAGGGCATTCAGATAATATCCCAACAAAAATGAAAAGAAAACAAGCAATGAAACAGGGCAAGATCACCGACTCCATTACAAAAGGAACTAACATGCATTGGTCACTATTAGCCATCAATATCAATGGACTCAACTCACCAATAAAAAGACACAGGCTAATAGAATGGTTGTGGAAACAGGATCCAACATTCTGTTGCATCCAAGAAACACACTTATGCAGCAAAGATAAACACTACCTCAGAGTAAAGGGCTGGAAAAAAGTTTTTCAAGCAAATGGTCCCAGAAAACAAGCTGGAGTAGCCATCCTAATATCTAATAAAATAGACTTTCATCCAAAGTTAATTAAAAAAGATAAGGAGGGCCCATATATTCTCATCAAAGGAAAAATCCACCAAGAGGACATGACAATCTTGAATATCTATGCCCCAAATACAGGGGCACCTACATTTGTAAAGGAAACATTATTAAAGCTTAAATCATACATTGATCCTAATACCTTAATAGTGGGAGACTTCAACACCCCACTCTCATCAAGGGAGAGATCAACCAGATAGACACCAAATAGGAAAATAAAAGCGCTCACAGAATTCCTAAGTCAAATGGACCTAGTAGATGTCTACAGATCTTTTCACCCAAACTCAAAAGAGTACACATTCTTTTCAGCACCACATGGAACCTTCTCCAAAATAGACCATATAGTGGGTCACAAAACAAGCCTCAACAGATACAAAAGGATTGAAATAATCCCTTGTATACTATTCGACCACCATGGGCTAAAGCTGGACATCAACAATGACAGAAACAACAAAAAGCCGACACACACATGGAAAATGAACAACTTACTACTCAATGACAGCTGGCTTAACGAAGAAATAAAGAAAGAAATTAAAGACTTCCTAGAATTCAATGAAAATGAAGGCACATCATACCCAAATTTATGGGAAACACTGAAAGCAGTGCTCAGAGGAAAATTTATAGCACTAAGTGCCTGCAAGAAGAAATTCGTAACAGCACATACAAACAACTTAATGGCCCAACTGAAAACCCTAGAAAAAAAAGAAGCAGATACACCCAAGAGGAGCAGACGGCTGGAAATAA
>REGO01000427.1:393634-421420 GCA_010120015.1 Rhombomys opimus | reverse complement strand
AAATACCTGACAAAATAGAGTCATATGAAAGGGGAGGAGGTCCTCCCTTATCAGTGGACTTGGAAAGGGGCAGGGAGGAGATGAGGGAGGGAGGGTGGGACTGGGGAGGGAATGAGGGAGCAGGATACAGCTGGGATACAGAATTTAACAAAATGTAACTAATAAGAAAAATAAATTTAAAAAAAAGAAATTTCTTCAACCTTATTGAACTATAGTGAATTTATTTTATGTATTTGAGTCTGAAATATATTTTTGTTTAAGTTGTTATTTAATTTAATATTTTATTCACATTTGCATAACGGATTTTTATTGTAGTACACAAGTGAAATCCAAGAATAATTGATAAGTGGTGTGTAATATTTGATTCCAGTAATGAAAAAGAAAAAAAAAATCATTTAACATCACAAGCTCCGGGATATTGAACTAATAGGCAATTATTGACATAAATATATATTTCAAAAGTATAAAATTTATTAAATTAAGATATATCTAGAAATCTAATAAGTTAATAATCTGGATAAAACTAGAAACTGTAAGGTTACAGAAAGAATACATAGTTTACAGTAAAATTATATAAATAAAACCATTTTAATTTATGAATGCTTTACACATCAAAATGAACTGTATCTCAATAGCTAATAATGTTGAGGTTCTGTAAAGGCAAAATCAATGTTTATATAAATATCAAGGAAAGATTGAGTGGAAAAAGAGTTTTGATTAAATGACAATACTACTTGATCATTCTCTAGTATAATTTACAAAAGCCTTTGATTATTGTATAGATATATTGCAAAAATAATGAAAGGCATGAGAAAAATATAACGTTTATCACACCCAAGTCATATTTAATGAGAGTAAAATAATTAAAACTGCAATTCAACTAAATTATTCATTGTAGGAATTAATTATAAAGTAAAATCTCACAAAGCAAAAGTTATTTTGAGCTCATAATAGGTCCATCTGTTCAGAGTCACAGGTATTAGTACAGAGTCAAAGATTTTTCAGTCTGAAAACTTATTAAATATACTAGACTATTTAAAAACACCTAGATTAATGGAAAAGTAGCTCAGAGACTCTAGTTCTCAAAATGATTATGATTCAGAATTACCTATCATAAATCCAATTCAGAAGTTTTCTTCAGATACAAATGTATGAAATATATATTTTATGTCAAGTTCAGCTGAGTGTGCATTTGTTTGGAAGTAGTGGAACCGTGACTATGACCCATGAGTTACACAGCCAATGTTAAGTCCACTGAGAAGTTCATCTTATCTACACTGCATTCAAGAGTGCACAACAGCTGAGGATGCAGGAATGAAAGAGCTAGGCCCTGCCATGCTCTGAATATTCATCTAAGTCAGAGAAAAAAAAAAAAAAAGGCTTGTCACACTATAGTATCACTGTGCACAGACTGGCCGCTGAGTTTCACTGTCCTTCTAATATAAAAGGGTAAGCATATATCATAACTTACTCAACAACTTTACGGAGAAGCGGTTAACAATTTTTCTATCCTATGTATGCTTACATTAAGACAGAAGCAATATCCTCATCGTATTTTCTGGTTCATAGATATGTCTTAGTTAAGTCTAAAGCGGCTTGACACTTAATAGTTGTGATTTTCTAGGCAAATTACCTCAGTCTCTGTTCCACTGTTTTGTCATTTATATCCAGGAAGACCAATAACAGGTGTGCAGATCAAAGAATGTGATATCTAAAACATGTGAACTATAAGCACTGTATAATGAAAGGCTGTCATTGCTATATAGAAATATTTTCTATGCACATACGTTCACTACTAGCTAGACATTGACTCCTCAGCCTAACGAGATTTGACAGATTCCTATGAAGTGTTTATTGTCCATTCCCCAATCAGTCAGGTGATTTGATTAAAATTCTCTTATTCCAAACATAACAATGAAATTTGATTGTCAGTTTATTTCTGGTTCAGTTCACATTGGTGAAATGTGTCCTGTGAGTGCCATTGGTTTTAAGTAATGAATCATTACATTTTTTTTTCTGCAGATAAACAAATAAATGAATAAAGCCCTTACAACTGTCTGCAAATAATGATTTCTATGAAATGACAAATAAATAGGTTTCAAGTTATGATTCCCCTTCTCTAGGGAGAATTCTAAACTATGATCATCTTCAAATAAATGATAACTGCCACCTGTATTGGCTTTCCCACATTTTTTCCCTCCATCATTCCCTCACTAACTCTTTCCTTCTTGTTCTTAATTGTAAAAAAGATTTGTGATATGAAATGATGGTATTTTCTTAGCAAGTCATGGACATTTTCTTGTAAACACATTTGCTATAAATAGTCTCTAGGTTATTTATAATACTAACAAATGGTAAATATAATACAAATAATTGTAATTTAGGGAATAGTACCAAAATAATTAAACACACCATTTAGAAAGGCTCATTTTAAAGTTTTTTCCCCCGCATAGTGGAGGGTTAGGCTAGAATCTATTGAATTTGCAGATATGGAGGGTTAGGCTAGAATTTATTGAATTTGCAGATATGGAGAGTATTAAAACAAAAGGCATTGTCAAATTGAGTGTGTATCAGTTGAAAACACACATAGTTAAAATAAGCTTTTCTGGTAATCACTACAGACTTGTAATAAAGGCAATTAAGTCCCAGAATCATCTTCAGAGTCCTGACTTTCATCACAAGATTTGATGCTCACAATTATTTTAAAAAGACAGAAGTATTTGATCTTAGCCATTCTGATGGGTGTGAGGTGAACTCTCAGGGTTGTTTTGATTTACACTTCTCTGATGACTAAGGACACTGAACATTTCTTTAAGTGTTTCTCTGCCATTATATACTCCTCTACAGAGAATTCTCTGTTTAGCTCCGAACCCCATTTTTTAATCAAGCAGATTGCTTGATTTGTTGCTGTTTAACTTCTTGAGTTCTTTATAAATTCTGGGTATTAGCCCTCTGTTAGATATAGGGTTGGTGAAGATCCTTTCCCAGTCTATAGGATGTAGTTTTGTTCTGATGACAGTCTCCTTTGCTTTGCAGAAGCTTTTCAGTTTCATGAGGTTCCATTTATTGATTGTTGCTATTAGAGCCTGTGCTGTTGGTGTTCTGTTCAGGAAGTTATCTCTTGTGCCAATGAGTTCCAGGCTCCTTCCCACTTTTTCTTCTACCTGATTTAGTGTGTCTGGTTTTGTGTTAAGATCTTTTTTTTATTTTAATTTAATTTCATTTTTAATTACACTTTATTTACTTTGTATCTCCCCTCTAATTCCACTCTCCTCCCCTCCCAATCCCTCCCTTCCTCTACCTTCTCCACACATGCCCTTTCCCAAGTCCACTGGTAAGGGAGGGTTTCTTTTTCTTTCTTCTGATCCTAGTCCCTTAGGTCTCATCGGGAGTAGCTGCATTGTCTTCCTTTGTGGCCTGGTAAGGCTGCTCCCCCCCATCAGGGGGAGGTGATCAAAGGGCAGGCCAATCAGTTCATGTCAGAAGCAGTCCCTTTTTCCCATTGCTATGGAACTCACTTTGACACTGAACTGCCATGGGCTACACTTGTGCAGGGGTTCTAGGTTATGTCCATACATGGTACTTGGTTGGAGTATGAGTCTCAGGAAAGACCCTTGTGCTCAAATTTTTTGGTTCTGTTGCTCTCCTTGTAGAGCTCCTGTCCTCCGCAGATCTTACTATTTCCACTTCTTTCATAAGATTCCCTGCATTCTGCCCAAAGTTTCTCCATAAGTTTCAGCATCTGCTTTGATAGTCTGCAGGGCAGAGCCTTTCAGAGGTCCTCCTTGGTGGGTTTCTAGCTTGTTTCCTGTTTTCTTCTTCTGATGTCCTTCCTCTTTGCCTTTCAGGATGGGGATTGAGCATTTTAGTCAGGGTTCTCTCTCTTGATTAGTTTCTTTAGATGTATAGATTTTAGTGGGTTTATACTATGTTATATGTCTATAAGAGTGAGTATATACTGTGTGTGTCTTTCTGCTTCTGGGACAACTCACTCAGGATCATCCTTTCCAGGTCCCACCATTTACCTGCAAATTTCATGATTTCCTTGTTTTTCATTGCAGAGTAACACTACATTGTATAGATGTACCACAGTTTCTGCATCCATTCTTTAGTTGAGGGGCATGTGGGCTGTTTCCAGCTTCTTGCTATTACAAATAAAGCTGCTACAAAGATGGTTGAGCAAATATCCTTATTGTGTACTTAAGCCTCTTCTGGATATATGTCTAGGAGTGGTATGGCTAGATGTTGAGGAAACACTATTCCTAGTTCTCTGAGAAAGCACCAGATTGATTTCCAGAGTGGTTGTACAAGTTTACATTCCCACAAGCAGTGGAGGAGGGCTCCCCTTTCTCCACAGAAAAAATTGAATGTCAGTGTCTGAATACGCACATGTAATTCATAGAGAGTATACTAGACACAGTGAAAAATAGTGAGGCTAATTGTAATGTGATAAGAATTTTTATTCCAAACACTAGACTCATCCAATGCATATAGAACTAGATCCTGCCTGCAGTTAACTAAGGGGAAAGCAGAGACAGAGGGCTGGAAGTCAGTGAGCTACCAAGTGATTTCTAAATTTGCCAGAGTATATGTCTCAGCTTCTAAACTTTCATGCAAAAACTAAATAGAAAAGTAATTGTGTAACATGTAATTTACTTTAGTTAACTTATATGCACATATAAGGTAATTAGTGTTAATTAATTATGATGAATCATGTTCATAACTGCTTAATAGAGACTTGGTATGTGAGACACCAATTCTGTGGTGAAAAGCATATTTCCATAAATAATTTATTTCATCCACTATAAAACACATGCTTTGCCTCATGCAATAGCCTTTTTCCCTCCTTAATTTTTTTTAACAGAGAAATCAAACTATTAAACTGAAACAGCTGTTTCAGAGGTGTTAAAATCATAAGAATGTGGATCGCTTATTTCCCAAAGCTTTATTAAGTCATCAGGAGATAAGAAAATAATGTCAAATAAAACTTCACAATCCCACTTCACTTTCTTTATCTTCTCCATAGAGCACTCTGTCATTCTTTGATCACACTCCACTAAAATTTCCAGAAATTCATCTGTCCCAGAATGATATGTTCTACAGCATTCTGTAATTGAAAACCAGCTGGTAGAACTTCAAGAGACCAACAAAAAAAATAGTTAGAAGGTAGTTTCAGAACTATTCCTTGCAAAATTGCATTTCTTTGTTTGAAGTATTTTGCACATAAAATATACCCATGATTACCTAATTAAAATGGAGAAGAAAAAAATTTCCTTACACTTTACCTATAAGTGGAAGCATATTTTTATAATGACATCAAAGCTGTATCTCTTTAGTGCTTTTTTCTTGTAAAGTGTGTGTGTGCTATACTCACTCCTCCTTTCACCCACAGGTGTATTGGGTACAGCTAAGAGCAACTGTATCAGAGCTATTTGTAGAGAAAGCAGTCCAGTGGAAATCAGGCCAGAAAAACGTGTTTTTAGTGGATGTGTAACTACTCATAGAAAAGGTGAAATACACGAGGCTAACTCCCCTCAAAATAAATTATAGTTTTCATATTTTATATCTATATTGTTTATATACATAAATATAAACGTTTATTGTTTCACACTCATGGTAGTTGATACTGCATTCAAAAGAGACATACTGAGGTGCCAAAGCTCGATTGTACAAATATATACATTACAGAAATGTCATTGCAGATTCTTTCAGTCACTGTATTACTTATATTTTAATTATATGTTTATTTAATCCACATTTTTGTTTCATCTTTAGAAGTCTGATCTGTAAAGGCCCTCCCCAATCAGTGGACTTGGAAAAGGGCACGGAGGAGATGAGAGAGGGAGGGAGGGTTTGGGAAGTAATGAGGGAGCAGATACATCTGAGATACAGAATTAATTAAATGTAACTAATAATAAAAAATAAAATAAAAAAACATATGTGCACAGACATGTATGTATCATATACATGAGGCTACAAGCCCTTAATATTATATAAACAAACAAATAAATAAATAAATATTTTTCATTTGCAGTAAAAAAAAAAAAGAAAATGCTGTCACTTTAATGACAGCAAACAGAAAAGACTACTGATAAATATTAGTTGCTATGTTAACATTATTTCCTTTTTCTGAAGGACTGTACAGGTCTTAACTTAGTTTGTAAATGTTTTGGAATTTGACTGTGCACTGCAATATATTAGCGGAAATTTTACAGAATGGAGAACAATCAGCTTAGAGCTAAAAAAAAATATTCAAGTCTGTTCATCCTGTAGACAAGAAGGTGTGGACTCTTTTCCATTCATTGGTTGGTTTTCCCCCTTGTTTTTCTGATCTTTGTATTAGCAAGAACACAATAAATTCAAGTTTGGACTTGGAAAGGGGCAGGGAGGAGTTGAGGGTGGAATTGGAAGGGAAAGAGGGAGCAGGATACAGAAGGGATACAAAGTTAACAATCTGTACCTAACATTTAAAAAATTAAAAGAAATGGAAAAACCAAAATAAAACACCAAAAAAAAAAGTATGTGTATGAGTGTTTTACCTGCACGTACTTTCTGTGCACCACATGTGTGTAGTACCAAACATAGCCAGAGAGGAACACTGAATGAATATCTTGGTTCTGGAGTTCTAGAACATTGATAGTTGAACCTGCATGCTCTGGAAGAGCAGCCAGTGCTCATAACCAGCGTGCCACCTCTCCAGCTATGTAAGCTTTTTATGATGTAAAAATGTGAGACACTTTAAAATTATTCCTATTTATTTTCTAGATTTTTGTGGGACCTAAACTATGTGAGAACATAGATTCAGATATTCTATGACTATTTATAATAGTTTATTAGTTTAAAATAATAAACTAATTTACATATTGAATCAATTTAAAAATTAAAGATGTATTAATCAATTTAAAAATTAAAGATGTATTAAAGTTTACATTTTTTTCTACTATGAAAGCTGTAACATCATGGTTAGAAGTTACTCAATAGCAATTAATAAAAAAAGTAGAGACAGCCTGATAATATGAAGTATTTCTAAACATAAAACCAACCATTAGCTAACTTAATAAATTTGACATTTTCATATACAGGATGTAAATATTCCAAAGAATATATCAATAAAATATTAAGATGGTAGTCAGGTTTTCTAATCCCATGACAAAACATTTTGAAACTATTCCTTCAAAGTTACAAAATAACTTTGGAAATTTCAACATACCAGCTGTTCAATTATATTTGATAAAACATTTTATATGAAAATAAAAATGACCGACCTGTTGTAGTAATATCGTTGGTGTTTGACTATATAATGTTTATTATTTGCCCTATGGTTACCATAGTGGTGTTGTTTAATCCACTATCAAAATTAATATGAAGCAGAAATCTGTTCAATTTTATAATTGCCTTATAATTTGGTTTATAAAGGCAGACACACCCCATAGGGGTTGACAGCTAGAAATAAAATCAATACATTAGAAACAAAGAGAACAATTCAGTCAATGAAACGAAGAGCTGGTTCTTTGAGAAAATCAACAAGATAGATAAACCCTTAACCAAACTAATGAAAAAGCAGAAAGAAACTATCCAAATCTGATAAATCAGAAATGAAAAAGGGGACATAACAACAGACACAGAGGAAATCCAAAGAATCACAAGGTCCTACTTCTAAAGCCTACATGCAACAAAATTTGAAGATGTAAATGAAATGCACAGTTTCCTTGATAGATTCCATTTACCAAAGCTGAATCAAGACCAGGTAAATTATTTAAATATTCCTATATCCCCTAAGGAAATAGAAGCTCTCATCAAAAGTCTCCAATCCAAAAAGAAGCCCAGGGACAGGTGGTTTCAGCACAGAATTCTACCAGACCTTCACAGAAGGGCTAACTCCAATACTCTTCAAACTATTCTACAAAATAGAAACAGAAGGAACTTTACCAACCTCACTCTATGAAGCCACAGTCACCTTGATACATAAACCACACAAAGACAAAACAAAGAACGAGAACTTCAGACCAATTTCCTTTGTGAACATTGATGCAAAAATACTAAGTAAAATACTCACAAACTGAATCCAAGAACACATAAAAGATATCATCTACCTGACCAAGTTGGCTTCATCTCAGGCATGCAGGGGTAGTTCATCATATGAAAATCCATCAATGTAATCCACCATATAATCAAACTGAAAGAAAAAAAATATACATGATCATCTCCGTAGAGGCCAAAAAAGCAAATTTGACAAAATTCAACACCCATTCATGTTACGAACATGAATTCACTCATTCATTCATGTTGTCTTGGAGAGATGAGGGATACAAGGCACAAACCTAAACATAGTAAAAGCAATATACAGGAAGCTTATAGTCAACATCAAACTAAATGGAGAGAAACTTAAATCAATTGCACTGAAATCAGGGACAAGGCAAAGCTGCCCACAGCTCTTCAACATAATACTTGAATTCCTAGCTAGAGAAATAAGACAACTAAAAGAGATAAAGGGGATACAAATAGGAAAGGAAGAAGTCAAAGTATCACTATAGGTAGATGATATGAATATATATATGAATATACATATTCATATATATATATATAATATATGAGTGACCACATATATTTAACTAGAGAACTCCTTCAGCTGATAAACACCTTCAGAAAAGTGGCTGGATACAAAATTAACTAAAAAAAAAAAAATCAGTAGCCTTCCTGTATACAAGAGACAAATGAGCTGAGAAAGAAACTAGGGAAACAACACTCTTCACAATAGCCACAAATAACATAAAGTACCTTGGTGTGACTCTAACCAAGAAAGTGAAAGACCTATATAAAAAAAATTTCAAGTCTCTGAAGAAAGAAATTGCAGAAGATATCAGAAAATGGAAAGATCTCCCATGCTCATGGATCGGTAGAATTAACACAGTTGAAATGGCTATACTACCAAAAGCAATATGTCGATTCAATGCAGTTTCCATCAAAATAAAAACACACCTTTTTACCTTGAAAGAACAAATCTTAATTTAATAAGAATAAAAAAAATACAGAGTAGCTAAATCTCTTATGTACAATAAAAGATCTGGAGGTAGCTCCATCCCTGATCTCAAGCTGTACTATAGAGCAACAGTAATACTGGGCACACTTCTAATCTTGTGTATCTGGACATAGAGGCAAGCAAATTCTGAGTTTCATGTCATCCTTGTATATGGTACTGGTATAGAAACAGGCTGTTGGATCAATGAAAGTGAACAGAAGACTAGAAATAAACACACACCTACAGAGACTTAATTTTTGACAAAAAAGCATAAACCATACAATTGAAAAAAGATAGCATCTTCAACAATGTATGCTGGTCTAACTGGATGTAGAAATTACATCTAACTACATATAGAAAAATGCAAATAGACCCATATTTATCACCCTGCATAAGAGTAAAGTCCTAGTGCATCAAAGAGCTCAACATAAAACCAGACACACTAAATCTGTTAATAGAAAAAAGTGGGGAAGAGCCTTGATCTCATTGGCACAGGATACAACTTCCTGAACAGAACACCAACAGTACAAGCTCTAAGATCAACAATCAATAAATGGGACCTTATGAAACTAAAGCTTAAAAGACACTGTCATCAGAAAAAAAGACATCCTACAGACTGGTAAAAGATCTTCATCAACCCTACCTCTGACAAAGGGCTAATAATCTCCAGAAAAATATAAAGAACTGAAGAAGTTAAAAACTAATAAACCAAGTAATCCAATTTAAAAATGTGGTACAGAACCAAACAGAAAATTCACAACAGAGGAATATCGAATGACAGAGAAACATTTAAAGAAATTTCCATGTCCTTAGTCATTTTGGAAATGCAAATCAAAAAGACCCTCAGATTCTACCTCACACCCATCAGAATGGCTAAGATCAAAAACTCAAGAGATGATACATGCTGGAGAGGTTGTGGAGAAAGGGGAACCCTCCTATGTTGCTGGTGAGAATGTCACCTTGTACAACCACTTTGGAAATCAATCTGGTGCTTTCTCAGAAAATTAGGAATAGTACTACCTTAAGATCTAGCTATAGTATTTCTGGGCATATAGCCAAAAGATACCCCACCATTCAATAAGGCCATTGGCTCAAATATATTCATAGCAGTTTTGTTTGTAATAGCCAGAATCTGGAAACAACCAAGATGTCTCTCAACTGAGGAATGGATACAGAAAGTCGGGTATATTTTCACAATGGAATACTACTCAGCAATCATAAACAAGGAAATCATGAAATTTGTCAGCAAATGGTGGGAATTAGAAAAGATTATCTTGAGTGAGGTAACCGAGAAGCAGAAAGACACACATGATATATATTCACTTATAAATGGATATTAGCCATATAATATAGGATAGACATTTAAAAATCTACAGTCCTAAAGAAGCTAAACAACAAGGAGGATCCTAGGGAAGAGGCTGAAACCTCACCCAGAAGGGCAAACAGGATAGACATTGGAAGTAAGAGAAGACTAGGAACAGGATAGAGCCTTAAACAAGGACCTCTGAAACACTCTACCCACAGAGTGTTGAAGGAGAAACTTAACCTAACAGCCTAACAGACACATTGAGGGGCCAATGTAATTGCATCAAGTAATCCATGATGCAATTGAGGCACTCACCAAAAAGGAGGAAAACTGGCAAAGCAACTTCACGAATATTTCTCTCTTGAGCGCAGCACTACATTATGTCCATGCAGTCATCATCCACCTTCTCTCTGGAGAAAGAGAAGGTTTGATTTGCTTCCTTTCCTCTAACACTGTGTGTGTGTGTGTGTGTGTGTGTGTGTGTGTGTGTGTGTGTGTGTGTGTTTGTGTGTGTGTGTGTACGTGTATGTATGTGTGTGTGTTCTAGGAAGTTTCTCTCGTACCCCTCAAGAAAAACCCCCATGCTCCTCTGGCCCCTATAGACCTTGGGTTCCTACAAACCACTTGGAACAGAAAGATCTGGCAATGTGCAGAGATGTCAAAGAACAAGCAGCGAAAAGAGAAGCAAATGTGAGCTTTTGAACACCTCTCATGGCCTGTCGTTAAAGAGTAATCTGGGAGTGTCCTAAGGCAAAGATGCATAACTCATATTTTGCTTAAGGACATGCTTATTGGAACATCAAGAAGGAATCACTAAATAACCTGCGGAATTTTTCAAACGTCAAACTCCCTATACAGCTGCATGAGCAGAGTGACAGGAATTCTTAATCACTGCAAATAAGCCTGCAACCTGGTATCACCACGGTGGAAGACAGTGTTGCAATTTATTGCCAGAGGAAGTCTGAACAGCATAGGTCCAATGGCCACACTTAAAAGTGACATGATATACATTCAGTTGAGTAGTACTCAATAATTTACATACATGAGTTATTGATTGACACAAACTTAATTAACTGAGGATGCACCTCGCTAAATGAAGCTCAGAAATGTTACAGAGAAGAGTATGAAAGTGGAACACCAATTGGTGGCTGTTGTGAGTCTTCAGAAAAATATCTTGACTACAAGAATAACAGAGGAAATTTTCAATTACTAGCACTAAAAACATATGTAATATTCCAGTAGTGGCTAAAGAATGCTCTTCATTTGTCAAAATCCTCTTAGCTTTACATTAAAAATTAATGAAACAAAGTGAATATCAGTTATAAAAGATGCAGGCTATAACCAAAATATGTCACAGTGAAAGCAAGAAGGACAAACTTTTTACTGGATGTCAAGTTCAATGTATGGCCTGGTTTAAACTAAGCTACAGTGAATACCATTGAAAAAGGTTTAACTGTACCATAAACAGAATTGTAAAATTGAAGATAACATGAATGAAACAGGTACCTAAACAGGTACACAGTGATGCACTCTAAGTTATGAAATAATAAGTTTGTATAAGGACACTGCCTGGCAAATCAGAAATTGCATGGATATCAGCATCAGTGTGAAAGTACAAAGAAGTTACTAGTATATAGTAGATAGAGCAATGTATAAATCTGTCGCTTACGGATTAGAGTTCCAAGCATCAGTATAAACCCATGCTTGGCATACAGATTGCAGCAGCACACAGTTATATTACATAAATTGTAATAACATGAAATATATAAATTGTAATATACAATTTATATTATGCATTTCCTGGTTAGCAGTAACTGTTAAGAAGGTGGCATAACAGTATTAATATAATACTGTTCTTCTTTTTCATTCTTTCTTTTTTACATTTTTGCTAAAAGTTCTTACTATTGGCATAATTAAAAAAAAACTCTTCTATTTACATTTTTATATCTCTTTCTCCCTACTCCACCCCAATATCTTCTAACATCCCAACATCAGGTAGGAGAGAGAAAGGGTTAGTGGGAGAGTGAGTGGAGTTCTCTTAGCTGCGTCCTACTGGTTAAGGTCATTGGGTCCCTTAGAGCCAGTCTCATTTCAGGAGATCTCCAACTGCTGTCTCACAACAGCAACTGGGAGCCGAAAGGGAAGCAGTAGCAGCCTTTGTTTTTTTTTTTTTTTTTTTTCTTAGAGCCCTCACTCTCTTGGCTTTGGCATTTATTCTCTCTCCACAGTCCTCAGATTTGAACTGTATGCAGCTGGCAAAGAGCTCCTCTCAGAGCCAGCCTGAGCAAATAGTCTGCTGCTGTGGACCATCTGAATCAGTCCCACATCCCACACCTTGGATCAAATAAAAAAAACATGTTTGTATCCACAACATCTTATTATGAAGTCTAACCTAGTAAAGAACTCTTTATACACCCCAGAACCAGAATATGTGATGATCCTCCTGCCTCAGCCTACCAAATGTTCTGATTACAAGGCACTATGGCTGGCTTCACAATATCATTGCTCCATGGAATTAACTACTGTTCTTGGGAAGAGTAAGAGATTGATTAGTAGGCTGAAAAACTAAGTTCCAAATGAACCTGGATTATCTAATGTGCTGGTAAATAAACAACCTAAGTGCCTGGCAAGTGACGTAGAAGCAAAATAATGAAGTGGTTCCTTTGCACTTTGAACCTCAACATTGAATAAATAATCGGGTGGTGGATTTAACCTGTTATAAACTACAAACCCACAAGTCTGTACTGGAATATGTAAATTATTGAATGTGGTATTGAATGGAACGAAAAAGTAAAACTCTTGTCATAACTCAAAATAACAGGAGAAATTCTAACAAAATTAGTTTCTGAGATATCTCAGATGCAGATGGATAAGGTATTTAGTCTATGCCTACCAGTGAAAAACTTGCAGTTTGATCCTGCAAGTTGTACATAATTTGGAGAATAAGCCTCCTTGAGATACAAATAATTGCCAGAGAGTGATACACCTGCAAAAGACAAGCTAGTGAAATTTCTTGAAGTAGAGTAAACAAATTCCTCACTAGCAAGTATAGAACTTATTTTAACTCCATGCCATATTTTCAACTGATTCTTGTTTGTTCTATGAAAATCATAGATTGATTGATAGGAATCCTTTATTGTAGTATATGCTTTATTTTTTTCAAGTTAATATATAATATATATTAAATTATCCATTATATATATTATGTACTATTTATGTACTTTACACACATAGTTCATATGTTGTTTACATTGTTACCTATAAAATTATCATTTTGCCATATTTCATATCCATATAATTCATCTAAATGGATACATGAAGTAAGGTACATTTTTAAAAGAATTTCAGTCACTTACTAGGAAGTTCAGTAACTTACAAATTGTTATTTTTAAAGTTAATCACCCATATTCTGCTTTGGAAATTTCTCAAGTCACTTTTTGATTTTGAATTTACATTTCTAAAAAAGACATACTCTCTGCAAGTGTGCATGTGTATAAAGTGTTTTATGTATGTACATACATGTTTGTATGCATGTATGTACATTTGAATATGTTTGTACCTTTTTTCAAGTGTAACCTTGAATCATTGGTGTCAAGCTGGAAATATATGACACCTTACTCTATATTTAGCTAGCATCTAATATTGTGACAACTACATTTTATTTGACAAAATGCCTGTGTGGTTGTGTCCTTTTTATAATTGGAAGGACTCTTACGTGGAGATCATTTTTCATCGCCTGTGAGAAAGCAGTGCCAGGTACCTTACGTCCTGCCCGACTAGTCACAACTCCTGCTTCTGTGAACATCAGACACTTATGTGACAGCTAAAGGGAGCAGAATTTTTTTCCTTGTGTAAATGACCACTACCATGTACTCAACATGGAACGTACGATAGAAATCATCTATCGTTCCATTCAGCACTCAAACTAATCTTGCCAAAGTGTTTTAATCTTCTGAAATCTTCTCATTCTCTCGCTCATTCTGTCTTCATCTGTGGCTACCTTGTTCTCTCTGCAACCTAACTCTGTAAAACTCTCCCAGTAATCAACTCTCAGTTTAAAAAAAAAAAAAGCAAACAAATAAACAAACAAAACACTTTTTCAGTTTCAAGAGGGACTGAGCTATTGGTGTTCTCTTCAGTACCAATGTTTTCAAGGATATTCCCTACTTTCTCTTTTATCATGTTCAGTGTATCTCGTTTTATGTTCAGGTCATTGATCCATTTTTACTTGAGTATTGTACAGTATGATAATATGGATCTATTTTCTTTCTTCTGCATGCCAGCAGCCACATAGATCAACCCTAGTTGTTGAGATGCTTTTTTTCTCCATTGTATAAGTCTAGCTGCTTTATCAAAAATCAAATGTCTATAAGCATGTGGATTTATCCGGGGCTTTGGTTTAATTCCATTGATGAGCTTGTCTGTTTTTATGCCAATACCATGCAGGTTTTGTTAGTTTAGCTCTGTAGCAGGGCTTGAAATACCTCCAGAAATGTTTTATTCTATGAGATTTTTTTTTAAGTATCCTGGGATTTTTGTTGTTGTTGTTTCCTTTTGTTTTCCTATGAAGCTGAGTATTGTTATGTCAATGTCCATAAAAATAAATCTGTTATAATTCTAATGCTGATTGAGTGGTGAGTTAATCTTTTATGCACGCATTTCACTCACAGGTTTTATCAGCTCTAAGAGTCTCTGGTTGTTGACTGTTCAGCTGATCTGTGCAAATCTTGTCTGCTGGACTTAGAATCTAAGGACCTATATAACAAAACTTCAAGAACTGCTTTTTTTTAAATATTATTTTTATTTTATTTTTCTTATTAGTTACATTTTATTAAATTCTGTATCCCAGCTGTATCCTGCTCCCTCATTCCTTCCCCAACCCACCCTCCCTCCCTCATCTCTTCCCTGCCCCTTTCCAAGTTCACTGATAAGGGAGGACCTCCTCCCCTTTCATATGACTCTATTTTGTCAGGTATTTTCAGGACTGGCTGCAAAGTCCTCCTCTGTGGCCTAACAGTACTGCTCCTTCCTTGTGGGGTGGAGAGGTCAAAGAGCCAGTCATTGAGTTCCTGTTAGAAATAGTCCTTGTTCCCCTTACTATAGGAGACCAATTGATTACTGAGCTATCACAGGTCACATCCGAGCAGAGGTTCTAGGTTCTATCCACTCATGGTCTTTGGTTGAGTATCCATCTCAGAAAAGACCCTGTACCCAGATGTTTGGTCCTTGTGGAGTTCCTATCCTTTCCACATCAAGCCCCCCTTCTTTCATATGATTCCCTGAGCTCTGCCTAAGGTTTGGTTATGAGTCTTAGTATCTACTTTGGGACGCTGCTAGGTAGAGTCTTTCAGGTGCCTTTTGCAGTAGATTCCTGTCATACATTCAATGCACATTCCATTTGTCTTTCTAAGTGAGGATTGATCATCTTCGCCCTTGTCCACTTTCTTGATTATCTTCTTTAGGTGTGTAGATTTCATTATGTTTATCATATCTTGTAGGTCTATATAAGCGAGTATATACCATGTTTGTTTTTCTCCTTCTGGGATCCTTCACTCAGAATGATCTTTTCTAGGTCCCACCATTTGGCTGCAAATTTCATGATTTCCTCCTTTTTGATTGCTGAGTAGTATTCCATTGTGTAAAAATACCACAATTTCTGTATCCATTCCTCCATTGATGGACATCTGGGTTGCTTCCAAGTTCTGGCTATTACAAATAAAGCTGCAACAAAGATGGTTGAACAATGTCCTTGTTGTGTACTTGAGCAAATTTTGGGTATATACCTAGGAGTGGTATAGGTGGGTCTTGAGGTAGCACTACTCCTAATTGTCTGGGAAAGCGCCAGATTGCTTTCCAGAGTGGTTGTACCAGTTTACATTCCCATCAGTAATGGAGGAGGGTTCCTCTTTCACCACAACCTCTCCAGCATGTGTTGTCACTTGAGTTTTTGATCTTGGCCATTCTGATGGGTGTAAGGTGAAATCTCAGGGTCGTTTTGATTTGCATTTCCCTAATGGCTAATGAGGTTGAGCATTTCTTTAAGTGTTTCTCTGCCATTAGATGTTCTTCTTTCAAGAATTCTCTGTTTAGCTGTGTTCCCCATTTTTTAATTGGATTACTTGGTTTGTTGCTTTTCTGCTTCTTTAGTTCTTTATATATACTGGATATGAGTCCTCTGTCAGATAAAGGGTTGGTGAAGATTCTTTCCCAATCTGTAGGCAGTCATTTTGTTTTGATGACAGTATCCTTTGCTTTACAGAAGCTTTTCAGTTTCATGAGGTCCCATTTATTGATTGCTGCTCTTAGAGCCTGTGCTGTTGGTGTTCTGTTCATGAAGTTGTCTCCTGTGCCAATGGGTTCAAGGCTGTTCCCCACTTTTTTTCCCAACTGATTTAGAGTATTTGGCTTTATGTTTTTTTGAAGAAGAAAATCTACTTGATGTTCCGTAAGCTTGTTGTACCTTTACAGCCACGTCCTCATTAAAGTCAGGAAAAAAAATATTTTATGATTTTGTTAAAAGTATTTTCTGGATCTTTAAACTGGGATTTTCTTCTTCTATTCCCATTATTTTTGTTTGGTCTTTTCATAGTGTCCCATATTTCCTGGAAATTTTGTGTCTGGAATTGTGTAGATTTAATATTTTGGATATATCTGTCAGTGTCTTCAATTGTATCTTCTATATCTCTCTTCTATCTCTTTAATTCTGTTGGAGATACTTGCTTTGGTAGTTCCTGTTCACTTACCTAGATTTTTCATTTCCAGATTTCCTTCAGTTTTTTGTCGTTGTTGTTGTTGTAGTTTATTTGTTTATATTTCCATTAACAAGTCTCAAAACATTTTATGCATTTCTTTCTCATGTTTAATTGTATTATCCTATATGTCTTTGAAGGATTTATTCATTTTCTCCTATTGTTTATTTGTATGTTCCTGAATTCCTTTAAAAAATTTATTCATTTTCTCTTTAAGCGCCTCTAACATATTCATAAATTTGGTTTTAAGATCATTATTCCAGCTGTACTGGAATACTCATTGTTTGTTGTCATAGGATATGTGGGTTCTGGTAGGACCCCGTTTCCTTGGCTGTTGACTGTTCTTATGCTCTCCTCTAGTCATCTGATTTTGGGGTAATTATAGTTTTTGCTGCTGAGTTTGGTGCTGAGATTGCCCTGTTGTTCTGGCGACATGGGAGTCCTTGGGTCCTGTACGGTGTCTCTGATGGGTTTTTTGGTGGCCTGTGTGCTCTCTGGGGTTTGGGATACCAGGATTACCTCTGGGTCCTGGCATGGCCTGTGGTAGAGCAGGAGGTTCAGGGGTTCTGAGTACTTATTTGGACTCTGGGTTTCTGGATACTTGTATCCTTTTCTGGGTTCCAGGAACCGGTGTTGCCTCCGGTGGAGCAGAAGATTTATGGAGCTTCTAGTGTCTGTGAGGTCTCTGGTAGGTCTGGCATCTTCTGCCAGTGTTGTGGGCTGGAATATAGATATGAGGGAGGAGGAGCTACTAGGGAAGCTGGCAAGACTCAAAGGAATGTTGTGGACTGTGTGAATGTCTTACCTAGAGTTCTGGATACAGATGTGGCGTCCTGTAGAGCAGGGGCCGTCTGCCAGATTTGTGCTACAGAAATGGAGATAAGGAGAGGAGGTGCTATGGTAGAAGGTGAGCAGGATCTACAAAGTGTTGTTGGACTCTTCGCAGGGTCTTACTTGGGGTATAAGTACAAGAGTGGTCACTTCTTGAGCAATGGACTTCTCTAGAATTATGAGACAAGATACAGAGATGAGGGAAGCGGTGTTGTACTCTCTGGTGCTTATTCAATTAATGGCTTAATACCATAAATCAAGATAATAATTTCTAGGCTTATATCATAATATTTATAGACATATTCAGCAATACATACGTACACACACATACATATATATACAAATACTTATAAATATATGTTTTTCTAAATATATTTATAATGTCTTCTTAATCATATCTAACCATGTCCTTATCTTCAAGTTATTAATTATTTAGCCTGTGACCTACTAAAGATCTCAACTACCATAATTAAATGAATAACCACAGTGAATTTAAGTTAACGAAGCATAAATTCATAGTGTTATATTACGCAAATACACATATAAATTATGCTTCTTAACATGTACAATGTATCTCTTACAATTTAAAATTAAAATTTTAGCTACTTTTCTCTCATTACATATTCATTTTCGAATTTTCTGAATGAAATATATGTATATTATTCAGTCATATTTTTCACATTTCATTACTGTAAAATTCTAAAATAAGTTTACATTTCTTTCAAATACAAATTATGATAACATTATGTTTCTGTTGTTTACTGAATAATGTGCATTCTAGTTTTAAAATGACATCTAGAAATGTTTAGAATAATCGATCAGATTTTAAAATATTTAAAGGAGACAATTGTGTGCTTCTGCAACTGATAAAAAAGAGCCTGGTGTGCATCAGGCAAGGACTGTGCACTGAGAAGCATCTTCTCTTTATAAGTGATGGAACAGAACTTCTGAATACTTAGAAAACTTCACCCATTTCCTTATTCATCTCACACAAAACTTTAGACAAAATATATTCTAATGGACAGAATGATATCAATCTTGACACCCATAAAAGATTATTGTGTGAAAGCAACTGTGTGTTCAGTAATACTATAAGAAAACAGGTGGTGGTTAATTTTGATGGTGTGAAATGTTCAGTATCTTTTAAATGCTGACAAAAGCAAACAGCTTGTCTCTTATCATCTTCAGTCATTCAGCAAAATTAATTGCATTTCTGCATGACGGATTGTAGCATTCCTTTTATTTATCTAAAAGAAGAGTTTGCTGTATAGTTAATTTGACTTTGAAAATGCTTTTGACACGTGTATAGTGAAAATTTACTGTCACACTAGTACATTACTATCCGTGTCTGGGACATAATTACAGTCATGATGGATAACATGGAAGGCTTTCGATCTCCTACACTGCATTTGTTTATTTGCCTTAGTGCAATAAAGGCAGTCTCTGAGTTTTACACTGTCACACATCTATAGTGATGCAAGAGGGAAGAGGGTTTATGAAACGAGAAATAATGTAAGTTTCAAATTAGACTTCTTTATGTATTTGGTGAACCAATGTTTAATTAGGTCATAACACTTGCCTGATTCTGCTACTTTGTATACATATAGTGCAGGATGATACCAGTAGATATTATTATATATACATATTTAATGTTAAAATTCATGAATTAACAGTGCCAAATCATTTCTTGGATTAATCAAAATAATGAATGTGCCTTTTCAAACCTTAGAATGAAAAATTCATGAAATTTAATGAAGAAAATACCAGATAATAGGTCACAGTCAACATTTTACCAAAAAAATATACTGAGGTGGCCAAGTAATAAAAAGTGCTTGAATAAAATGCTTGAGCTCTAGAATATATTCATATAGGTTTTCACATCAGCTGGGGATTGTACAATTTCACACTTTTAACAGTCTTTGGATTTAATTTTCTTCAGCTGCTTGGTTGCCAGAGATTCCAAATATTCATCAGTTTTTAAGATGTGTATAAAAGGGAAGTCTTTGCCAATGTACTGTAGAACTAGGAATCTGTTTCTGCCCACCTATACCAAAATTTATATTTGTATTCTTTCAAAAATGTCGTTTTAAAATTGACCTCATAGAGAAAAAAAATCGATGCTAGTTTCTTTCTGTGAATGGTAATTCATCTCATATTTAAACCCTACAAAATAAAATCTTAACGTATGTGTGGAAAATACTTCAGTTGTTGGTGAACTTTATTTTCTTGGATTACTCAGTGATTAATTGGCCTAAAAACCTTTGTTGCTTTGGCTAGAATAAAAAAGTACATTTGCAGTGCTGCACTCATTATATTTGTAAGCAATTTACATTTAGAGTGATAATAGTAATGGCACCTTCAACAATCATCAGGTGGGTAATACGCCATGTAATGTAATGTGTGCTAAGCACTCTGCATGCTGCATGCCATCTAATCCTCTCAGTTACTACATGTGATGAACCTGAAGTGCTGAGCAGTTAACCAATTTAATGGAACCCTCACAGCTAGATGCGGCTTAGTCGAAATGTGGAGGAGATTTCTCTAAGCGCAAAACATATTTTTAGCTCTTCCATTATTAGCTAGCATTGAATTGTAAATATTTGTAAAATAAATATAGCAAAACTTATTGAGCTAAAGTAAAAAAATGGATATGACTGATATCATTTTTCGAAAAGATTGTTTTGCATAAAATTTGTACAATGAATTTATCAGGATGCAATCTTGGAAGCCATGCAAGTGACGTTTCTTAAAGTATAATGTTAATGCACTTCAAAATTAGGCATTAAGCATTTTGTCACATGAATTTCAAATTGTGTGCATTTATTTTCAATTTCATGTAATAATTTTGTTTAAAAAATGTGGAATAAAACTACTTTGCTATTTCATCTTACTCAAGTCAGAGAGTGTAGCAAGAAAACAACTACCAGCAAATGTCAGTGATTATATGGGGTAAAGAGAACCCTCACTTACTGTTGATGGGATATAGGTGCAGTCATTCTAGAGCCCAGTGAGGTGGATTTTCAAAGAGGTAAAAATGAAATTACCATATGCTCCAGCGATATAATTCTTTTGAGCATATAAATATATGTTCAAAAGCCTTGATATCCTGCTCCACCGATACTTGTTCAATCATGTTCATTGTTACCTGTTCACAATAGGAAGGAAATAGAAAAATCCTAAATGTACCTCAGCTGATGAATGGATAAGGAAAACATAGCATATACACAAAATGAAATTTTATTCATATGTAAAGAAATATTTTACATGGTTTTCAGGTTAAATGGATGAAATCAGAATAAATTATACTGAGTGAGACTATGCAGACCCAGCAACACAAATTTTGCATGTTCTTTTTCACTTGTTAGTCTTGCCACAAATTTTTAGATTTGAGTTTATAAACTGATGTGACTGGACAACAAAGGAGAATGGGATGAAGGAAAGAAGGGGAAGGAGGAGAGTAGGACATAGATCTTATGAAGGAAGAAATTTAAAAAAAAATAAAAAGGATTCTGTAACTAGGGAGGGATGAAAAATGACAATACAGCGGGAGAAATAGTAAAGAAAGAGAATTGACACTAAATATATTTGAAAAATGTATAAACTTTATAAGCTTACTTTAAAATGCATATAGTATATTAGGAAAACAACTAACTTATTACCATGCATGGAGATAACCTAGAACCCCTGCACAGATGTAGCCCATGACAGTTCAGTCTCCAAGTGAGTTCCATAGTAATAGGAACAGGGACTGTCTCTGCCATGAACTGATTGGCCTGCTCTTTGATCACCTCCCCCCCCCCCGAGGGGGGAGCAGCCTTACTAGGCCATAAAGGAAGACAATGCAGCCACTCCTGATGAGACCTGATAGAATAGGGTCAGAAGGAAGGAAAAGAAGACCTCCTCCGGCAGTGGACTTGGGGAGGGGCATGGGTGGAAAAGGAGGAGAAAGGGAGGGATTGGGAGGGGAGGAGGGAGGGAACTACAGCGGGGATACAAAGTAAATAAAGTATAATTAATAAAAAAAATTATTTTAAAAAGTGAAAAAAAAAAAGAAAACAACTAACAACAAATGCTGCAGAGGATGTAGAAAAACTTAGTCTTTGTGTGGTGAGGAAACTAGCCCAGATGCTCTAGAAAACAGTATGGAGAATCCCACAAATATAGAAATAAATCAACCTTATGATCCAGCTACACTACTGATTAGCATATTTTCAAAGGACTCCATATCTTAATGCACAGTCATCTTTATTAATTATTGTTCTATTCAGAATACCTGGGAACTACAAACAATCCAAACATTCTTCACTTGTGGAATGAATAATGAAAATATAGTATATGTTTTATGTGGAGTACTCTTCCACTACAAAGAAAAGTGAAATCGTGAAACTTAAATGAATGTTTGCTCATGAGTGAGGTAGGTAACCCAGACTCATTAAGACAGAAGACACATGTTCTTCCTAGTCTGAGGTTTCCTTCTTCAAATCCTCAAATGTGAGTATGTAACACGAGATCACTACAGAAACCAGGGAGACGAAAGGAAACATTGTGGGAGGGGAGAAGAAGAACAAGAGAGGGGGGTAGCAGAATTCAATTAACCTCAAGGAAAAAAAATGGGCAAACAAAGGGATGCTTTGCAATGGGAGGAGCAAGAAGATAACACCCACACACATTTAAATTGAATTATGAAGCAAATGGTGATAAGACTCCATGAAAGTGACACAACTGTCTAGCAAAATCTCTTCAAATTATTGCTTAGAGGGTACAAGACAATTCCTAAACAATATAGGACATTGTTATTGCCTTTGATTCCCTCCTAGGACTTGAGGCCAATAGCTAGAACTATACTGAAGCCTCCTATCTGAGAAGAAGCTGTATAGTATCAGAAAGTGGTATATAAGGTGACAAGAGAGAAAAGTAATCAATAATCCTACCCTCCTGTGCAGTACTATAACTACAACGACTAGCCGGACAATTTCTCTCCAATGATGCAGTATTGACCTACATATGCTGGGTATATCCAGTGGCTATGTCACTGGACATAAGTCCTGCTAAGTAGAAGCAAACTTATTCCCAGTACAGTAAGCCTAGTTAACTACCATGGTTCAAACATCATAGCCCTTAGAGGAGAGCCTATCTCTGTTGTTTTTATTTTCAACCACTGTAAATTATAACTATATTCTGAATCATTATGCCCATGGATACATGTAGTTTAACAGTCATCAAAGGTTCTTTTTGCAGCAGGTATCATTGGAGACATAGACAAATGATTAAAATTTGGTTAACAAAAAAAAAAAGTGGGGTGCTCAACAACACTTTCATATCTATAACAAAATCCTTGTACCAGAGAATCTGGAAATATCATAGAAGAGGGAAAATCAAGATTATAAGAACCAGAGATCCAGGAAATTTGCTTCAAAACAATGCATTCTATATGTGAGAAGGAATTACATATATGAAATCTTAACATGGTGGCTTAGGTAATTCTTGCACCATGGCAACAAAAGCTAACATCTCAACATGGAAAGGGCAAAATTTCACAAGGCCCTACACTTAGATTGAAAGAACCCCGGGGGGTGTCTTCCGCCAGAGAGACCCCCTCCCAAGGATCAACGAGACCAGTTGTTCGGATGCAAACAGCAAGAGGCTTTATTCGATACGGGTACCCGGGCGACAGAGTCTTTTGGCAGACTCGCGAGCGCTGTCCCCAGGTTAGCTGGGTGATTTATACATTCTGGTCCCTCCCAGCATGCCCAATTCCTGCCTGGCAAGCATCTATTGGTCAAAATGCTACATTTTGAATTGATTGGCTACAGGAAGGTCACCAGACCATTGATCATGACCAGGTGTCCCTCCCTAGGGGGAGGGTCCAGTTTCCTAGCAACTGTATCTCTAGTGGGTGGGGAAAGAACGCAGGGAGGTAGCTCTCCCCTCAGGGAATTTACTACTATACCGCGCCTACTCTACCTTCTTAACAATCGCAGCTATTTTGTCATTGGTCTCTCAATTGGGTGGTTTGAACAAAGCCATGGTTAAGTAACAGGGAAGGCGGGAGGGCAGATTGTGAACCGAGTCACCTATCCGGCCCTTCTCAGATGCCTAGAGTGCTTTTCTCAGGGACTTCCGTTACCCCTCAAAGCCCAGGTGCCCAACTGCAGATATCCTGTTGTTGCCCGCATTATGCTAGGGTTTTATTCTTTCAAGATGAAGAGCTATAGGCAATTACTGGCAACTTAAAAGAGAGAATATCAGTCATTTTCAGGGATGTGGACCATTACAATATATCTAAACCTAAGTGGCTAACCCTAAGTACATATACATGAGAGTAATACTAAATAGAGTAAGGGGGAGAGAGAGAGAGAGAGAGAGAGAGAGAGAGAGAGAGAGAATGGATTTAAAAGGAAATGATTGAAAATATTTGGGATGCAGTTCTCCTTAAGGTCAGTTTCATTTGGTTGGCATATGAAAATATTTTGAAAAACTAAGTGGCATTTTATGAGAAATAAATTTAAGCAGACAGACATGATTAAGTAAAAACCATGGAAAGTAGTTACAGGAGCCTGTGGGATAATGGTAGTTTTATTGGAATACTGGTCAAGAGTGAGGGTTTTTAGTGCTGTGACAAGACGAAAGTATTTGATTGGGGCCTGGCTTACAGTATTAGATGTTTGGTTCATTACTGTCATAGTAAGAAGTATGGCAGCTTGCAGGCAGAAATGACTCTGGAGGAGGAAGTGGGCATCTGAGACCTCAGAGGCCACCTCCAGTGACCACTTCCTCCAAAAGGTCACATATCCTCCAACAAGGCCACATTTCCTAATAGTTCCCCTACCAATGGGCTTATGGGAGCTATTTTCTTTCAAACCACTGGAAGAGATAAAAATAATTAAATGAAATCAAAAGCTATTAAGGTTGGATTTTATTGGTATTACTTTGAGTAGGTATTGAAGATTTTTCTTGATTGTGTTTTTAGCAAGAGAGAGTATCAGTTATTTATTTTTAATAAATCATATTTTATTACAATCTGAACTCATTGGCTGGAAATCCTACTTAAATAATTTATTCCTGAGTAGTTTTCTTTCTCTGCGGTATTATCAAAGGAAATACTTATAAATATTAGAAGGTAGTGGTTTTATTTGAACATTGAAATTGAACATAAAATTTTTATTTGAGGTACATTTAGGAACTCAAGTAGAATTAAAATAACACATACTTGCATCTACAAACCAGAAATTCTTTGAAGGGTTTCTAAATTTCTAGATTAAACCTGATAGTTTTGACTAATTTTCCTACATGTAGTTTATGATACCAGGGAGAGAACATACAGTAGAGAAAATGTCATTTTATATCATTAAGTCAAATGTTGTCAAAAGTTCAATCTAATCCTGAGCTAAGAAAGCAGTTAGTTTGTTCTCCAGAGTTTTGCAAATATTGTTTTATGTATAGAAGCCAGAAAGGCTCAAAGAAGCTGATCTGCAAATGGGGCAAGGGTTTAATCAGGCATACAGATTACCTTCTGTGTCATAATCCCATGTCCTTTACATCAGACCTCTACCAAGTCTCACAGTAAGTAGGATTTGAAAAATGAACTCAGGGCCCATTCCAGCACTGAGAAGCCCACAGAGATGCTGGATGGGTTAGTTATCAGTACCAGGCAGGGCTATCCAGGAAGAAATCATATTTGTCAAGATAACTACATGCAAGCAGGCAAATTATGTATTGCAACCGTGAGTTCAGTTTTACTTTTAATTATCAGTTGTCAAGAAACAGATTGAGATTTGTTATACCATTTTTCTTACCTTCAGGATAGAATTCAAATTTTAGTCATGCATAGTCCCTAAGAGAATTTATTCTTTTTAAAAATTAGTCATACCATGATTAATTATTTATAAATCCAGAGGGTATCTAAGGTCTTGAAAAAAGGTTGCTTGTTAGAAGAAAGTCATAAACTGGAGTCCTGTGCTTAGGGTACATATTGTCTGATGTTATAAAGGATTTTTCCAGGCAAATTCTATAGGGCTGTGTGTCTGTTGAGAAATATCCCATTTCACTCTCTACAACAATGATACTCTTTTCTAGTAGGTGCTATGATCAACAAAGAATTAATGCATTTGCTCACTATTTTATTACTCATATCATTAATCATAAATGTTATTGGAAAACATACATGATTACTGTCCATTGATCAAGATTACCACATTTCTAAACCTTCATTTAGAATATTTTCCATATGTTATTGCTTACAAATATTAAGTAATCAATGTGTGTGCGCACTGATTTTTGAATTACACAGTTTTAAATTAATTTAATGTTTTATTAAGACTAATTTTGAAAAGAAAATCAGAGATAGTTGTAAATATGTAGCTGTTGATAAATTAAAACTTAATTTTTACTAGACCTATTCAAATTTTATTTTCACTATGTAACCAGATAGGTCAATTAAATGCTTCCTGCTTCAAGATTTATCTAGACAAGGAAGTATCAAAGAATATTTCAAAATATAATTTTTAGAAAAAAAATTATTTTTACATTGAACATTTAAGATATAGGTGTATTAGCCAGGAGAGGTGTATATAGTGACACAATATACAGAATAGAGCAGACATATCATTTAAGAGATGAAGGGAGCTAACAAGGAGCATTTCAGTGCTCTGCAGCTAGTCATAGCAGGGATGAGAAGACACTGTAAACAAACCCTTAGTGACCAGTGAATTAGAAGACCCAGTTCAGATTCATGTTTTAATGAAGAAACTGGAATAAAGTTTGTGTTCTACCCTCTTCAATGTATTTATACTATCCCATGCCTTATCATCAACTAAATCTTAGTGCAAGCCAGATATAGAAAAGCCTATGAGTACAGTAAAACCAAGGTTCTAAAGGTGGAAGATTTGTTACTGGTAATTACATAAACACACTGAGGCTTATATATAATATATTCCTGCACAAAATAAATTATTTCTTGTTGTGTGTCTTTTCCTTAGGCTGTGTAAACATTAATTCACTGCAAAAAGAGAACTGACATCAGAACAAAGATATAGCTTCACCTTTGTCTAATTTGGTGAACCAATGGCTATGTTGGGATTACTTATTGACTCAAAGGCACATGTGCTAATGAAAGTCCACTCAAGCAGGTATGATGAGTCGCGAATCTACATCCCTGGAGTCCTCTGCCTAATAGAGCAGTTTCCTCTGAAGCATTGTCTCTGCCTACCAAGTACTTACTTTTAGGGAAGGGGTAGTGTAACTTGTTTTTCAAATTTTATATTTTTTCTCAGAATTGGGTTTTAACTCTGACAGACTCTACCCGACAAGGTATCAAAGCAGATGCTGTGACTCATAGCCAAACTTTGGGCAGAGTGCAGGGAATCTTATGAAAGAAGGGTGAGACAGGAGCTCCACAAGGAGAGCAACAGAATGAAAGTCTGGGCACAGGGGTCTTTTCTGAAACCTTTACCCCAACCAAGGACCATGCATAGAGATAACCTGCATAGATGTAGCCCATGGCAGTTCAGTGTCGAAGTGGGTTACCTAGCAAGGGAAACAGGGACTGCCTCTAAATCTAACATGAACTCAGTGGCTGGCTCTTTGATCACCTCCCCCTGACTGGGGAGCAACCCTGCCAGACCATAGAGGAAGATAATGCATCTTGTCCTCATGAGACCTGATAGTCTAGACTCAGAGGGAAGGGGAGGAGGACCTCCCCTATCAGCGGACCTGGGGAGGGGCATGGGAGGGGATGAGGGAGGGAAGGTGAGATTGGAAGGGAACAAGGGAGGGGGCTCCAGTGGGAATACAAAGTGAATAAACTGTAATTACAGTTATTTATTTTTATTAATTATAAAAATAAATTTTAAAATATATATTTAAAAAAGATGGTTTTTTTT
>REGO01000427.1:343457-388198 GCA_010120015.1 Rhombomys opimus | reverse complement strand
ACAGTGGTGATGAGGGAGGGAGGGAGGGACTGGGAGGGAATGAGGGTTTGGGGCACAGCTGGGATACAGAATTAATAAAATGTAACTGATAAAAATAAAAAAATAAAATAAAAAAAGGAAAGCAAAAAAAAGTGTGGCTAAAAAAAAAAAAAGAAAATGTGTTCTCATGAGCTTTACATTTTTAAAACCCTTGACATTTGCAATTAGCCCTCTCCCCTCATCCTTTTTCTCCCTCTCCCTTTCCCTTTTCCTCTCCCTCACACTCTACCCTCTCCCTCTTTCTTTATTTCTGCCTCCTATTTGTTGATTTGCTGCACATTCTCAGCTACTTCACTAGTGGCTTTTCTGCCTGCCTGCTGCCACATTCGTAAAGGTGAAGATCATGGACTTACCTCTGAAACTCTAAAAAGACCCACAATCAATTCTTTCTTCTTCAAGTTGCTGGGGCATAGTGTCTCTTCATAGCTCTAGAAGAGCAATTATGAAAATGGTGTGACTGATCAGTGGTCCTGAATTTTTTTTCTGAGCACTGGGATTGCCAGTGTGTCCCACCATAAATGACATTTAACTTTAAGAATTTATTTTTATTATAATGTATGTATGGATGTATGTATAAGGAAAGTATATATGACATGGTTGCAGACGCCTGTGGTATGGGTTTCCCCGCAAATAGTTATAGGCATTTTTTTAGCTACCAGCATGCATGTTATCTCTCTAGTCCATGGCAGAACTCTTTGCAGTTTCTAGACATTAAATACAGGTACTCAGACCTGTAGAACTAGCACTTTTTTATTTCATCTTAAATGTCTTTTATAATCTTTTAAATAATAAAAAGATAAAACTTGAAAACATCTCACAAGCAAACGTGAAGAGTCCTAAATACGATGGCTGTTTTTAAAATACGTAAAAACTAGAACATATTTTTAAATGATTAAGTGTCAGTGAGTGTACAATTCCATGATCATGTGTTTCTACCCAAAGCAGTTGTTTTCATGTTGGGAAGTTTCAATAATTTTAAAACAATCAAAGTCCTGGGTGAAAGAAGTAGTAGGAAAAAGAAAGAAGAATCCACAGAGTAACATCTAGAATTAAGGTAGCATCTGTGTACTAAACTGGTCCTAAGCATGTGTGTACAGAACAGAATTCCTGTGAAATGGTTACTGTGAAAATGCTGACAGGCTTCCTAAATAGGAAAATAATAGTAGGTGATCAAAACTGAGCTTTTTTAAATGTAACCTTTTACCAGTGATTATGGTTCTAGTTGGGGACCCCTCGGAAGAGGGTGAGGAAGAAGTGTAGGACCCAGAGGGCTTCAAGGACACTATGATAACATGGCCCACAGAATCAACTGAGGAGAGAGAACTCATAGGGGCTCAATTTGTGTTCATGCTGTGGCTCTGCCCTTGTCTCCTCCAAATCCCACCCTCCCTTTCTTTTTTGCCCTTATGCTCCTCCAGTAGCCCACTGATAGGGGAGTTCCTCCTCAACTTCCATCTGACTCTAACCTATAAGGTCTCATCAGGACTGGTTGCATTGTCTTCCTCTGTGGAGTGGCAAGGTTGAACCTCCCAGGGAGAGGTGATCAGAGAGCCAGGCACTGAGTTCATGCCAGAGATAGCCTCTCCTCCCCTTAAGTAGCTTCTTTTTCATGTTTTCTTCTTTTCTTCTAAGAGTTGGACATATCCTATCTCTCCCTCATTCTGTCAAATCTTTCTCTGACTCATGCATTTTTGTTTGTACTTCAATTCTAGTCACTTTTTGGAATTAGAGGTTTGTGCTAAAGGTGTGTTTATACTCCAGCCAGAGGGGTTAAAGGTGTGGAGTAAAGGCACATCTGTATTCCAGCTGTATCACACAGACCTAGGTCATTGAATGTGATCCATTGTCAGAGCAGTCATTTTCCTTTGTATATCTGTTTATACTCATATGTGTAAAATGACAATGAAAAAAGAATCCATAATTTAGAAAGAGAGCAATGAGGAATATATGGTTTGGATTGAATGGAAGAAAGATAAAAATTATTCAACTACATTATAATCACAAAAGTAAAAGAAAAATTAGATTAATGCTCCTTTATTTCGGCTATCAAACATAGTAATGATTTTATGCCAGTTACAGGATAAGTGGAAATATTCTTATCAATTGAATGTGGTTCACCATTCAATGAAATACCTGATCTAAAAGATTTTGTGGATTTTTTTTTTCTTTTATTAATTCTTCTGTCATACAACACATCCTGGCTGCAGCCTCTCCTCCCTCCACTTGTCCACAGTTTTTCAAAACACTCCTGTTACTCTCAGCTTCACTACTCCTTCATTTCCCTTCAAAAAACAACAGACCTTCCAGGGATGTCAACCAGACACAGCATAGTAAGATACAACAAAACTAGGCACAAGCCCTTCTACGCAAGCTGGATGAGGCAACCCAGTTAGATGAAAAGTGTCCTCAAAATAGGCAAAAGAGTCAGAGACACCCTCATTCTCACTGTTAGAATGACAACAAAATCCACAATTTAATCAACCATAGCATGTGTACAGAGGACTTAGCATAGACTCATTTAGTTTCTGATTGATGATCAGTCTCCATGAGCCCCTATGAGCCCTGCTTAGTTGATTCTATGGGTGATGTTCTCATGGTGTCTTTGACTACCTCCGGCTTCTACAGTCCTTCCACTCCTCTTCTGCGGAGTTCCCAACCTCTGCATATTGTTTGGCTATGGCTGTCTACATCTGCTTCCATCAGCTCCTAGAGGATGCTTCTCTGATGATGACTGGGCTAAGTAGGCAGATCTACGAGTACAGCAGATTACCGTTAACAATAATTTCATTGACTGTCTTATCAGTCCTACTGGGTGCTAACCTGGGTCTCTGGGCCATCCAGCTTCCTGTTCCTGGCCATGCAGGCAGTGTAAGGCATGCCCTCCCTCTCATGGCCACTGATAACAATGGGATGGTGTAGCTTAGAAGTGGAACTTGAAGTCTCAAGACTTCAGTTAAAATGATGACTCTGCTCTTTTAACCACAGTATTTTCTCAAACAAAATTCCTGAGGAAGCATAGTGTCTAGATTTAAACATGGAAAAAAATGTGGAGCTTCTATTGGTTAAGGAAATGAGTATAATTAATCAACCAATAAATTCCTGAACATTTATCAAAATAATACTTACTGATACTTACAGTTTCTAGGAAAACTAATTTTTCCTCTCTATATCAAAACTCAAAAATGGAAGTCTGTCTACACTTTGGAAATGCAGCCAACAAATTATGTGCTATGTCAATATAGGCAACAAATTGCACAAGCCAAATACATTAAGTGAGTAAAACACATTTACATGCAACTCGTATTTTGGTGTTCATTAGATTCATGATAGATGCTATCACCCATAACCGAGCAAACCAAAAGTCTGTGAGTTCCCTTGGGGTTTTCCTTTTTCAGAAAAATTGCCAGTTAGTTACATAAAGTATCTACATAAATAAACTGTACAAACACAGAAATTACCTAAATTCTATTTTTCTTTACTTTCATTTCTTCTACTTACCAGGGTTTTTTGTTTGTATGTTTGTTTTTTCTTTATGCAAACTTAACAGTTTTGTCCTGGAATTAACTATGTTCCCATTGTTTGTATGTTTTAAATTATACTGTAGTTTTTGGTTTTATATCTCAGACCTTATAGGAGTCATATCATGAAGGATCATAATGACTCTGAATTGATTGTTTTTTAATTTTATGAACATTAATGTTAAATTAATACTTTGAGGAAAAGTGAAAAATCGGTTTCTTATGATTATTTTTTTGCAATTTAATTTTAGTTTCAGAAATTACTACCATGATGCCAATGCTGTCCAAAGTTCATATCCAATTTTCTCATCTGTTTCTATAATCATGATTTGTTTTATCTCTTATGATAATATCCTTCAATGAGTCTTCTTTCACAAAGTATCTGTGAAAGAAGTTTAAATAGTAACTGTGAGAGTTTAAATAGTAACTCTCACCAGATTTATTGAACTCAAAATGTGTTCTCTACTATCCTAAACACATGTTTGTTTCTGTTTCAATTCACAATTGACCAAGTTATTTTTCTGAATAACAATTAATGTTGAACAGTTGTAGCACATGTCTTTAATCCCAGTCTTCTGAAAGTGGAGATGACAGATCTCTTAAGTTCAAGGCCATCCTGCTTCAGTACAGCGAAAGCTACACAGAGAAACTCTTTCTCAAGGAAAAAAAAGAAAAGAGAAGTTAATAAAGTTATCACTCTTGTACTATGGGAATACTTTCCCATGTGTTTCATCAACACCTCTATATCCTGTTGCCTGAGAGCCTTACAGTTATGTGCCTTCTATTCTGTTCCTCTAGGATTCTTCTCTATAAAGATCTTTTAATTTCTCAGTCAATCATTGACCCTGGAAGACTTGTATTTTTCTCATATGTCCTTACAATTTGTATGAATTAGATCCCATTTTCTAGGAGCAATTCCTGAAATAATGATATAGACCACTAACCCTTGAATATTTGTACTCTAATATGTGTGTGTGTGTGTGTGAGAGAGAGAGAGAGAGAGAGAGAGAGAGAGAGAGAGGGAGAGAGAGAAAGAGACAGAGAGTGTTTGTTTCCTTATACTAGCTTTATGTAATGCAAGGACAAAGTGTCACTGAGCAGAATCAGGGCACCAAAGGTGCAGTTCTTTGCCAAGATAACCCATTCACAGTGAAGCTTGAATTGGAACCATGAAAACTAGCTTCAGTGTTCTTCTTCCATAGGGGCATTGCTAATGACTCTATTCCTTCAGTGTGTGAGTATAACTTGTAATAGACTCTACAATGTGTGAAAGAACAAGCTGAGAATCTTTCTTAATAACAAGGAAACTTCAAAATAGCCAGAGAAATGAACCTTCCATGACTAACCCAGGCCCCTCTTATGTTCTTTGGTTTTGCATAGTGTTCCTGGTGCCCACTGTTATATAGAAAATGAAAAAGGACAATGCCTGAAACCAAAATTAGGTTTCTGTAAAATTGGAAGGCAGAAGCTCTCAGACACTGCGTTGGAACAATGGCAGGAAAGATCTCACAGCTATAGGTAATGAGGGTCACAGTCAAGTACCAGCTACTTATTCAAAGAATACAAAAGTTCATGATAAGTCAGATTTTAAAATTGGACCTAGTTATCACTCCCCTAAATGAAATGAAAGTGCAGCTAAGTGTACAAAGACAGCTATATTCTAAAATACATTATAATGAGGTAGTGATTGACACTCCAAGACCATACCCGGCCTTTTTACAAAGCAGAACGACACATAATGGGCTTTTAAAAATTAACTTATTACCACAAAGCTTCACCAAAATTTCTGGTTTCAGGAATGGTATGAGTTTCCTATAAGAAAGTATGCCAGCTGTCCACAGTTATGATCAACAGAGATATCCATTTGAGATTCCTCTCTACTTCCAATGCAGCATCGGTGTTCTTCACCTATAGCTTACATAGCTTGATGTCTTTTAGTGATTTTAAATTTAAAAATTACACATATGAAACTTAAGGAAAATGTTATTTTCCTTCAGTCTTATACATTTATTTTTTATTTTATTTTTAATTACACTTTATTTACTTTGTATCCCCCTTCTAGTTCCCACCCTCCTCCCCTCCCAATCCCTCCCTTTCTCTACCTTCTCCACACATGTCCCTCCCTGAGTCCACTGGTAGGAGAGAGTTTCTTTTTCTTCCTTCTGATCCTAGTCTGTTTGGGTCTCATCAGGAGTGGCTGCATTGTCTTCCTCTGTGGCCTGGTAAGGCTGCTTCCCCCTCAGGGGGAGGTAATTAAAGAGCAGGCCAATCAGTTCATGTCAGAAGCAGTCCCTGTTCCCATTACTATGGAACCCACTTGGACACTGAACTGTCATGGGCTACATCTGTGCAGGGGTTGAAGAGGAAACAAGTTAGGAGCCTCCCACAGAAGGCCTCTGAAAGGCTCTGCCCTGCAGATTATCAAAGCAGATGTTGAGACTTATGGACAAACTTTGGGCAAAATGCAGGGAATCTTATGAAAGAAGTGGGAAATAGTAAGATCTGGAGAGGACAGGAGGACCACAAGGACAGCAACAGAACCAAAAAGTTTGAACACAGGGGTCTTTCCTGAGACTCATACTCCAACGAAATACCATGCATGGAGATACAATTTATTTTTAATGTACAAATTATGACAATAAAATAAACTAAAAATTAATAAAAATTGTGTAAGCTTAAAAGCTAGACAAAGAAAGTCTTTGAATCTAAATTGAATTATCCGGATGTAAATTTTAGCCCTCTCCTGTTATTACGTTTATATGTTGTTTCTGTAATTTAAGACATGAACCTTTAGAAATGCAGAAATAAGACCAAACCTGTTTGTAAGACGTGTGTGCATATTTAAATACATGCTAAGTCACCAAAATGTGAGTGGAGAAGATGAAGGAAGGCTTCACTACACATAAATTAGCATGCTTGCCATCTTTGTAGTGATTTTCCTTAGGCAGCATCTATGCAGTCTGGTATCTATCATTTTAATATACATCCCCAACTCTAGAAATATATAATTCATTAGGTACTTGATGACTGACTCATTGTGTCACATTTCCTTACTCTACTATGGCTTTGCAACACTGATTTCTTTTTGCAGAATTTTTACAATCCCTCGAATTTTAGTGCAAAATATCAGTACTATGCAAAGACTATTTTGACTTTCAAGCATTTAATTATTTCAGACTTATTTATAGTTAAGCCAGTTATTTATATATTAAATTCAAGTTTCCTCGAATCTTCAAGAAAAAGTGTGTGCTCCTACCTTGTGTTTCCCATCGACATACAGGATAACATAGACCATTACAAAAGGTCTGATTCCATTTCTGTTTCTGAGAATAAGTGTTTGTGTTCTCCACAAATCTCAATCATAGATATGAAATTAATAACTTTTCATTTTCACAGAAATAATTTATATGTACTGACAATAGCAGTAGTCAAAGATATAAAATATTTCTGATATACATGTATAGTGTATATATATATATGAATTGGCTTGTAAATTTAAGAAAAAATCAAAATATATTATTGAGTATTTTTAAATCAGAATATTGTTTTTTAAACAATTGTGGCTTATGTAATCTTAGTAACTCATATGCTACTATTTGAGCAGTTTACACTTTTGGAGAAAGTATTCATAACATTGTGCTAGATAATTTTATGTCCCCTTGACAAAAACAAAAGTTATTTGAGAGAAAGGATCCTCAATTAATAAAATTTCTACATAAAAACAGGCTGCTGGCAAGTCTGAAGGTCATTTTCTTTTTTTTTCTTTATTGGTTTCTTTATTGATTACACTTTATTCACTTTGTATCCCCCCCCCCCGTGGTTCCCTCCCTCCTCCAGTCCCAATCCCTCCCTTCCTCCACCCTCTGCATGCATGTCTCTCCCCAAGTCCATTGATAGGGGAAGTCTTCTTTTCCTTCCTTCTGATCCTAGTCAATTAGGTCTCATCAGGAGTGGCTGTGTTGTCTTCTTCTGTGGCCTGGTAATGCTGCTTCCCCCTCAGGGGGAGGTAATTAAAGAACAGGCCAAGCAGTTCATGTCAGAGACAGTCCCTGTTCCTATTACAATGGAACCCACTTGTATACTGAACTGCCATGGGCTACATCTGTGCACGGGTCTTAGGTTATCTCCATGCATAGTCCTTGGTTGGCATATCAGTCTCAGGTCAGACCCCTGTGCTCAGATTTTTTTGGTTCTGTTGCTCTCCTTGTGGAGTTCCTGTCCTCTCCAGATCTTACTGTTTCCCACTTCTTTCTTAAGATTCCCTGCACTCTGCCATTTTCTTAATTAGTAATTGATAAGGCAGGGCCCAGTCTATTGTGGGTGATGCCATTCCTGCTCTTGGTGCTCTTCAGGCCTACAAGAAAGCAAGCCAAGAAAGCCACGGGATCAAGCCTGTAAGCATGATGGCATCTTTATAGCAACTGCCTCCAGGTTCCTACGCTATTTGAGTTTCTGTCCTGACTTCCTTAGATGATCAACAGTAGTACAGAAGTGTAAAACAAATAAACGCTTTTTTTTTTGCCAACCTGAATTTGGTCATGGTATTTCATTGCAGCACTATAAACAGTATATAAGACAAACATCTATGCTATAAATTTAATGATTTAGAAAATGTTAATTTCCCTTTCTTAACAAAGAAAAGTAAAAGCTACAGACTTACAAGTCTAAAAATAGTAACACTGGAATTCAAAACATTTTTCAAGTAGCTTCACCATTTTAATAATATGCCAGAGTAAATAGACAAGAATAAAAAGAACTCTTAAAGGATTACTGCTGTTGGACCTTGTTAAAAGTAAATCAATTGCTTTGTCATGAATGACTGTAATTAATTTTGACCATGTCAGCAACTGTGTGCCTTTATAATACTTCTTCCTATAACTATAGTCTCTGTGTTTTAGTGTGATGTATAAGCTGTGAATATAATCATAAATTTGTTGTACTTTTATGAGAAACAGCGTATCATTCTTAGCAATATTTGGAAGAACCATGGATTATCTCCTGGCACATCTTAGGCACTTTAATGCTGAAGTCTTTGGTTATGGCATGACAGCTAAGAGCATTAAACTAAATATATGCATTCTTAAAATAAGGAAGAATGCAGTTAAACATTTGTAGAACAATTAAGGGATAAATAGATAAGCAAGTAAACAAATAACAAAATCTGAAAGAACTCTCTACAAATTGCTTTTATGTTGTGGCAATTATGACACATACACAAAGAGGGTAAACAAACTATCATTCTAGTAACACACATAAAACATTCCAATTAATATATGATAAGTCTGGCATTAAAGGCATGCACCACTGCTCCCCATTTATTTGTGTTCTAATGAGAGGGAAAAAAAAAGAGACGAGATTCAGATGGGATGGAAGATACGGAGGATTTGGAAGGAGTAAGGGAGGGGAAACCATAACCAGGGTATATTATTTGAGAAAGAAATTGAAAGAAATTTTCAATGAAAGGAAACATGAATCTATTTTATATTAAGTTTCTAGTTGCAGTAGAAAATAGACAAATACCCAGAGTACATGCTGCATTTCCCAACCTAGTAATATGGAACTAGGAGGATAAGGAATTTAAAGTCATTCTTAGATATATAACAAGGTGAAGGCTAGCCTGAGCTACATGAGACCCTATACAAACAACAACAAAAAGAGTCAAACAATGTACACATAAGATAGAGCATTGTGTGAATTAGTGTTATATCTCCATGATACTGGTTACTTCATAAATTACATGAATTTTCAAGATTGTAGCACTAACTACTAAACTTAGATATCTCTTTTTTACCAATCATTTCACACCCTCATGGTATCCCGATTTGCTTACATCCCTAACGTGTTCTGTCTTTACCTCGATACAGACATCAAGATTTATAATATCCTGACTCACTTTCTTCAACTTAGTTGGATTGGTGAGCTGTATTAAATGACGATGGCTTTACCTTGTTGATCAGTCCTTGCCAATTAGAGGAAGGCAAGTCAAGCAAAGCTCTCATTATGCTCAGTGGACAGCACTAAATGATGCAGTCTTAGAAAACCACAGACAATATTTGCTTTGAAGTATCTTACTCAGAGTTTCTGGAATTTTGTGTACATATGTATATGTGTTTATTTTCATGTGTGTGCAAATTGATGTGTATACGCACACAAACAGGTGCACATGCACGAATTTGCACACCTGAGTGACTTTGTGCTTTTGTTTGGTGGGTCTGGAAATTGAAGCCAGATCCATAGGTTTAGAAAACAATTACTTAATCTGACCTATCTCACTAGACCAAAAGTTTGATTTACATTGAAAGCTGAAAATTTCTTTCATTGGTTGACCTGTGTGGTCAAGCCATAAGAATGACACATTCTGTTCTTAATTACATTCTCTCTCTCTCTCTCTCTCTCTTTCTTTCTATCTCTTTCACACACACACACACACACACACACACACACACACACACACACATCTCAGTAAGTTTCAGGTTTGAGGAAAAAACCATTTTTCAGAACTCTAAAGACCAGTCCATATATCCAGAAATGAGCCTCAAACTGGATTTGTCATTGTTAATTAAAAGCCAGGAACTTGTGAAACTATTTTCCATCTGCCAAAAGGAGTCATCCTCTTACTTCTGGGAAAAAAAGGCATATTGTTCTAATGGTATGTGTACACATACACACATGTACACGCATGACTATGGCTGCATATAAAAGGCCATATTAGCTCCCAGTTTCCTTCAGTATCACAAATGCTTGTTATACATTTTAAAGTCCCCACCCCAGTCTTGCAGCTCTCCCTTCCTCACAACTACTCACTCTGCTTATACTCACACCTGCTATTACTGCCAGATAATTATCTATCTGTCAATATTTACAATGCATATATAAAAACATATATATATATATACATACATATATAATCTCTTAACCCCCATTTATTATCTCTTATTGTTTTACTCTCTCTCTCTCTTGTCATCTTCTGGATTTTGCTATGCTCTAGTCTCTATCTCTTACTATTATGCTTTCTCCAGTATTCTCTACCTCTTTCCCACTTCCCTAGGCATAATTCTGTCTATTCTTCTGGCCAAATCAATCCAGTTCTTTATCTCACTGCTTTTACATCTTCCAGGTTCTTTTGAATATTTTCTTTCTCTTATTCCCAATAAAAACCTTCCCATATTGAGGAGCTAACACTTCCTTTGTCACATCCCCTCACACACGTGTGGTGCCAAAAGCCAGGAGAGACACACGTGAACCCCTTTCTAAAGGGCCCAGGCTCTCCAGCTGAACCAGGCTCTGATTTAACTCTCTTAAGGAATGAAACATTTGTTTCAGCTCACTTCTGATACTGGTAATATTCAACTCCAAATTTTCGAATCTGCCTCTTCAACTGCTTCTCTTCAACTTACTTTAAATACTTCGGCTGATAACCTAGTCCTAGCCCTGGAAGCTTCTCACCTCCATACAATCTAATCTAGACCTAGAATGTTTTCAGCCTGTTGGGTTTACTGCTGAATATACTCACTCTTTCTAGTTCTTTCCAAGCTCTGGCCGTGTTGTTCAACCCAGCTCTTCTGGATCAAATCCCTCTCTCAGATAACTGAATCAACCTGGCTTCTCTCAGCTTCTGCTTGGCCTCAAATTAACTACAAATCTGTTTTAATCTTCAGGCTCCTTCTCATTCTCTGGCTCATTCTGACTTTTATTATATCTAGCTTCTTCTCTTTTCCACCTATATTTGTAAAACTTTCCTGGTAAAACTGTTTCCTCTCTCTCTTCCTCTATGCTCCTCTCTCTCAAGTCACCTCTCTTTCCTCCCTGTTCTCATGAAAGTTGGGCATATCATGTTCTGTCAAATCCTTCTATGATTCACTTTCAAACATGGCAGAATCCTTCTATCAACTAACTTTACCTATATTGTTTGGGATTATATGTATGCTAAGAGTCTGTCTGGATTCCAGCTGGATCAGATAGGTCTTTGGAAGTGATCAGAGCGGCCATGTTGCTGCTATATTCAAATTCCTCTACAGTTTGTGACTCTTTTTCTCCATCTCTCTCATTTCCTCTAACTCTGCTTCTGGATTCCTTTCCACCTGCCTCTCAGCCCACTCCTGGAGCTTGAATCACCTGATTTCTCTAATTGCTTTCCTTCGTCAACTCAAGGATTTATTGAAGCATTGCTGTATTACTGCAAATTGCTTGGTCTCAGAACAGTTGAATGGCCAAAAAATATAGACTTGATTTCCATAATCTTGAAGATTGTAACAACATTTGTCACTGCAAGGCAAATATTACGTAAATCACTTATCTCAAAGTGTTTGCTCGAAGGAGAATAAAGAATGAGTCAGAAATAGAATATGCCCAATTCTCATGAGAACAGAGGGTAAAGAAAGCCAACTTATAAGAACAGTGCAAACCAGACTTGATGGCACAAACTTGTAATACCAGCAGAGAAAGACAGAGAGACAGAGGCAGGCAGGCAGTTCTCTGTGAGTTTGAGGCCAGCCTGGTCTACAGTGTGTGCAGGACAGCCAAGGCTACATAGATAAACCCTGTTTGAAACACAAAACAGCAAAAGAGAAAAGGGAAAGGGAGAGAGAAAAGAGGCAGTTTAACCAGGACAGTTATACAGAGAAAAGTTGCAAAGAGACAAGAAGCTAGACAAAGGTGAAAACATAATGAGCCAGAGAATGAGAAGGAGCCATGAGATTACAAAAAATTGCCAAAGTTAATTTGAGGCCAAGCAGAGTAGTTCAGTGAGAAGGTGGGAGAAGCCAGATTGAATCAGTCAGCTTGGAGAGGAGTTTGAGGCAGAACCAGCCAGCCAGAGTTCAGAAGGAAATAGAAAGGGTGAGCTTATTCATCAGTATATCAGTATGTGTTTGAGACTATAATAATATCTGGCAAATAAAAGATACTTTTACATTCACTCTTACCCACTCTTAAAAATCCCTGAGACATTTTTTAACTCTCTGCTCTGAAAAAATTTTTGAGGGGGAGGTGATCAGAGAGCCAGCCACTGAGAGACAGACCCCATTCCCCTTACTAGGGAACACACTTGGAGACTGAGCTGCCATGGACTACATCTGAGCAGGGGATCTAGGTTATCTCCATGCATGATTCTTGGTAGGAGTATCAGTCTCTGCAAATAACCCTGGGCCCAGATGTTTTGTCTCTGTTGGTCTCCTTGTGAAGCTCCTTTCTCCTACAGATCTTTATATCTCTCCCTTCTTTCAGAAGATTCCCACACTCTGCCCAAAGTTTGGCTATGAGTTTCAGCCTCTGCTTCAATATCCTGCTAGGTAGAGTCTTTCAGAGGCCCTCTGTGGTAGGCTCCTGTCCTGTTGCCTATTTTCTCCTGCTTCTGATGTCAACCCCATTTGCCTTCTGATGGGGATTAAGCATCTTCCCTAGGACCCTCCTTGCTTAGCTTCTTTAGTTGCACATATTTTAGTATGTTTATCATATATTATATGGTTAATAGCCTTATAATACTTAAAAGTAAGTATATACCATGTGTGTCTTTCTCCTTCTGGGATAACTCACTCAGGATGATCTTTTCTAGTTCCCATAATTTGACTTCAAATTTCATGATTTTCTTGCTTTTAATTGCTAAGTAATATTCCATTGTGTGAATGTATGGAAGAAATCTTAAAATGGTACAGCACGCTTGCCTGTAACTTGAAGTCAACTCTTATTTATAGATTGATTGCTACAGCACACTGTATGTAGCTCACATTTAGTTCTTTTTTTTAACAAAAAATAAGACAGGAACAACAAATATTTGATGGCTAAAGTTTATCAATTCATAAAAAAAAAAGCCAGGAGAGACACACGTGAACCCCTTTCTAAAGGGCCCAGGCTCTCCAGCTGAACCAGGCTCTGATTTAACTCTCTTAAGGAATGAAACATAAAGGTAACGCAGACTAGCAAAAACTAACGACAGGATGTACAGGCCTCTTTGTCTTCTCTAACCTTTTTAAGCATTAGCAATTTGCTTATACCAAGTCATAAAAACATCTGATATTCTGTTCAAGTGCATTATAAAAGGATCAGAAAAATAAGGTTCCCAGTATCTCTATGGACTGTATATAAGGTGTAAATTTTATTTACATGGCTACAGGATCTTAAATTGAATCTTCAACCCAAAATTTTAAGTTGCAAATTTAACAGGGACAAAGATGTAACATCGTAATCTTATAAAGGCTACAATCTTGTTGTAAAATGTTAAAGAAAATTAAGACATTCAAGTTAACGGTGAATAACCAAATCCTTTAATATGCTCTGAACTATGCTTCTAGATATATTAAGTATAAACGTAATTTGTTTATAGGGCCAAACTTTAGTATTCTGTATATATTGTAATTTAGGTTAAGCCTAAAGCAATTAATTAAAAACAAACCTTGTTTAATATATATGTATATATATATATATATATATATTTGAAAATGGAATTTAATTTTTTAGAGAAAAATGCTGAATATATATTAGAATCTTTATTCTCAAATAAAAAGGAAATGTTTTATTTCTGACTATATGATGACAAGCTGACAAGACAATAAACTTTTCAATATTTTGGTCTATCATTTTATAATAAATATTCTTATATGCTTTGCAGTAATTTAAAAAACTTTTGTACATTCTTTAAATAATAATCATATTACAAAAAATGGTTAATGAGCAATGACAAATTAATCAAAACAATAAATATTAAAAGTGCTACCATGATATGGTGAAGTGACTGAATTGCTGACTTAAAACAAAAATAATTAATAAACGAGATGAGAGGTATATTAATAAACTTGATAAAATTATTGTGAGCAATCATTTGCATCAGATACCAAAGAAATTTCAGTCAACAGTTGTAGAGAGCCGAGGTTCAGACGCCATTACAAGATGGCGCCGGCATCCAGTCTCTGTACTGGTAACAGCCTCTAAGAGCACATGTGCAGGTTGCAAAAACACGCCAAGCCACTGCCCCACCCTGGGCCGTCAGATGGGTATAAGTAAGCAGTCAATCAGGGTATGACACGTCACTCCACGTCACATAAGTGCGGTCGGGGCTTATTTAAGCAGCACCATCTTGGGGCCGGGGGTCTTCCTCCTTTCATTGCGTGTAATAAAGCCTGCTGCAGAAGGATCCTGTCGTCCGTGTGCCTTCTTGCTGGCGAGACGGTTACGCGGGTCGTTACAAACAGTATCAAGAAATACTATTCTTGTTATGCACACATAACAAGAGTATTGCTTTGTCACTGAAAAGTCTTTGAATAGAGTGTTCAGGTGTGCATTCAAATGGAAATTACAGTTATATGATAAAACTGGTCAAAAGAGGCATATTTTTAGAATCACAGGGGTCATTAGTTATAATAAGAACACAAAACTTTACTATTACACTTTAGATTTAATCCTTTTAGTTTTATAAATTTGCACTGACTGTTTATCAACTTCAATGTCCACATCATTTTTGCCATGGTCTTTTTTTTTTTTTTTTTTTTCCTTTGGGTGACCTTTCTCCTACTTGTAATTTCAAAAAAGTGTTAATCTGAGTTAACCTATTTTGGTAGGTAAAATATTCTCAATAATTTTAGTGTGCTATTTTCTTATTTGTTGCTTGGTTGTAAATATTTGCCATTTGCTGGTGGCCTACCTGAACTACACAGAGAAACCCTGTTTTGAAAAACAAAACATTCTTTGCTACCTGTCAGGTGCAGTTACAGAGATGTAATGGTTTTCACACATGCAGTCAGTCAGTTTCCTTCTATGTCTACATAGGGAATTTACTCTTTCTTTTACATACGTGACAAGAAATTATTTCATAATAAAGTTGAGTCTTGTGGGGCAACCTGTAAAAACTTCTTGGGAGGCAGAGGTAGAGGAGTCAGAAGTTCAAGGCCATTCTTATCTATGTAAACAACTAAGGCCATCCTGAAATACTGTAGTCAATATTCCAAAAATTAAAACTAGACAAAAATCGTTTTCCCTAAGTTTTTAACGTCTGTGATCGAAGATCCAATTGGCTCATGTACTAAGAGGAAATCACATAGCAAGTTTAATAATCTCAGCTACATGTGACCACCCCCAAAAGGATAATGCCACATTACTAATTCTCGTTAAATTGTTATACTATTTGAGAAATGAATATGAATATATTTACTGTATTTCTTTTAGTTTAATATTAGAGTCAAAATTTTGTATTCTATTTGAGAATTCTACAAACTCATTTTGAAACAAATTTATTTTTATTTATATAAATTCTTGTGTGACTATTAGTATCATTGCACCAAAGAGGATTAAGATTACAGATGTATACAAATTGCTAGAGTTTTGTATATGTGTAACATTAGAAGAGAGTTCTTAAAAGCACATAAATAGAAACATTCACTAGAGAAATATTTCTTGATATATAGCTAAATTGTTAAGAAACATCTCTTTAAAAATCTTCCCTGAAAAATAAACATATAAACAATTCTCACATTAACATTGCTAAAATTAGCAGTAATAACACTAAAAATGTAATAATTATGAAATTATTTAAGATGTGGAAATGTATTGTTTTAATAATGACTCTTTATGTGGTTCATTTTGTATTATCATCACAAGTCTATTATATAGCACTGCTCTCCTAATTTATGAAGCAAAAAGCAGAAATGAATATAGATTATAGAATTCATTAACTATTTCCTGAGATTGAGGTGTAAGACTATAACATTTAAAAACAGATTTTAATTGTCTGAAAATTAATTTTGTGTTTTTACAACACTGAGATTTTACTTTGTTTTTCTACTTTTGATTTATTTTTTTAACTAAATTTTCTCATATAGAGTTGAGGAAAATGTGAGGTTTTATAGTTTCTTTTTTGGAGAGACACTAGTCTTTCACTTTGATGTAACAATATTTTTTAAATATATTTATTATTATTACAATTCTCTTTGTATCCCTGTTGTAGCCTCCTCCCTCTTCTCTTCCTAGTCCCACATTCCCATCCTCCTCTCCCCCTATGCCCCTCTTGTCAAGTTTGAACTGAATCCTTGCTGAAGCCCTATTTTTCTGTATTCTTTCTCCATTTTTTGATGACTATAGCAAAGTCTGGATTCACATCATAGTACTGAAAAGTAGAAGTGACACCGAGACATGACAACAGCTCAATAAGAAACACTTTTTTCTTGCATAAGCTAGATATAAAGGGTCAATTTGCTAGGCAATTTGTCTTGGCTTAGTTTTGCTAGTTCCCCTGTGCACATGATACAGGATCTGGACGCATCCATTTGCATCAGTACCTGCTGTGTAAATGCTCGTTTTTACTGGTCTGCTGTGGCTTACTTATTTTCTAAGAAGTAGTTCTAGTAAAAAGGCTCAGTCCACAGACCATTCTCTCTGCAAGCATAAGAAAATGATGAATCTAGGAAAGGGAGGAGGAGGAGGCAAGGACCTTAACAGATAGATCATAGAGCAGGCAACTGAAAAATGTGTATCACATAAAGGTTTAAAGGCAAAGTCAAAAACATTGTATCCAAAGTCTGGATTCATAGTCAAAGACACTGTTTGCAGCCACTGTGCTGAGCTAAAAGTCTCTCAGCTGCCAGAGATTCCAACCTTGCTCTTTAGAAGAGAAGGGGAAGTTCTATCTCTTGTCTGTCTAGGTTTAGGTCAGCTTCCTGAAACTCACTTAAAATATCACCTTTCCACCAAAGGACATCTATTTCTATAGATGTCTAAAACTTAATACATTGACACAAGAATTTATTTGCCTTCCCTCAACCCAGAACAATCTTTCTTATCTTTTATTGTAGGCCCAGCTATTCAACTGTGCCAGTTATACCTAGGATCACTTCCTTGAAGGCCTACTCCTTACTACCATTATCTCATTTTTATTCTTTTCCCTAAACACCGCACGAAACTGTCTGCTTCTCTCAATCTTCTTGGCTATCTCCACAGCATATGTCATCTGTTATGTAACTGGATTTGTGCAATGTATTTCATTACAGGTACTCCTTTCCCCAAATCACTCCAAATGGAGAACTGTCCCTAGTATCTATGTCTTTAAAAAATTTATTCAGGTCCCACTTGTGCTCTCATATATTCATGAACGTTTGGCCATCTATTGGAGCTTAGTCTGCCTACAAGGGACAATACCCTTCAAGAGAACTTATTCTCCCTATATTTTAGCATCTATTAGTTGCCAATAACTCCTAGCCTAAGGGTAGAATTTTATGCTTGCCTCTCTTCATCCATGGACATTTTTTTTAACTTCATATTTCAGCATTTTGTACATGCTCTCACATTTACTGTAAGTTAACACATGTAATATTGCTTTTGTGTGGCAAAAGCACTATTAGTTTTTAGTTAATCACTTCCTTTGGCTATTAGAGTCTTTCCACATTATGCAACATCTTTGGAAAAGGGGTGGTGTGATATAGATGTCCTCATTATGGCTGCCAATTTAAGTGAGGTGATAGAGAACACACTGGTATAAAGGGGCTAAGGGAAACAATGGAGCAGAAAGAATTAAGTAAGATGGAAAGAGCAAACTCAGGGGGGGGGGGAAGTGAATATGGAGAGAGAAAATTAAAAGTAATAACTTACCTTTTGAAAAAGTCATAAAATATCTACTACCAAGAAAGTTTCCTAAGCTATATGCATAAACACATATAAAAAGAGTTTAAATGGAGTTATAGAATGGAATGTTATTTGCCTAACTTTCACAGTGTTGGGAAGAGCAATGCAGACTACCAGAGAAGAAAAGTAAGCAGAAATTTTACACAGCTGGGATCCCAGAGAACTTTAATAACAACAGGCCTGGAAAGACACACCCACTGGTGAAAGAGTGGCACGAATATCACAGGAGTAATCATTCACATTCTGAATGTACTTAAGTCGCACTACATTGGATGAAACCTGAACAATCACGGTCATCAATGTCAAAATCTATCTCTAGACTGGAAACAGGAGAGAAACTTACACCATTGCTTTGCTCAAAGGAAATAGTGTTAAACAGATTCCAAATGACTTATTGATATACCTACAAATTAGTGTGTTTCTCAACCCTCCTCTGAAAAGTTACTGTTTTTTTCTGTTTGCGTTTGTTTTTGTTATGTGGAAGATGGAAATTTACACAGGGACACATGATTGCTCAAAGTGCAGAAAATGAGATATTTTTATTTTATAAGAAATGCTGAGAACGACCCTTCACATAAATATTTATTACAAGTGGAAGAACATAATTATGGTCATATAAGAAATTGTTGAAAATTTGCCAAAATTTATAAAATGGTTTAAAATGATCCTCAGATCATCACCTAAATCAGCTCTTTAACATCTAACATTTTGCAATCTAGAGATATAGTGACATGATACTTACATACCAAGGAATGATGCTGAAAACATTGAAAGTCTATATTACATCCTCATGCTTCTCTATCAGAAAACATTCTGTGTGCAGTAAAAACACTGAAACTCATAAAATGCAGTCATTTGAATCTGAGCAGAGGAATTTCAGATTTTGACATTTCTTGATAATGTGTATGATAAAAAGTGTGTGTGTTGTGTGTTCTAAATTAACAATGCATGGAGTTATGTCATGTTTCCTGAGATAGCAGAAGACAATTGCACTCAATCATTTGATTATTAATTAGCTTTTCATTTATTATAGTAATAAACATCTTACTTTGTTTTTATTTTCTTTTTTAAATTAATTTATTTTTATTGATTATAGTTTATTCACTTTGTATCCCAGTTATAGCCCCCTTCCTCATTCCTTCCTAATCTCATCTCCCTCACTCATCTCTTTCCATACTCCTCCCCAAGTCCACTGGTAAGGGAGGTCATCTTCCCCTTCCCTCTGATCCTAGCCTATCAGGTCTCATCAGGACTGGCTGAATTATCTTCCTCTGTGGCCTGGTAGGGTTGCTCCCCCTTCAGTGGGAAGTGATCCAAGAACCAGCCACTGAGTTCATGTCAGAGACAATCCCTGTTTCCCCTTACTAGGGAACACAGACTGACTTGGAGACTGACTTGCCGTGGGCTACATCTGAGCAAGAGTTCTACATTAGATACATGGTCCTTGGTTGAAGTATCCATCTCAGAAAAGACTCCTGAGCCCAGTTTTTTTAGATCTGTTGCTCTCCTTGTGAACTCCAGGTCTTAGTATCTCCCCTTCCTTTCCTAAGATTTCCTGCACTCTGCCCAGAGTTTGGTTATGAGTCTCAGCATCTGCTTTGATACACTGCTAGGTAGAGTCTTTCAGAGGCCCTCTGTGGTAGGCTCCTGTCCTGTTTCCTGTTTTCTCCTTCTTCCAATGACCATCCCCTTTGTCTTTCTGAGTGAGGATTGATCATCTTATCCAGGGACCTCCTTCTTACATAGCTTCTTTAGGTGTACATATTTTAGTATGTTTATCCTATATGTTTAGTATCCACTTATAAATGAGTACACACCATGTGTGTCTTCCTGCTTCTGGGATACTTCACTCAGGATGATGTTTTCTCAGGCACCGTCTGACTAAAGACTTCATGATTTCCTTGTTTTTAATTCCTGAGTAGTATTCCATTGTGTAAATGTACCACAATTTCTGTATCCATTCCTCTATTGAGGGACATCTGGGTTGTTTCCAGGTTCGGGCTATTACAGATAAGGCTGCTATGAACATGGTTGAGCAAACGTCCTTGTTGTATACTTGAGCATCTTTTGGATACATGCCTAGGAGTGGTTTAGCTGGATCTTGGGGAAGAACTATTCCTAATTGTCTGAGAAATCCCCAGATTGATTTCTGTAAGTACCATGTTTAGGTACTTTATACTTTGCTGGCCCTCAGACACAATTAAAGAAGCTTGATATGAATAATATATCACAGATCATATTTGGTCTGTGCTTATACATAGACCAAAACTCTACACTGTATATAGGGCATTAAAATCAGATTTTGCTGCAACTGTTTTCTTTTAGTTTTGTTTGAAGTGTAGTGAGCATCTAGATCCTGCAGACACTAGTAAATGGCATGATAGAATATGGAAAAATTTTCAACCTGCTTTTACATCTATTCATCTTTAAGTATATTGTTTTGAAATTATTTGCATTACAGGATTGCAAAAATATTTGATGCTGACATTTTGCGAATAGTAAAAGATTGTGTAAACTTTAATGATTTGATTGCATGGAAAGCTAAATACAATATTATAAGCATAATATTTGCTTTACATGAGTATTATTATTTTTATACTGAGATGTGTTTTATTCCCTTTTCAAATATATTCAAGAGAATAACTACAGTAATTTTGCTGAGTCTTGTCTTTTCTCTCTCTAACAAGGAATCATAGTTACGTTAAAATATTTGAATATCAGATGATATCAATGCTTTTTATTTTATTATTTGTACTGTTGTATCTGACTGTAATTCTTTCAGGTAATAAGGTATTGTCATTACTAACAAGGTATATATGTTACTGCTTATAAATAGATATTCTGATATAATTATTAAATAAGTTAAGGTTCATTTGAATAACTAATAATAGTCTAGAGAAGATATGTTTAATTAATGTTTTTATTAGTGAATAAAGGCAAAGAAGTTCTTTCAAATATTTTTGAGTTTGGTATAGATAACATTTTTCTAATTAGAACCGATCTCACAATCCTTCATTTGCAATTCTCTTGTCCCAAAAATCTCTCTTTAAAGTAGCTTTTCTTTCTTCATTATAAACAACAATTATTCACGTTACTGTTCCCACAATTCAAATACAGCTTTTCCTAAGAAAATGTGTTGCTTTTGTCCACTGGCCCATTGCCTTGCTGTTCTTGACAGCAATATTATTCCTTTGACCACATGGACTTCATCTCTTTCTTAGGTCAAAACTGCAAAAAAATCCATCACCATGCTTCAGCCTCCACCAAATTGGATATCTTTTACAAACTATTCTCCTCCTTTTTTTTTCTTTTCTTTTGGCGTTTTTTGTTTGTTTTTATTTGTTTTCTGTTTTTCAAGACATAGTTTCACTGCAAAGCCCTGGCTGTCCTGCACCTCACTTTGTAAACCAAGCTGGCCTCAAGCCCATAGAGACTGGCCTGCCTCTGCCTCCCTTGCATTTGGATTACAGGCAATGAATGCACTCCCACCACTGGTGTTCCTCATTTCTTTTGTTTAACCTACAGCTGAATAAGCATAGAGAATCTTTAATTTCTCTGTCATCATGTTTGATATTTGTTTCAGCATGGTGAATATTAAGATGTAGTCATTATTTACTTCACCTTATTATACTTCATTTTGTCACATTTGTCATGGTTGGTTCCTGTCTCTTAGAAGCCTGTACTTTTCTACTGAGGCACAGAAAGGAAGAACATCTGAAGGGGAAAAGTTTTGGGGAGGAATTAGAAGAAGTCCAGTGAGGGGAATCCTCAATGGGATATATTTTATAAGAAAAGAACCTATTTTTTAAAATTATACTTTATTTACCTTGTATCCCCCCTGTAGTTCCCTCCCTCCTCCCCTCCCAATCCCTCCCTTCTTCTCCCTTCTCCATACACTCCCCTCCCCAAGTCCACTGGTAGGGGAGGGTTTCTTTTTCTTCCTTCCTTCCTTCTGATCCTAGTCTGTTAGGTCTCATCAGGAGTGACTGCGTTGTTTTCCTCTGTGGCCTGCTAAGGCTGCTCCCCGCTCAGGGGGAGGCCATCAAAGAACAGGCCCTTTTTCCCATTACTATGGAACCCACTTGGACACTGAGCTGCCATGGGCTACATTTGTGCAGTGGTTCTAGGTTATCTCCATGCATGGTATTTGATTGGAGTATGAGTCTCAGGAAAGACCCCTGTGCTCAAAATTTTTTGGTTCCGTTGCTCTCCTTGTGGACCTCCTGTCCTTTCCAGATCTTACTATTATTTCCCACTTCTTTCATAAGATTCCCTGCATTCTGACCAAAGTTAGGAGCCTCCCACAGAGGGCCTCTGAAAGGCTATGCCCTGCAGACTATCTAAGCAGACGTTGAGACTTATGGCCAAAGTTTGGGAAGAACCTATTTTTAATAAAAGAAATAATTCTTTTTAAATGTGTAACTCACATATTCAAAGAAGTACGAATCTCTGAGAAGACAGAAAACAGTTTTCTTTTCATTGGAGTGAAAGATAAGAATAATTTCCTATAAAAGAAGACGTGGAGATAGTCCCATAATTTGTACTAACACTGGCAGTCCCAGGGACTGTGATATTTGGCAACTATATTCTAGTTTCTATAAAATGCAAAGACATTTAACGTGAGTGAAATTTAAGTCTTGTATCATATAACACAATACCCAGTACTAATTGGAAACAATCTAAAGCCTTAATACATTAAAGGTTTCTTACACCAATACATAATACCACCACTTGAGCTCAAGAAAATTGTGACTAATATGTAGACTCAAAAGAAGTATAACAACTCTTTTCTTTTTTTCTCAGAATTTTTAGAGCCATGTGCATGCTTTTAAGCATGTCTCTATATCAGCCCCTTAAATCTTTCTAATTTTATGAACCTAATCTCAAGTCTTATAGTTAAATATCTAAATGTTCTCAATAAATACAAAATGTCTAATTCATGTACTTAGGAAGACAGTACTTCTGTACTGTTACATATGTAATCTTTCAGTAATCATATAAAAATTAAAGTCATTTGTGGTATGCATCAAATAAATGTATGTTCATTTTATTCTCATAACAGAAAATCAAGTTGCAGAATGTAGATGAGATAGAAGCTTACTGCTATAGTACAGGAATAAATATGTGGCTTGCAGTGACTGATGAATGAAACAAGGACCATTCATGGAGAGGACCTAGATATCCTGCTCAGATATAGCCCATGGGCAGCTCATTCTCCATGGAGGTGCCCTAATAAGGGGAGCAGGGACAGTCACTGGCATAAACTTGGTTGCTTGCCCTTTGATTACCTTCCTCTGGTGTGGTGACTTAGTTAGGCATGGGGAAAAAGAGGAAGGGAGGGTGGGATCAGAAGATAAGGGAGGAGGCTATACCCAGGATTCAAAGTGAATAAATTATAATTAATAATAATAATAATAAAAATAAATATGTGATAAGTATATATTTGGAAAAACAAAAGCAATTTGCAAAATTATGTACTTACAAGAATTCCAAATAAGTATTTTAAGACAGTAAAGGATATTAAAACTCCCCCTAGCTATTTGCTCATAGTCATGTAAGTATAAAGTGGATTCAAATGTTGAAATGGCAATTCCTAAAATTGCTATTGTACAGCTTATGTTCTATTGATTTAAAAAGACAGTTCTGCTCATAGCTAACATTGCTGCTAGACTCTCTTGTTTAATGGCAACAGAGCGTTCACAAAAACTCTCATCAAGACTATAACAATATGTTAGAAACTGTGGGATAAAATAAAGATTCTATTATAAACTTTTAAAGCAAAACTGTAGATGAAATTAAAGGAAAAAATGCAAGTCCTATAAGAAGGTATGAAAATTGCCTGCTTATTGTTTGTGTCAGAAGAGAAATTTCTCAAAGCAGTATTTAGTTCACAATGGCACTGGGATGTGAAGGAAACACTGGTCACTGGGATCCAGCTACTGAGTCGGGGTGGCCACCATGCAATCCACAGCTGCCCTCCAGTTACTATGGGCTCACAGTCAAATGTTTTTCCAAGTGGACCAGAACTTGTGAAGCAAAAAAAAAAAAAAAAAAAAAAAAAAAAAAAAAAAAAAAAAAAAAAAAAAAAAAAAAAAAAAAAAAAAAAAAAAAAAAAAAGAACAAATATGTTTATGTTTCAGAGGAATTCAGGAAATTTTTAGTGCAGAATTTCCACCAAAATTCCCTGAGGTTGGGTCAGGTCTGGGTTATGGCCCTGCATCTTCTTCAAGTGTGTCTATCATTTATGGACACTTATCCTTTTTAGTACATTTTAATCTCAAACTCTCTCTTAGACTTTGCTTCTAGGGAGCCTAACACTGGGCAGTTGGTAACATGTCTGGTGTCTGCAATGTTTTCGTCCAAGCCTCGAATGATGCCACCAATGGTCTTCACTCTAGGTGAAATATTTTCCTCTAACTCCGCCTCAATCACACTGTACTCCAGACCTCTCAGGATCCCTGATTCTGTTCTTGTTCTTTTTACTTAGTATACATTTCCGTTTAGCCTATTATGTTTTTATAATGTATATTATAATATCTTTTCCTTTATTGCCTCATAAGAATCTATTTTCTTTGTATTTTTATCTGATTTGTGTATTGTAGGTAGTGATTATTTGTTATACAAGTAAATATTTATAAAACTGAAAAGGACCTAGAAGAAAACAGAAAAAAAATTAGAAATCTAGCAAAATATGTTATCCCTGTTTAATTATGCATAAACATTAAAATAAAAAGGTCTTCTTTGCTTCTTTTTATTTTTCACTTATTTAGTTTACATTTTTACACTGAACCTACAGAACAAAGAAAAAATTCTAAAAGCAGCAAGGGAAAAAGGCCAAGTAACATATGAAGGTAGACCTATCAGAATCACACCAGATTTCTCAACAGAAACTATGAAAGCCAGAAGGGCCTGGACAGAAATCATACAGTCCTTAAGGGACCACAGACTCCAACCCAGACTACTATACCCAGCAAAACTTTCAATCAGCATAGACGGAGAATTCAAAATATTCCAAGACAAAACCAAATTTAAACAATATCTACATAGTAACCCAGCTCTACAGAAGTTACTAGAAGGGAAACTCCAAACCAAAGAAAACATCCAAGGAAACAGAGGAAATAGATAACTACACAACAAAAAAAACCCAAAAGAATACAAGCAATGAAACTCAGCGACATCACCAATCCCACATCTAAAGTAAGCAACAATTGTTGGTCACTAGATTCTATCAACATCAAAGGACTCAACTCCCCAGTAAAAAGACACAGACTAACAGAATGGTTGCGGAAACAGGATCCATCATTCTGTTGCATCCAAGAAACACACCTATGCAACAAAGATAAACACTACCTCAGAGTAAAGGGCTGGAAAAATGCCTTTCAAGCAAATGGTTCCAGAAAACAAGTGGGAGTAGCCATACTAATATCTAATAAAATAGACTTTCAACCCAAGTTAATCAAAAAAAGATAAGGAGGGCCACTATATTCTCATCAAAGGAAAAATCCAGCAAGAGTACATTTTTAATTAAAATATAATCACATCACTCTCCCCTTCCTTTCCTCCCTACAGGCTGTACCATGTCTCCTGTATCTAACCCCACCCCATCTTCTCCACACATTTCCGAATGGACAGCCTTTTTTTTCTTGATTATTATTGTTACATATATTTGAGCAAAAATATAAATATAACCCACTGAGTCCATCTTTTTTTGATTGTGTGTACATGTTTTCAAGACTGACCACTTTTTAAAATTTTATTTATATTTTTATGAACTATGGTTTATTCACTTTGTATCCCCTCTGTAGCCCCCTGTTTTATCCTCTCCCAATTCCATCCTACCTCCCTCATCTCCTTCCACGCACCTCCCCAAGTCCACTGATAAGGGAGGTACTCCTCCCTTTTGCTCTGACCCTAGCCTATCAAATATCATCAGGACTGGCTGCATTGTTTTCCTCTGTGGCCTGATAAGCCTGCTCCCCGCCCCAGTGGAAGGTGATCAAAGAGACAACCACTGAGTTCTGTCAGGTACAACCCCTGCTTCCCCTTACTAGGGAACACACTTGGAGACTGAGGTGTCACGCTGCAGGGGTTCTAGGTTATCTCCATGCATGGTCCTTGGTTGGAGTATCAGTCTCAGAAAAGACTCCTGGGCTCAGAATTTTTTGATCTGTTACTCTCCTTGTGGAGCTCCTGACCCCTCCAGGTCTTCCTATCTCCTCCTTCTTTCATAAGATTCCCTGCACTCTGCCCAAAGTTTGGCTATGAGTCTCAATAGCTCCCTCAATACCTTGCTGGGTAAAGTCTTTCCGAGTCCCTCTGTGGTAGGCTCCTTTGTGTTGCCTATTTTTTCCCTCTTTCAGTGTCTATCCTTTTGTCTTTCTACATGAGGATTGATCATTTTACGCAGGATCCTCCTCTTTGTTTAGCTTCTTTAGCTGAACAGAGTTTAGTATGTTTATCCTATATTACATGTCTAATATCCACTTATAAATGAGTATATAATATGTGTGTCTTTCTGCTTCTGAGATACCTCATTCAGGATGAGCTTTTTTAGTTCTCACCATTTGCCTGTAAATTTCATGATTTCTTTGTTTTTAAATCCTGAGTAGTTTTCCATTGTGTAAATGTACCACAATTTCTGTATCCATTGATCCGTTGAGAGAGATCTGTGTTGTTTCCAGATTCTGGTTACAAGTAAAGCTGCTATGAACAGTTGAGCAAATGTCCTTGTTGTATACTTGAACATCTTTTGGATATGTGCCTATGAGTGGTATAGCTGGATCTTAAGGAAGCACTATTTCTAATTGTCTGAGAAAGCACCAGATTGATTTCCAAAGTTGTTGTACAAGTTTATATTCCAACCAGCAATGGAGCAGGGTTCCCCTTTCTCCACAGCCTCTCCAGCATGTGTTCTCATTTGAGTTTTTGATTGTAGCCACTGACTACTTTTTATTATATAACCATTCTATCAGGGAGCTCATTCCTGAGAGAAACTGTCTCATTGTCTCAGTAGTTTCCAGTAGTCTACAGTTCATTGTCTATGATTAAGATCATGGGAGATTTTTTTTTAATTTAGTTTCTAATTTGTGATTCCGGGTATCATCTTCCTTCATATGCTAGAAACCCTGTTATTGAAGAGGAAAATAGCAACATATTTTTTTTCCTAATATAAGGTGATTACATTTTAAGTTTCTTCGGAATTTCAGTACCTGTATACATATACACGTTCATGTTTGCCTGGGTTGCACATTTTTGTGTGTGTTCTTTCATTGGCTAGAAAATCAGCAGCCAGCCAAGGATGGCTGAAATGTAAACGCATAAATATGCCCCTGTTTCTGCCACCATGGCACTGGAAAGATAAGCTCTCATTATCATACCCCAATTATTAGATGGATTCTGGACATTAAACTAAAGTCTTTCTGCTTGCAAGATGAGCATAGGAATGATTTGTTTTTTATCTGTCTACTCATTGCAAGTATATTTGCTGAAATGTTTGCTTGTTAAGTATTATGAATTTGGTGCTTGACATATATCTGAATGAATATTCTGATCTGTTCTTTCAAGTATAGTGAAGTTGTTTTTGTACATAAGTTGTCAAGGCCTTTTAGATAATCATGAACATATTCCACGAATAAGGTTAAATCAGACAAATGTCTATGGTGGTCTAATCATTAAATATTTACAGATTTTAACATACACTTAAGACTTTTGTAATTCTATTTTGGCAATATTAATTGTTTAGTATATATACTTCGAAAACCACTTTGACATATAAGTTAATCTTGTAACTTCCAATTGAGTTTCTTTTTCTAAATATAAAACGATCCTGAATTACTTAATGAGAAGTGAAAAATCACAGTAAAATGAACTTGAATACAAAATCTTTCTTTCCCTTTCAAATATAATTCTATCCAAGAATAATTTCCATCATTTTTCTCTGTTGAATTAAATATGTTGTAATACTTCCTTGTATGTACAGGACAACTCTATAATCACAGTCAAGCTTTGATAAAGAGCTTTAGGGTGAATGATTCTATCTGGCTTTACAGGACATGCATACTTTCAGCAATGCTATCTTTGCAGTGCAGACACAAGCTTGTTCAATCTCACTGGCAAAGTGTATGAGAGGAGAGGCTGGATAAAAAGGTAATATCCTCTCTAACTTAATCACTCTTCCATGGTGAGTAGCTAAGCTTGTAACTGCTATTCAGAAAGTTGTTCATTAAAGGTTCTGAAGCGTCCTTCACCTTGCAGGAGACAGGCCAGTTTATCGGATTGCTTAAATTAATGGACAGGATGTTCTGTGCAATACCTTTTAAAGGGAGATCTCACTGCTTCCTCTATACCGTCAGAAACTATATTCCAAAAATGAAATATGCTTTCAATATATCAAGCTCAGGGTCACTTATAAATATAACTTGTACATGTCATGGGATGTCCACAGTTTTATCAAATGTGAAATATCTTTTTAAAAATACGTTAACTTGATATTTTGTGAACTTATATTAGTTACATATCTTGATGCTGCAGTGGGATATTCTATAACACATGCAATCTATCCCCAACATAACTGAGTTTAACTTATTTAAACATTGATTATTAGGTTTTTAAACCATGTAACATACAAAAATGCTTACAAATCTCAATTGTTTAATTAAGGAAATACCAGGAACAATCTTTTCAATCAGTTTCCTCCTTAAGTACATAAGAGAACACAGATTGTATATGAAATGCTGAACATAAAAATTGCATTTGGTAGAAAGCACTGAGTCCTTGGTTGTGACAGCTAATTGCGTCTCAAAAGGCAGGATCTCTGCTTAATTTTGCAACTGTCTCTTTTACTTTGGGGCTCATGCTCACCTCTCGACTTAGGCATGTTAATCACCAAAGAAGTGGTCTAGCTAGCCTGTTTCAACCTGCCTCAAAGCTGAAGACCTACAGATAAATCACTACTCTACACCTGAAGTCATCTTGGATTGTAGGAACAGGAAGAACTCACAAAACAGATAACCTTTCTGGACAGATGAGGGAAACTGTCTATGTTGCTAGGTAATTCTTTGAAGTACAGGTTGACCCGTTAAAAAGTGAAAATGATCTTCTCAGACCAACTTGTGGAAGATCAGAGACAATATTGATCAGGACACATCTACGACAGTGTTGTTTAAGTATGCATTATTTTTGTCCCTCTGAGTCAATTCTTACGCTGTTTAAACCTCAAACTAGTGTTAGTTACACAAAAATACGCTTGGGGTAACTGCATCCTTTCAAGTGTTCACTTCCTCAATATCCAACAGAGCCATAGTGAGTAAATATTCTCTCTGCTTTTAAGGACTTTTTAATCTGTTTAACTGGAATATAGAGGAAATTTGGCCAAGCATAGCTTTTGGAGGATGTTAGAGCCCAGGCTTTATCTGCAAAACTCTAGTCACCTTATTTATGATTGTAAAAGAAAGTTATAGATATATTTGAGAGTAGCTGAAAAGGCAAATTGAAAACTGAATAAAAAATATACATTCAAATACAAATTTGAAATCATTTTCTGTATTCCATTAAAAGTAAAATAAAATAGCAGTACTATATTTATCCTCCCAGACAAAAGCCATGCTTTCGTGCTACATTGTCCTCCATTGACTTTGTTTAAACATGAAATTTTCCTGGTCAATAAAATTTTTTCTGAGTATGTTCTTTGTTCTTGGCGCCAAGGAGTTACAAAATAATGATATACAATAATGATTCTCATTGAAACTCATCCTCTTGAATTATTGCTATCTACATTTGCCTGGTCTCCAAAATGATATATTCTACTAAATGAACAGTCAATTATCTTGTTAAAAACACAAACACTCATATATTTGAGTTTATATGCAATGCAAGTTCTGCAAATGCAGCTGTATTTGCATAATGCAATATAATTTATTTTACCTGTTTGTTTATAATCCTGTCAATAAACAGTTTGATCATATTTAATTCTCTCTTAGCTTTCCATCTTAGCCAAGTTAGCAATCCAATTAGTTTGTATAAACAATAAAGTACTGTTAAATCTTTAACAATAATAAAAGAAAGTTCTGATATATCAAAAAAAAAAAAAGACAAAAAAACAAGTTTCCTGGTACTATTCTCTTTTTAATTTAATTTTAAATTTTTATATTAATTACAGTTTCTTCACTTTGTTTCCCAGCTGTAGCCCCCTCCCTCACTTTCTCTCAATCCCACCCTCCCCTCCTTACCTCCTCCCATGCCCCTCCCCAAGCCAACTGATAGGGGAGGGCCTCCTCTCTTCCCTCTGACACTAGCATATCAGGTCTAATCAAGACTGGCTGCATTTTCTTCCTCTGTGGCCTGGGGTGATCAAAGCGCCAGCCTCTGAGTTCATGGCAAAGACAGTCCCTGCTCCCCTTACTAGGAAGCCCACGTGGATACTGAGCTGCAATGGGCTACATCTATGTTATCTCCATGCATGGTCCTTGGTTGGAGTATCAGTCTCAGAAAAGACCCCTTTGCCCAGATTTCTTTGTTCTCCTTGTAGAGCTCCTATCCCCCCAGGTCTTCCTATCTTCCCTTTCTTTCATAAGATTCTCTGTACTCTGCCCAAAGTTTGGCTATGAGCCTCAGTATTTGCTTTGATACACTGCTGGGTAGAGTCTTTCAGGCACCCTCTGTGGCAGGCTCCTGTCCTGTTTTCCTGTTTTCTCCCTCTTCCTATGTCCATCCTGCTTGCCTTTCTGAGTGAGGACTGATCATCTTACCCTGCTACTAGTCTCAATGTATAAGATCGTAGTTTTGCAAACAGGATGGACATCACCAAAGCCTGCTTCAACGTTGGTGACAGCTCACAAATCTAGATAACTGGAATACACTGCAGAGCCTGTAGACTGTTCAGTTGGAGAGTGTCCTTCCCATGCCCCATTCTGTTGATCTAAAAGTTCAGGCAGCTCAGCTGCTTTCTGTTTCTTTAGGGCAGCGGGACATATCTGAGAGTCTTAGCAACCTGCTTCTCCTTAGTATGAGACACACTCCAGCTCTTTTTGCAAGCTCTGGCAGAGAGGGCCTACTGAATGTGGTCAATTTAAGGGCCTTCCTGAACACATTTTGAGTTGTTTACCTTCTTACTTAAGGAAGTTTGTGAAGCTGCTTTCCATATTATCTTCCTTCCTTAATCTAGTTTATACTTTATCTTCCTTCAGGACGGATTTTTCAGTCTCAGAGAAAACTGTTAAACATTAGATACAAAAATCTCATTCCCATACTCAGGAATCATACAAAAAGAAAAGCCATAATATGTATGCAAACAACCTAAAGGGCCCTGACTTAACATTATAAAACAATGAACCTTCAGTGACAGTGACGCCTTTGAGCTTGTTTTGTGCTGGACATCTACTCTGGACATTCATCCTGCTCTTAAAATATGTTTTTGTTTTTCCCACAGTGAGATTTCCTTGAAGAGAATGAAATTTTAATTATAAGTGGCTATCAATTGGAGATTGCTTCTGGGTTGGGGATGTATGTCTGTGTGTTCTCCTCTCAGCTCAAGGACCCCAACTGGTGCAGACTCATTCAGGCCCTATGCACGCAACCTTAGTATCTGTGAGTTAATGTGAGCTTCAATCATGCGAAATTAGAGGACTTGTTTTTTTCTTGCTGTCTTCTATCCTTTCTTGGTCTTACGTTCTTTCTGCCTCCTCTTCTGCACAGTTCCCCGAGACCTGGTGGAAGAATTTGATGAAAACATTCCATTTAGATCTGACAGTTTCAGGAGCTTTCACTCTCTGCGTAATGTCTGGCTGCGGACACCTTCATTTCTTCCAATCTGATTCAGTAGGAAGCTTCTCTGATGATGACCACGCAAGGCATCAAGCGTTTGTATTTTGGGGTCTGTGTCACTTTAGGAAAGATGACATTTTTCTAGTTCCATCCACTGACAACCCTTCCTGGCTGGCTTGGCTGCCTAACAACGTGACTTATTTAGCTAATTCCATTGGTTAAAAAAAAAATGATGATGAAAGAAACTATTGATTTTATTTGCATTTCACAAGTATACTCAGAGTAATTTTTAATATTTTAATATCCAATTCAGAATGTACGCAATTAATGTTAAAGAGCTGCAAAAGGATAATGAATATGTCTCTCCTAATCTGCTGTGCTTTATAATCTCACTCTTTTTTACGACCTGGATAACTCTATAATTCTGAACGAGTTTGATTACACATTTTTGGTGACTCTGATGTTTTCTTTCTTTACACTGGAATGTTGTATTTTAAAAATTCAACAAAGATTTATCTCATTAAATTATATAAACAAGAAAATCATAAATATAAAAATTTAAAGTGACAGGAACAGGGATGATATAAGTAAGGTTCCTATGTGAGCTGTTTGAGATGAGTGTTAGATATCTCCGTTGAAGTCCTCTGTAAAAGTCACAAGCTCTCAGAGCTGCTGAGCCATCTCTTCATCCTTTAAATTGATCACGTAAAATAAATACCATAAGTTAGTTTGAAGGCATGTATTCACACCTCTTTGTCAGATTAAATTCAAGTTCAGAGTAGTAAATTGTTAGAAAATAAGGAAATGAGAGTGTATGTTCAGTGCCTCTCCCAGCTAGCAAACGGCAAGCTTATATTTGCTGGGAGCATGCTCACCGCACTCTCTCATTTGATTTCTCTTTTATTGTATCCTTAGTTACCTGTACTACTTGCAAAAACACCTTCAACTTTAAATATTGCTCCATTAAATGTTTAGGTCATAATGCTTTCACTACCTATACTGCTGCAGAACACTATAAGCGACACAGAATTTTAATACGGTATAGAAGGATTAATATTGCATTGTATTTGACACATTTTATTGCAGCTGGTACATTTGGATATTCTCATATTTATTTTATGATATGGAAACTTCGAAGAAAAAGTTTTAAGAAAAATCAATCATAAATATTCAGACACTTAGCTTATTATTTTTCTGAGTAAAAACCTACAATTAATCTCTTTCAATTTTGGCTGCATCAGACATAATTTACACTGAGATTTTATCAGAGTTTATGCAAGCTTTCAAGATTACAGGTGTTGTTTAGTGAATGTTATTTATAGTATTTGGTTAGTCATTTGCACATGCATTTTATGTATCTAATATTACTAAAATCAAACTACATAAACATGAGCTATCTGTATAGAATGTTCTATGCGCTTGATTCCTTATAGCAACTTAATGCAGTGACACTTTAAACCACACCAAACTGCAAATGTTTGTTAACTCTCAATTATTTCATTGAAGTAAGCAGATTTCTGACAGCCATCTGTTTAGAGTGTATTTATTTCTGTTAATAAACTAATTTGAAAGTGAAATAGTCATTAAGGCAAGGAAGTAGTCACAGCATCTCTAAAATTCTGGAGCCATATATAGATAGTGAAATGTTCTGTGCAACTTTGGTTACAGAGGCATATAATACGTGTGAAATTCCTGCTAAAATAAAGAACTCTGTGTTGTTCATACACAAATATCGTCTTATAGCAAACCACTTACAAATATTTTGTAGCTTCAAAAATGTACATAAATGACATTAATTAACCAAAAGTACAATTAAATTTTAACACATTTGTTCATTTTGGTTTTATGTATATATACCCCATTTTAGTTGTATGTTCCTTCTCTAGTACTCTAAAATGTCTGTACAATGTGTAATTTTTTATGTATTTTTCTATAATAATGGTATGTTCTATTACTGACTAGTACATTTGATGAAACTGGTACAAGAGAGTTCAAGGATATAAACAAACTTGTTCTGAAGTTAGTGTGCATGCTTGTATTTCCTGTTAATTTTCACATTGTTTCAGTGAAATTTATATGTGAGTTTTGTCTTTAGTAGGTTGAATCTTAAAATACTTATCACCCTGGATTTCATTCTCTTTGTTGGTGACTGCCTAGAGCTCTAAGGTGATTTCCTACTGCGTGTCTCAAAGAGAATTGTTCATACTTTTTCTATTTTATATTTAAAGCTAGATCACCTGAAACCTACCTTCCAGATTCCACCAGAAATGTATATAGGCATTTTCATGCTGTATGTTAACAAATAGAGATTTTTTTTTATGTTTCTTTTATTGAAAAAAAATTAAAATGTAAAGGAAAAAAAAAAAAAAAAAAAAAAGAAAAAGAAAAAAAAGAAAGAAAAATATAGTCAATGAAATAGAAATGGCCTCTCCACACTTAAGAAACAAACTTACATGACTGTGACATGCCAATCAAAATATACAACTAAATTTCCAAACATATTTCTTAATCTAATAAAATTCCTATCAGGACCACATCAAAAGGATGAAATGTCCATCTCTTCTCCTTAGATACATAGTTAAGGTACAAAGTAGCTTTTTCTATGCTTCATAAGATTTGTTGTAGAAGGAAGGAAGCACTGCAAGTGTCAAGGACAATTGTCAAGAACATGGCCCACACAATGAACTAAGAAGGGCACATGGGGGCTCACAAAGACAAAAGCAACAGTCAGGGAGCCTCTAGGGATCTGACCTACATTCTCTGCATATATGTTATGGTTCTGTGGTTTTCTGTGGGAGTCCTCACCATGTGAGTAAGGTGTCTGACTCTGTTGCTTAATCTAGGGACCTTTTTTTTTTTTTTTTTCTTCCTTCTGGGTTGTCTCGTCCAGCCTGTATGAGAGTCTGTGTCTATTCTTACTGTAACTTGTTATGCTACTTTAGTTTGATGTCCCTGGGAACCTGCACTTTTCTAAAGGAAACAAATGGAGAGAAAAGAAGTAGATCTGAGGGAGAGAGGAGGTTGTGGGAGGGGAAGGGTGACTGGGAAGAGTTGAGGATGGGGAAGCTACAATTGGAATGTAATTTATGAGAAAAAATAAATAAAAATAATGAAACAAAAATATTTGTTGTTTGAGTGAGGAGGAGGATCTTAAGACTCAGGAAGCTAATGAAACATACAAGACTCAGACTCACCCTGGCTCTTTTTTTTAATTTAATTTTATTTAATTAATTACACTTTATTCACTTTGTGTCCCCCCATAAGCCTCACCCTCCTCCCCACCCAGTCTCACCCTCCCTCCTCCTTCTTCATGCATGCCCCTCCCTAAGTCCACTGATAAGGGAGGTAGGTCCTCCTCTCCTTCCTTCTGATCTTAGTCTATCAGATCACATCAGGAGTGGCTGCATTGTCATCTTCTGTGGCCTGGTAAGGCTGCTCCGCCCTCAGGGGGAGGTGATCAAAGAGCAGGCCAATCAGATTATGTCAGAGACAGTCCCTCTTCCCATTACTATGTAACCCACTTGGACACTAAACTGCCGTGGGCTACATCTGTGCAGAGGTTCTAGGTTTTCTCCATGCATGGTAATTGGTTGGACTATGAGTCTCTGGGAAGACCCCTGCATTCAAATTTTCTGGCTCTGTTGCTCTCCTTGTGGGGTTCCTGTCCTTTCCAGATCTTACTATTTCCTACTTCTTACATAAGATTCCATGCACTCTGCCCAACAGTTGGCCATAAGTCTCAGCATCTGCTTTGATAGTTTGCAGGGCAGAGCCTTTCAGAGGCCCTCTGTGGCAGGTTTCTAAGTTGTTTCCTGTTTTCTCCTTCTTCTAATGTCCATCCTCTTTGCCTTTCAGGATGTCACACTGGCTCTTGAATGTTATTCTTTACCCTGTTTCTGTGAGAAACTCATATAACTTATTAATCATTTCACCAAAGTAGACTTGTTGGTATCTTTTCATTGGTTTGTGATTCATGCATGACACATGTGAGTTGAATAACATTTAGTCATATACTCCAGGAAAAGATTTTAACATCCTTTTTTTTCCTGAGAAATAGAAAATATTTTAACCTAACTGAATTTATATCTTTTACTAAAGGCATATACTAGTGAGATGAAAATTTTAAGGAACAACCAGCAAGGATATTTCAATTGTAACATCTTCAAAAAACCTGTGAATTTTCATGTCATGTGGGTCAGGAATCTCACTTATTTGTGTACATCAGAAGAAAATAAATTCAAGATATTAAGGAAACATCTGCACATCTTTTTTGAATAATTTACATTGTTGGTGAACTGGAATTTATCTGAGGCCCATCAAGTGGTAACCAATGCATTATGTTCACAAAGGCTCAGAGATATGTTTGGAAGAGAAGATAGAAAGGTTATAAGAGCGGATGTGATGGATGACTCGAAGCAAACAGTGTCATCAAGACCTAAGAGGATGGATGCATGTATGAACTCACAGAGACTATGGCAACAGGTACAAGGCTGATTTTCTCTGTCTCCCGTCCATGCTTCCTTCTGTATGACCATTTCATGATTCACCCCAGTCAACTGCATCTATGAAAACACTTCAGTGTGAAACCCAAAGCTATCCAAACTGTATAGAGAACATTATGATGAATAGAATTTTTGTCTGATTAATTTTGATGTGTTTCTTTGTTTTATTTTTTAAATATTAGTTACAGTTTATAACTTTGTATCCCAGCTGTAGCCTGCTCCCTTGTTCCCTCCCAATCCCACCCACCCTCCTTCATCAGATGTGTTTTTTAAATCAAGTTTTGTATAGTTAAGTTGTGTAAAAAGATAAAATACCATATGTTGAAGTTAATAAAAGACTTTTAATTATTCTTCTATATTATGGCAAAATCCACATTCAGAGTAGAATGTTTTAATATGTCAAAGTCTCTATTTTATAAACGTATAGTTCACTTATTTTTATAATTATTTTCTAATAAGCATTATTTTTAAGAGAGTAAGGTTTGTATCTTATAGTTTTACAGCCATCAGTGCTCATTTCAAGAGATAAGCTATTAGTTTAAATATGTTGAATTATTAAACAATATACTTAAACAAATAGGATATATTTTAAACTGTTTAACATGTGCCTTCCTTCAGTTTGGTTGGTTGATTATTGCACATTCTTTTTAAAATTCAACTTTTCTTATAATCTGATTTGATTTTCATTATGTTGCTCTGAAAATTTCACTGTGACTGATTTGCATACCTAACACTCTCCAAAACTTTATATATTTCATGACATAATAACATGATGAAAGCTAATTATCTAGTCCATCAAATGATCTCAATAAGCATTCTGGCACTCTACCCAAAGTTTAGCTATGAGTCTCAGTATCTCCTTTGATACCTGGGTAGGTAGATTCTTTAGAGGTCCTCTGTGGAAGGCTCCTGTTCTGATCCTTGTCTTTTCCTACTTCTGATGATCCCTGTTATCTAGTTTAATAAAAAAAATATTACTAGCATTTCAAACTCTATAGAACTCTGTCAAGTTTCTTTTCTCTATCAAAGACTGAAAACTTTAATTTTTTCTTTACTGGAAACGATGTTGATTACTTTTCTTTCCAGTAAGATGATTTATTACGTAGTATTCTAGTCACTTAAAAATGTGTTTAGAATCTTGAATGTCTTTTCTCATTCATTTTCTCTTACTGTCTCATAAATGGTTACATAATTAAATAATACCAAGGAGTCAAATAAGACATTGCATTTAATTATTCAGTAGATATTTATGGAATGCTATTATGTGTCAGCAATGTGATAGGCATGAAGAAAAAGTCAAAGAAGAGTAAGTCATGCTCTTTGCCCTTGGCATGCAATCCACTGCACAGGAGGGGAAATGTAATCTGTTGTAATGAGTAAAAAATGAGGACAAAAGAAAAATCATTTCAGCATCAAGGACAGAACCTCCAGAGTAGTAGAGTTAGAACTGCTACAAAGAAATATTTCTCTTTCTCCATAAAGGATCGGTGTTTCAGAAGAAGGAACAAAGTATTTATAGTCACAAACCTATAAAGCAAGTGCTTATAGGCAAAATTATCAGTGTTTGAAAGGTGGTAGAGTGAAATAATCAGGAGAGACGTTTGTAAATTGTTTAGCAATCAGATAAACTATTTTATGCACAGATAAAGTATTTTACTATCTGAACCAGTGGGCATGGAAGGCAATTAATAATCATGTTGGGACAGCAGCACAAATAGAACATTCAAAAAGGACTGGAGCTTTTGCCATTACATCAGCTGTATATCACATGGATTCAATGCCTTATTTCTGCACACATTGTAACTACAGTGCATTGTATCAAAGGCAACCATATGGTCAGAAACAACTATAAACCGAAAGCCAAAATTATGACGGGGAGAATCCTCAGGCTGTATTAATATATAAACTTTGAAACACAAAGTGCTTATACACTCAGTACACATTCTTGTGCTTTATTACATAAGTTAGCATAAACTACACACACACATATATTCCAATTCTACATTTATTTTTCTATTTTGTGTATAAAAACACATTGATGCTTCACTCTTCTTACAAGAAACAGATTTTCTAATTGAGAAACTTTTAATTGGCATAATATAGGCTGATCAATCCAGTACAGGATAGAATTTCAGCTAGGAAAAAAAATTAATAAATAGTGTTACAGACTTTGTGAGTTTATGATAGTAATATAACATAATATAAAAAATATTATAATACTAAAACTAAGAATAATTGAATCCATATCTGGAGAGGACAGTTTGGAAAGCAAAGACAGGTTTTGATAGAATATTTTACTTTAGAAGTCACACGTAAGTACACGTTAGGAAAAAACTGAGTCCGTGGAAAACCTGTATCTTCCCAAACAATGTCAGTTTTGAGTGAAGAGAAACTTCATGCAATGTTCACGTATCTTTTCCATTCTTAGTATTATCATGCAAAATCATTTTCTGGAAATGGTACTAGCAATATTCATTTTTTAAAGTAGTAATTGTTCTTTGAGATTGTTCACCAAGTAAAAACATTTTCCAGCAAGCCTGAGATCTGACTTTGAGCCTTCAGACTCACAGGGAAGAAGGAGAATACCAATTTATTCTACAGATTGTTCTCCAACCCTTCACAAGAACAGCATCACTCTGTCTGTCTGTTGTTCAAGTGGCCACATTTACAACGTGAATGAGTAATCCAGGATAGAGAGATGAAACAGAAGTCTGTCAATTTAAATAGAGTATTAGAAGATCAACTCTGGCGAAAGTACCTTGAGCAGACATTCTGAGACTACACAGAATTACTGAGAAATATTGTTCTATTGAATAACTAAAGAAACGTGTTTCTGTAAAATATCAGAAGGTACTGTGAGGGGAAAACCAGATGACAATGGAATATGAAGATACACTATTGGTTATTGTATGAAATTGGTTCAGAGAAGATGGCTAAAGACAACAGTATCATTATCGATATAATTTAACAGCAATGTCTTAGATCATTATTGAAACTTTTCTAGAGTGCTAACTTTATTTTTAAAATTATTATTATTATTATTTTACAATTTGTTCACTTTGTATCCCAGTTGGAGCCCTCTCACCAGTCTCCTCTCTGTCCTTCCCTCTTCCTCTTCTATCCATAGTCCACTGATAGGAGAAGACCTCCTATACTATTGTCTGTCCCTAGTCTATCAGGTACAATCAGACTAAATGGATCCTCCTCCTCTGTGTGCTGGGTAGATTGCCCCACCAGGGAGAAGGCAACTGATCAAGAAGCAAGCAACCGAATTCATGTCAGAGACTGTTTCTTCTTTCCTTACTAGGGAACCCACAAGGAGACTCAGCTGTCTAAGGGCTACATCTGAGCAGGGAGTCCATGTTCTCTCTATGCATGGTCTTTAGTTGATATATATCAGTCTCTTCAGTGCCCCCTGGGCCAAGCATTTTTGTCTTTGTTGGTCTCCTTGTGGAGCTCCTTTTTCCTTGGGTCATTTTATATCCCACTTCTTCCATAAGACACCCTGTGCTCTGTCCAAAGTTTGGCTGTGAGACTCTGAATCTGCTTAAACCCCATGCTGGATGGAGTCCTTCCGAGGACATTTGTGGTAGGCTCCCAATCTGTTCCCTGTCTTCAAATTCTTCCAGTAACTATCTTGTTTTCCCTCCTGAACGAGAATTAAGCATCCTTCTTTGCTGTTTAGTTTCTTGAGGTCTGTACATTTTAGCATGTTTATCTTATATAGATAATATCCACCTATAAGTGAGTATACACCATGTGTGTCTTTCTGCTTCTGAGTTACTTCACTCTGGATGATCTTCTGTAGTCCATCTATTTGCCTGCAAATTTCATTATCTCCTTGTTTTTAATAGCTGAGTAGTATTCCACTGTGTAAGTGTACAATTTGTGTACCCATTCTTCAGTTGAGAGACATCTTTTAACTTTTATTAATTACAATTTATTCACTTTGTATCCCCCCATAAGCCCCTCCCTTCTCCCCTCCTAACTCCACCTTTCCTCCCCCTTCTTCACTCATGCCCCTCAAGACCCTTACCAATTTTTCTTCTAACCAATTCAGTGTGTCTGGTTTTATGTTGAGGTCTTAGATCCACTTGGACTTTAGTTTTGTGCAGGGTGATAAATATGGATCTACTTGCATTTTTCTCCATGTAGACAACCAGTTAGATCAGCACCATTTGATGCTGTCTTTTTTTTTTTTTTTGCTGGTTGACATAGTTTACTAGGTGGATAATGGGTTTTGTCTACACAGACTGTTAAAGTCAACCGATATAGAATGGATGAAGTCCCCTTTGAGATTCATGCTCTTAATGTACATTACTTCGGTCTTCACCATCCAATACTCAGACACTGGTTATATGATGCTGTCTTTTTTTCCATGCTATGGTTTTGGAATTTTAGTCAAAAAACAGATGTCTGTTGGTGTACGGGTTTATTTCTGACTTCCATTCAATTCCAACCATTCTGTTTCAATGCCTGTACCATGCAGTTTTTATTACTCTTTCTCTATAGTACAGCTTGAGTTCAAGGATGGAGGTACTTCCAGATGAACTTTTATCAAACAGGGTTGTTTTAGCAATTCTTGTTTTATTTATTTGTTTTTTATTTTTCCATATGATGTCGCAAATTGTTCTTTTAAGGTCTGTAAAGAAGAATTGTATTTTGATGGGAATTGCATTGAATCTGTAAATTGCTTTTGGCAGGATGGATATTTTTACTATGTTAATCCTATCAATCCATGAGCATGGGAGATCTTTGCATCTTCTGATATCATCTTCAATTTCTTTATTCAGAAAAAAAATGAGTAATGTTTTAATCTTTTGTTTGTACACTGGTGGCATAATACGACCTCAGAATCAAATCCTCTGTCCTTATATAAGCCAGAATTGCTATAACATGAACACAAAGCTTCCTACTATGCAGTGGTCAAGATAGACCACTTTTTAAATATATAATTTATTTATTTATCATGTATACAATGTTCTATCTGCATATACACTTGCACACCAGAAGAAGACACTAGATCTTATTATAGATGGTTGTGACCCACCATGTGGTTGCTGGGAATTGAACCCAGGGTCTTCGGAAGAGCAGGCAGTGCTCTTAAGCTCTGAGCCATCTCTCCAGCCCTTACTATGAAGTTTAAATAGAGATTCGTGTATCTACTTATATTTTCAATCACTGTTTTCTACATTCATAAGATTCTTGACAGAACTGTAAAGCCAAATTTGTTGATAAATTGAATGAATTTGTGTGAACACACACACATACGTTTGTAATTATTATAAAGCATATAGTACATATGAGATTATATGTTAACATCTCTTATCATAGATCATGTCTCTATTTTTCCTAGACAATGACAGCTCACTTTACCTTCTCTGACCCAGAGTTACGCTCCAGCCTTCAATAGGTTCATAAGCTCTTCTGTCTCAATGATAGTTACTGTATGGCATGAAACTGTAATAACTGAGCACTGATAACAGTGTGGCTATTGTTACCACTCTGTGCAACAATACAGTTGAGTTAGTCTTACCCAGTTTAGTGAAAGATCCATCAAATTAATGATTATAAGCTTACCCTATGCCTTTGTACAGTAATATTGTCTGAAGGCCTGGAGGCAAGACCATTAAAATTTATCCAGTATGGATTCTAAAGGAAGCATTTCAGTGTCATTGAAAATTACATTTATTCTCTATACCTCACTGAAGTTTTCATATTTTCTTTAATGTTGGATCTAGCAAATAGACGTGCTCTGATAAAGATGACCCTATTTTGTCACAATAGTTTCACAAAGAATTTTTAACACTAATGTTGAGTGCACTTCATTTCGTTATTTTGTAGAAATTAGATTGGCTGATAATTCTCACACACAGCAAATGTTCTTTGTTGAGTGTTAAAACATAAAGTGCCTTTGTGCATCTCCTAAACCCACACCTCTCCATTTGTTCTTTTGTCCAAAATTCACAGTACAATACATACCTAAACCTCTACACATTGTTGTAACTTTTTTTTCATTCCATTCTGTCAAAGTTACTATGTGGGGTTTTTCTCTGTTTTGCTTGCGTTCGCATAAAATAACAGCTTTAATGAAAGAATAGCCCGTGTATTTTTTCAAAATATTGACTGCTTACTTAAATAGAATAACTATAATTTTATAATTTATTTGTATTTTAATTTTTTATGTGTGTAAGAGTATTATTCTAAGACTTCCTAGGGAGGTGAAATAAATTGGTGAACCAATAAGTTTTATTGCAGTTATTTACAGAAATATACATTTAAGTATACAACAAGGACATTTGCTCATTCATGTTTGTTGGCAGTTTTATTTGTAGTGACCAGAGCCTGGAAACAAACCAGATGTCCCTCAGCTAAGGAATGGATGAAGAAATTGTCATGTATTTACACAAAGGAATACTACTCAGCAATTAGACACAGAGAGATCATTAAATTTGTAGGCAAATGGTGGGAACTAGAGGAGAACATCCTGAGTAGAATATCCCAGAAGCAGAAAGATATGCATGGTGAATTCTCACTTAAAAGTGGATGTTGGACTTATAACATAGGATAAACATACTAAAATCTGTACACCTAGGGAAGCTAAGCAAGAAGGAGGAGCATGAGTAAGATGATCAATCCTCACTCAGAAAGGCAAGCAGGACAGACATAGAAAGAGGAAGAAAACAAGGAATAGGACAGGAGTCTACCACAGAGGGCTGTTGAAAGACTTTAACCAGAAAGGTATCAAAGCAGATGCTGAGACTCATAGCCAAACTTTGGTCAGAGTGCAAGGAGTCTTATGAAAGATGGGGGAGATGGAAGAAACTGGATGCGACAGGGTCTCTACAAGGAGAACAACAGAACCAAAAAATCTGGGCACAGTGGTCTTTTCTGAGAATGACATTCCAACCAAGGACCGTGCATGGAGGTAACTTAGAACCTCTGTACAGATATAGCCCATGGCTGCTCAGTCTCTAAGTAAGTTCCCTACTAATGGAAACAGGGGCTGTTTCTGACATGAACTCAGTGGCTGGCTCTTTGATCACCTCTTCCTGATTGGGGAGCAGCCTTACCAGACAACAGAGAATACTATGAAAGACAATCTTGCTGAGACATGATAAATTAGGGTCGGATGGAAGGGGAGGAGGTCCTCCACTATCAGTGAACTGGGGAAGGGGCATGGGAGGAGATGAAGGAGGACAGGATTGAGAGGGGATGAGGGTGGGGCTACATTGAATAAATTGTAATAAATAAATTAAAAATAAATCTTTAATAAGTAAATAAATTTTAAAGGAAATATAGGTGAGAGTTTACTTACAAGAGCATAAATTATTCAGAAATCTCTGCATCACCAAAACCTATGCCAACATTGCTAATATATCACAAAATGTTCAAACATGGAGTACATTGCACAGCCTACAGTCAGATCAACTTGGAATGTTCTTTCCAAGTCACTGAGTTAATCTAAATCTCTTCCTAGAAGCTCAGCTGGTAGCAAAGGCTTCCTTACTTTGGCTTTTCTGAGAGTCATTCTCTGCATTCTTTATTATTTATTCCTAAGAGGAAGAGGCCTAGTAAATCTTGTCAGTTTCAGTTACTTCCTAAAACTTTTGTTTTCAATTTTTCTGTATTAAAAACCTTCCCTGATGGATGAAATCTTTTAATCTTGTTGAAAACTGCTACACATGAGGGGTAGAGTATTTGCTAGTGTGTATACATGAGTATGATTGGCATACATCTTTCTCAGTTGACATTCACCTTACTATGTCAGGTAATATCTGTCACTAAAGTTGGAATTTGCTTATTCAGGTAGACAGTGGTTCAGTGGGTTCCAACATAACTCAAGTCTCTTTATCCCCCATACAGAAATTACAGCCACATGGTGATACATACTTGATGTTTTTAAGTGTTTGCTAGGAATCCAATTCAATTGTTCATGCAATCAAGAAATGCACTTTACCAATTGAACCATCACATTCACTTCACTTCATCTTCCATGCCAACTGGATTTAGGCATTGACTGAAGAACTTGGATGAGATAACAATCCCAAATATTGTTACTAACAAAACAATTAAGAATTAGCTTTCAAGCTGGATGTGTTGACACATACCTCTTATCCCAGCACTGGGGAGGCAGAGGCTTGTGGATCTCTGTGAGTTTGAGGCCACCCTAGTCTCCAAAGAGGTTCCAGGATAGCCAAAACTACACACAGAAAAAGCCTCTCTCAAAACAAAAATAAATAAATAAATTAATTAATTAAACAAAAAATAAGAAAAAAAAAGCTTTCAGATGAATATCATATTTATCTAGAATGTA
>REGO01000427.1:300932-343366 GCA_010120015.1 Rhombomys opimus | reverse complement strand
ATGACATTGATCATTTCATTAAGAGTTTCTCTGTCATTCTATAATCCTCTACACATAATTCTATGTTTAACTCTGTTCCCCATTTTTTAATTAGATTACTTGGTTTGTTGCTTTTCAGCTTCTTTAGTTCTTTATATATACTGAATATTAACCCTTTGTCAGATATAGGGTTGTACAGATTCTTTCCCAATCTGTAGGCAGTCCTTTTGTTTTGATGAAGGTGTCCTTTGTTTTACGGAAGCTTTTTAGTTTCATGAGGTCCCATTTGTTGATTGTTGCTCTTAGAGCCTGTGCTGTTGGTATTCTGTTCAAGAAGTTTTCTCCTGTACCAATGAGTTCTAGGGTATTCCCCACTTTTTCTTCTAACCTATGTAATGGTTTTATGTTGAGGTCTTTGATCCACTTGGACTTTAGTTTTGTGCAGGGTGATAAGTATGGATCTGTTTGCATTTTTCTACATGTAGACATCCAGTTAGACCAGCACCATTTTCCACTGTATGGTTTTGGCATCTTTCTCAAAGATCAGGTGTCCATAAGTATATGAGATTATTTCTTGGTCTTCTGTTCAGTTCCATTGATCCACCATTCGGTTTCTATGCCAATATCATACAATTTTTATTACTGTTCCTCTATAGTACAGCTTAAGATCAGGGATGGAGATGCCTCCAGAAGATCTTTTATTGTAGAGGATTGTTTTAGCAATTCTGGGTTTCTTGTTATTCCATATGAAGTTGAGAATTTTTCTTTCCAGGTCTGTAAAGAACATGCTGGAGAGGTTGTGGAGAAAGGGGAACCCTCCTCCACTGCTGGTGGGAATGTATAGCTGTACAACCACTCTGAAAATTAATCTGGTGCTTTCTCAGACAACTAGGAATGGTGCTTCCTCAAGATCCAGCCAACCACTCCTGGGCATATATCCAAAAGAGGCTCAAGTACACAATAAGGACATTTGTTCAACCATGTTTGTAGCAGCCTTGTTTGTAATAGCCAGAAGCTGGAAAAAGCCAGATGCCCCTCAACTGAAGAATGGATGCAGAAATTGTGTTACATCTATGCAATTAAATATTACTCAGCAATGAAAAATAAGAAAATTGTGAAATTTGCAGGTGGGAGCTGGGGAGGATCATCCTGAGTGAGCTGTTCCAGAAGCAGAAAGACACACACGGTATATACTCACTCATATAGACGTATAATATATAAGATAAACCTACTAAAATCTGTACATCTAAAGAAACTAATCAAGAGAGAGGACCCTGACTAAAATTCTCAATCCCCATCCTGATAGGCAAAGAGGATGGACCTCAGAAGAAGAAGAAAACAGGAAACAAGCTAGGAACCTGACACAGAGGGTCTTTGAAAGCTCTGCCCTGCAGACTACCCAAGCAGATGCTGAGACTTATGGCCAACTGTTGGGCAGAGTGAATGGAATCTTATGTAAGAAGTGGGAAATAGTAAGATCTGTAGAAGACAGGAGTTCCACAAGGAGAGCAACAGAACCAGAAAATTTGAACACAGGGATCTTTCCAGAGACTCAAACTCCAACCAAGTACCATGCATGGAGTTAACCTAGAACCCCTGCACAGATGTAGCCCGTGGAAGTTTAGTGTCCAAGTAGTTTCCATAGTAATGGGAAGATGGGCTGCTTCTGACATAAACTGATTGGCCTGCTCTTTGATCACCTCCCCATGAGGGGGGAGCAGCCTTACCAGGCCACAGAAGATGACAATGCAGCCCAGATTTCCTGATGAGATCTGATAGACTAAGATCAGAAGGAAGGGGAGGGGGACCTCCCCTATCAGTGGACTCAGGGAGGAGCATGCATGAAGAAGGGAGAGGGAAGGTGGGATTAGGAGGGGAGATGGAAGGTGTTTATGGGGGGACACAAAGGGAATAAAGTGTAATTAATAAAAAAATTAAAATTAAAAAAACCTCTTTTAGGGCTCCTTCTCTCCTTTTCAAATGAAATGAACTCACCATTTCATAACTGAAAATTTAGTTTTCAGTCATATTCTCTTTAACTGAAGTCTTGGATAAAATTCAAAATGGAAAATTTCAAACTTGTGATTTGTAAAAATGAGATTTTCACTATTATTTGGAATGAATAGATTAACAATTATCAGAACAACTTAAGTTCAAGGCAAAAACCATTGAGAATTTGAGCAATGTTTATACCGTTCTGGCATTTTCCCCTCAAGAAATATGAAAGTAGCTACCACTATTTTGAGATAAATAATCTGGCTCATTTCTTTTTTCATGTATATTAATTGCAGGTTATTTAATTTGTATCCCAGCTGTAGCCTCCTCCCTTATTCTCTCCCAATCCCACCTTCTCTCCCTCATCTCCTCCCTACCCCTCCCTAAATCCACTGATAGGGGAAGTCCTCCTCCTCTTCCATCTGAACCTAGCTTATCAGGTACCCTCAGAACTGGCTCCAATGTCCTCCTCTCTGGCTCATTTCTAATGAATAGGAATGAATATAAGACATAACGGCAGATGATCCTCATTCCAAATTAAAAAAAAAAAAAGAAATGTATTTATTTATTTATTTATTTATTTATTTATTTATTTATTTTTAAGTCAGTAGAATTAGGCCAGTAATTGTTTCATGTTCTTGGGTAGTTTAGTGGCCTGCTTATGTTTGAAGCAAAACTGTTGTTGCCATAAGGGATTTTCTCAATGGCCTTTCTGCATGATAGTTTGTTCTATTAAAACATTATTTTTTACTATTGCATATATCTTTTAGTAAAGCTGTGGTTAATCCTAAACAGCTGTATAATCAAATCACCACACAGAGACTGGGATATATTTAATTAAACTAGATCACAATGCTGGGCAATAGTTACTGCATCCTAAACCTCCAAACCTGCGTAGTTTCTACCATTCAGATTTCCCACATTGTATTTGCTTTTAGTGATATCTTAGGTCTGGTTCATTTTCTCATGTTGTTCCAAAACCTCTACTCCAGCCTCTCATCTCCCAGCTTCTCCCTTTCTCTTCTCCTCTGCCACCCACTCTTTCCTGTCCTCTGGTTGCTCCCCTCTGCCTCCTACTTCTTCCTCTCCATTGCTCAACATTGTGGCTGGTTGTTTTATTTGGCATGTTTACAGGAAGTTGAAACAGGTGATGCTTAGAATAAGTATCACAATGCAATGTAGAGATTGAAACCTGAGAGTGCTGGAGAGAAATCAGCACTTGAATGAACAAGGGTAAGGTGTGTACATTTAAAAAGAGCATTATAGCAACAATAGTTTGTCCTTATAAGGCAACATGAGATTATTCTAAGGGAGTCTGATATATATGTATATATATACATATATATATATGTGTGTGTGTGTGTGTGTGTGTGTGTGTGTGTGTGTGTGTAATTAGGCTAGTCTAGAAATTCTTTCTTTATTATTTTTTATTAGTTACATTTTATTAACTCTGTATCCCAGCTGTATACCACTCCATCATTCCCTCCCAAACCCTCCCTTCCTCCCTCATCTCCTCCCTACCCCTTTCCAAGTGCACTGATTGGGGAGGACCTCCTCCCCTTTCATTTGACCGTATTTTATCAGGTGTCTTCATGACTGGCTGCAAAGTCCTCCTCTGTGGCCTAGTAGGAATACTCCTCCCTTCGGGGGGAGAGTTGGGGAGGTCAAAGAGCCTGCCATTGAGTTCCTGTCAGAAATAATCCCTGATCCACTTACTATGGGAAACCAATTGGTTACTGAGCCACCACAGGCTTCATCAGAGCAGAGGTTCTAGGTTATATCCATACATGGTCCTTGGTGGAGTGTCAGTCTCAGAAAAGACCTCTGTGCCCAGATATATTTGGTCCTTGTGGAGCTCCTATCCTTTCCGAATCATACAAACTCCCACTACTTTCATATGGTTCCCTGAACTCTGTCAAAGGTTTGGTTATTAGTCGTAGTATCTGCTTTGATACACTGCTAGGTAGAGTCTTTCAGGGGCCCTCTGCGTTAGGCTCCTGTCCTGTTATTTATTTTCTCCTATGTCCAATGCACATCCTATTGTCTTTCTAAGTGAGGATTGATCAACTTACCCTGGGTCCTCTTTCTTGATTATCTTCTTTAGGTGTGTAGATTTCATTATGTTTATCATATCTTGTAGGTCTATATAAGCGAGCATATACCATGTGTGTCTTTCTCTTTCTGTGATACCTCACTCAGAATGATCTTTTCTAGATCCCACCATTTGCCTGCAAATTTCATAATTTCCTTGTTTTTGAATGCTGAGTAGTATTCCATTGTAATAAAATACCACAATTTCTGTATCCATTCTTCCATTGATGGACATCTGGGTTGTATCCAGGTTCTGGCTATTAGAAATAAAGCTGCTACAAACATGGTTGAACAAATGTCCTTCTTGTGTACTTGAGCAAATTTTGGGTATATGCCTTGGAATGGTATAGCTGGATCTTGAGGAAGCACTATTCCTAATTGTCTGAGAAAGCACCAGATTGACTTCCAAAGTGGTTGTACCAGTTTACATTCCCACCAGCAATGGAAGGACACTACATTCTCATCAAAGGAAAAATCCACCAGAAGGACATCACAATAGACTTTCTACCAAAATAGAAATTATTGTTAATTGACAAGTGACTAATATTATAATTTGTGCTTTCAAACATGGTGCCTTGGAATATCTGTACATTGTTGAGATGACAATGAGGAAGTTATGCGTTTTTACTGTTTTGGATATTGCATCTCAAAACAAGCTGTAGGTAAATAAAGCGCCAGTAAATTACTTACATATTTGTACACAGAACAATGATGAATACAAGGATATTTTGAGGGTGTGTTGGACCAAAAGGATCATTATATCCCACTATGTAGAAATTATATTATATGGTTAAATGGCTATGTGAATTCCTTTTTTAATTAAATTTGTATTTTTTATATTAATTACAGTTTATTCACTTTGTATTCCAGCTCTAGCCTCCTCCCTCCTCACTCCTCCCTTCCCAATCCCACCCTCCCTCTTTCATCTCCTCCTATGCCCCTCTCCAAGTCCACAGATAGGGGAGGTCCTCCTCCCCTTCCATCTTAAGCTAGCTTATCAGGTCTCATCTCAACTGGCTGCATTGTCTTCCTCTGTGACTTGGCAAGGCTGCTCCCCCACCCAGGGGAGGAGCTTAAAGACTGAGTTCATGTCAGAGACAGCCCTGGTTCTGCTTACTAGGGAACCCACTTGGATACTGAGGTTGCTAACAGCAGGGGTTCTAGGTTATATCCATGAATGGCCCTTTGTTGGAGTATCAGTCTCAGAAAAGACCCCTATGCCCAGATACTTTGGTTCTGTTGCTCTTCATGTGGAGCTCCTGACCACTCCATGTTTATCACCCTGCACAAAACTAAAGTCCAAGTGAATCAAAGACCTCAACATAAAACCAGAAACACTAAATTGGTTAGAAGAAAAAGTGGGGAAGAGCCTAGAACTCATTGGTACAGAAGACAACTTCCTGAACAGAACACCAGCAGCACAGGCTCTAAGAGCAACAATCAATAAATGGGACCTCATGAAACTGAAAAGCTATAAAGCAAAGGACATTGTCATCAAAACAAAGTGACTGCCCACAGACTGGGAAAGATGTGAATTCTTAAAAAAATTAGCTAAGAAATATTAATCTGTCCTTGAATTGTGAATTGATGATTGAATTGACATATATGGACATTGTTAAGTCTCCTGCATTAGAAACCTACCTTGTAGAATAAAAGTCATCCTAATAGGAAATGACAAGTTGGGATTCTTAAAATCATTTTTCTTTACTATCCATGAAGATATTATGATTTTAAAAATATGTAAAGAGTCTAGGAACATATTAGGGACTGGTGATACTTTTTTATATTTATTTTATTTTATTTTATTTTTATTTTTTTTATTAGTTACATTTTGTTAAATTCTGTATCCCAGCTGTATCCCGCTCCCTCATTCCCTCTCCAGTCCCACCCTCTCTCCCTCATCTCTCCCCTGCCCCTTTCCAAGTTCACTGATAAGGGAGGACCTCCTTCCCTTTCATATGACTCTATTTTGTCAGGTATTTTCAGGACTGGCTGCAAAGTCCTCCTCTGTGGCCTAACAGTACTGCTCCTTCCTTGTGGGGTGGGGAGGTCAAAGAGCCAGTCATTGAGTTCCTGTTAGAAATAGTCCTTGTTCCCCTTACTATAGGAGACCAATTGATTACTGAGCTATCACAGTTCACATCCGAGCAGAGGTTCTAGGTTTTATCCACTCATGGTCTTTGGTTGAGTGTCCATCTCGGAAAAGACCCTGTACCCAGATATGTTTGGTCCTTGTGGAGTTCCTATCCTTTCCACATCAAACTCCCCTTCTTTCATATGGCGATACTTTTAAAACTAAAAATTAAAATAAATTAATAAAATAAGAGAGTGGTCCCAGTCATAATTTTATTTACTGTATTACTGGTTTGCAGAAACTAAAAGCGTTTAGTGAATTATAGTTAACTAATGCCACATAAAGGAAGTAAGAGTGAGCTAAGTGGTCATATTGAATAGGTACCTTATCAAACTTGATCATGTAGCTTCTGGTTCATTATATATGAGCACTGACTTTAAATATTTATCTTATTTTCTCACTGATTAGAAAAAGAATTGTTTAGAAGCAACATTTAGATGGAGTAAAAAATGTGCATACGCGATATGTATTTTTGGCTGTATTGAGGGATCATCGCAAAGTTCAGTGGGTATTAATTATACGCTTTTCCACAAAACTACACCCCAATGGGTACTACATTGACAGCTAATATTTTTCAAGTCTGTGAGTATAATGCCTTCATCATGCAGATGTTCTGAAGATCATCTCAATGACTTTACTCAGTGATAACAAATGAGAAACGCCAATTTAACAACTACTGTTGAGCTTCTTAGATGTCAGAGCTCTGTAAATCTTGTAATATTTAGGAAAATAAATGTCACCAGTAAACTTTCATGGTATCCACTGTGCAGTGAATAGAAACATTTCACTGTAAAGACTGACTTTATAGTTCCTACTCTCCGTGCTGATGAAGAAGGAAACAAAATACCTGGTAAATTCCCACAGGGTTCTGAAAGCAGTTTCTATCACAGCTAGAGAGATGGCAAATTTTAATTAAAATCTTAGTAAACATTTTATTAAAATATCATATTTATATGTAAATATAAAATTAGGTACAGTGTGAGTCTAAAATTAAGAACCTAATCATTCTTCTATAAAACAACAGGAAGAGCAACAAAAGCTTCAGGAAATTGAACATTGGGAAATGAGCTGGAATCAAGCAAAGAGAGGGCTGTTTCTAGCAGAAAGAACAGTATCAATGGAGGCACCATGTTGGAATGTACAACATGGGGATAGTATACACTGTAGCAGATTCCAACCAATTAGTAAAAGGGATATGATGAAGGACTTTGTTTTTAAAAAGTCATCATTGCAAAAATGCATAAAGCTATGTAAACTCACATTTAATTAAGTTTCCGTTTGTATAGTGAATAATATTAGGTTAGAATTTGATGATTATAAGTCTACAAGAATCACAATTATAATTTATTTAGAAAGTTAATGTGCAGTATTACCCTGATTACATAGATTAATACAAAATAATCTGTTTTGCAGAAACTAGAAATTAGAATAACAGCATTAACATGTTGGAGTGATGAAGCAGCATTTTGTGGCACGTCTTAAAAGTCTTCTAATGAGTATCCTTCATAGGAGGTGTAGAAGGATCATATTTAATGAAAATATATAGTGTTTTGCCTTAAGTGCTTCGAGATTTACAATAGGTAATCCATGAGGTTTGATAAGTATATTTGTTGAAATCATAAGTATGAAGGTCATTAAAGTACAAGTGTCATCATAAACAGCTGACCAAATTTGTCCACTTAAGACTAATACTATCAATAAATATTAAAAGAATAAATTATTTGGTATGCAGAATTAACTTTCATTAATGTGACATGCAAATCATAAATGGATTATTAATATACTTGTACATAGATCAATAATACTTTTAAAAGCAGTTCTCAATTTGAATGTGTAAGGCACTGGAGGCTTTAGAGAAAAGAAAGAAAAGGGGACATGATATAATTTTCTATTTTATTTATTTAAATTTTGAGAAAAAAAAAACTCATTTTAAGAAAAACCGAGAATTGGTTGTGAGTATATGACATGAACTAGATGGAGAAACCGGAAAAGGAAAAGGAACTATGGAAGGCAGGCTTTAGGGAGAGAAATAGCAGGATACAGATGACATTCAGTGGGAAATGAAATGAACAATGTGTGGGTAGGCATTCTTGGTTGTCAGCTTGACTCCATCTAGAATTATCTTAGACTCAAGCTGCTGGATTCACTTCTGATTAATTTCTTTTCTTTTTCCTTTTTTTTTTTTTTTTGCCTATGTCATCTTTTAATACAGCATTGGGAGAGAGTATATTATGTATAGCTCACAACATGGCTAGTTAATTTTAAAAATTTTTATCAAATACAGGAAAACTCCTCTCTCTGTATTTGCAATTTGCCTTTCCATTTGATTTTCAAACTCAGTAAAGAATTGCATATAATGTGATCTAGCATCATGTTAAAATTTACCTCTCACTGTAGCAGAGTGAGAGATTCATTAGTTGTTCTTAATCAAATAGTTCAAAGTGGGAAGACCCATTTATAATCCACTTCTTTTGGTGGCAGCCTAATTTAATAGGACATGGGGTAAGGAGGCTTTTTGAAATTTATTTTTTAAATTTTAGATATTTATTCACTTTGTATCCTCAATGTAGCCCCCTCCTTCATCCCATCTCAATCCCTCCCTCCTGCATCACCTCACATGTCCCTCCTCAAGTCCACTGATAAGCGAGGTCCTCTTGCCCTTCCTTCTAACTCTAGCCTATCAAGTCTCAACAGGAGTGGCTGCATTATCTTCCTCTGTGGCCTGGTAAGGGTGCTCCGCCCTCAGGGGGAGGTGATAAAAAAGCCAGCAACAGAGTTCATGTCAGAGACAGTCCCTGTTCCCATTGCTAGAGAACCCACTTGAACACTGAGCTGCCATGGGCTACATCTGATCAGGGGTTCTGGGTTATCTCCATGCATGGCCCTTGGTTGGAGTATCAGTCTCAGAAAAGACCCCTGTGCCCTGAATTTTTAGCTCTGTTGCTCTCTTGGTGGATCTCCTGGCCTCTTCAGATCTTTTTATCTCCCCCTTCTTTTCCAAGATTCCCTGCACTCTGCCCAAAGTTTGGCTGAGTCTCAGCATCAGCTTTGATACTCTGCTGGGTAGAGTCTTTCAGAGGCCCTCTGTGGTAGGCTCCTGTCCTGTTTCTTGTTTTCTCTGTCTTCCAATGTCTGTCCCGTTTGCCTTTCTGAGTAAGAATTTATCATCTTACCCAGGATCCTCCTTCCTTAGCTTCTTTAAATATACAGAAGCAGAAAGACACACATGGTTTACACTCACTTATAAGTGGATATTAGACATATAATATAAGATAAACATGCTGAAATCCATATACTTAAGGATGCTAAGCAAGAAGGAGAAGGAGGCTTTTGCTCCTTGCCTGTCTGGGCCCCCTCCTATCGGGAAACCCATTCTTTCATGTCATTAGAACTGTTTCTTGAGGATTCTGATGTACAATGATGACCAGCTAAGAAAACTAGCTTTACAGAATGAACAGCTGCTGGATTCTTGCATTAGTAGACAGCCTTTGTTGTTTGTGCTCAACCAGAAGCTGTAGGCCACTAAAAATCACCTCTCTCTCCACACACACACACACACACACACACACACACATATGTAATCACATTTATATATAGATATAAAGGTGATTTTTGTGGCATTTGATATATATATATATATATATATCTTCATTATATTAAGTCTATTCCTCTAGAGAACCCTTGCTAATACTTGATCTTTACTAATATATATATATATATATATATATATATATATATATATATATATAATTAAGATCATAATATTACTATTTAAAAAACTTAAATTTTAAATTAAAAAATTAAACAAACCCTCCAAATATTCCCATATACCTCTCTTTGCTCCCTTTCAAATATATCATCTCTGTTTCATCTTCTTTTTTTTTGGCATGGGTATGTTTATATACATATTTGTTTCAAAATATAACTGTTAATTCTGTATAATAATACTTGTAGGTTTATTGCCTTAGCTGACCACTTAGTATTAGATAATCAATTGCTGTGCTCCTCCTTGGAAAGAACTATTACTCCAGCTCTCATCATTTCTTGGTTGCCAAAGTTGTTTGTATAGATTTGAGGCCTAATTCTTTGGTCTGTCTTCTATAGCATGTCTATTGTTGTCCTTTTTCATTTCCTGCTTAGAAAGTCATGTTGGTGAGATTTTATGGACATAGCTTTGGATATCTCTAGGAAACTCACGTTGTTCCATACTCCCTGATTCTCTGGCTTTTATTCTATCTTTAATGATGTGCCTTGAGCCTAGGTGCAGGAGTTGTGTTGTTTATTTATTAGTTGTGACTGAGTTCTATCACTCTATATTTTGATTGGTTGTGGTTTTGTGGTAGTGTCTGAATTTTGAAAAGAAAAGTGTCATTGATGAAGGGTGAGGACTATACTTAGCTGTGTGTATAAAGGCAAATATTTATAATTTAATTATTAATTTTCCCATCTGTGCTGAAAATGATCTAAAAATCATAGATCACATAACAAAAACTTCAATACCAGGCATGGGAAGCCTTCTTTTTGAGTTGTTGTTCAGGGTCAACCAAGAGACTCCAAAGATATTCAGTGGATTACTTTTGCCATTGCGTGGCTCCATGAGGTGGAATGCATGTCCGTTTTGCTGAAGACACAATCAAACAAAAGGCCCAGATGCCCTTGAGCTGTTCCTGAAAGCCCCATTGCTTAGGACCAGCTTTTACTGAATCAGTAAGTACCAGTCAAGTTTACAAAGAAAGGAAGAAGTCAACCGTCCTATCCAGCTATGACATTTATAATCCACAACAAGCACAGCATGACAACATAGCCATAAGGGTTCAGTAGCAGAATGCATACCTACTAAATAAGAAAGAAATCAATCCTGGCTAGAAATCTAATCTCCATGGCTAATGAAGTCTTTGATCTTATTTAGGACCAACAACTGCCACTTCTCTGAAAGCAATCATCTCTAGTTGTGTACGGTTATCCTTACACATAGAAATTTATATAGTCAGTAACTATTTCCAAAATGAAATTTAACAAGCCATCATTTGCAAAGATATTCTTAATAGCCTTACATTATGTATTAGGTATAAACAATTTACTTCTTTATTTAATGATATTGTATGTGGATAATTGATTTGTGTGTGTGTTTGGGGGTGATGACACACATCCATGGCACAGATGTAATGGCCAGAAAATAATTTTGTGATGTTTGCTCTCTTTATATATATGTGACCGCCTGGTATCTAACCCAGGTCGTAAGGATGTGTAGATAGTGCCTTTATTCATTAATCTACCTTGCTAATCCAATAAACACTATCTTACTACACTAAACTAAAGAAAAAATTAGAGGGATCACGAATTTAATTGACAGTAAGAAAAGCCTATGCTTATTAAAATAAACTATGTAAACTATATAGATAGACTAAAGTGGTGGAATTTTCTCAATTTCGTTTAAATTATTATTTTTTTAATTTGTTCATTTTACATCCTGATCATAGCCCTCTCTCTTGTCTCATCCATGTCCCACCCTCCCAAGCTCTTCCTTCCCTATTCCCCTCCCCTAGTCCTCAGAAAGGGGAACACCTCCTCCCCTACCAATGGATCCCAGCCTACCAAATCTTATCAGGACTGGCTGAATCTTCTTCCTCTATGGCCTGGAAAGACACCCCACCAGGGGGAAGTGATCCAGGAGTAGGCAACAGAGTACTTGTCAGAGACAGCCCCTGGTCCCCTTGCTGGGAGACCTAAATGGAGACTGGGCTTTCCCACCAGCTACACCTGAGCAGGGAACCTAGGTCCTTTCGATGCACTGTCCTTGGTTGGTGCATCAGTCTCTGGAGGCTCTCTGGGCCCAGATTTATTGGCTAATTTGCTCTTCTTGTGGAGCTCTGGTTACCTCTGTGTCTATCTTCCTACTCTTCCATAATACTCTCTTTACTCTGCCCAGAGTTTGGCTGTGAGTATCAGCATCTGTTTCAATCCCCTGGTGGGAGGAATCCATCAAGGGACATCTATGGTAAGCGTCCATCCTGTTGCCTGCCTTATCCAGTTCTGATGTTGATTCTACCTGCTCTCCTGTACAAGAGTTAAGCATCCCCCATACAGTGCTCCTTGTTACTTAGTTTCTTTAGGTCTGTGGAATATTCTACACTTAGCTGATATTATATGTCTCATATCTGCTTATAAATGAGTACATACCATTCATGTCTTTCTAAATCTGGGTTTACCTCACTCAGGATGATCCTTTCAGATACATCCATTTGCCTGCAAATTTCATGGTGTCCTTGTTTTTAATAGTTGAATTTTATTTTATTGTGTAGAATTATGCTTTTTCACTTTTTCTTTGTCTTCCTAAGATTAAATCATGAATCCAATAAATTTTATTGAATATAAAAAGGTATTTGACTATTTTAGACAGTTTATAAAGAAAAAATCCCAAGGTATGGTATTTATTCTCACTGAGTAGAAGTAAAGAATTGCATCATCAATAGAGTGATGCAAAAGATATCCCAGTAAATTATGAAATATGCATAGTTAGCTATTTTACATAAGTTTTCCCTATGAAAGTTTCCACAAGTCAGGAAGCAAATATTTTCAGTACTCTGGTGCTGTGATCACAGCTGCTTTGCAATATCATAGTTGCCAAATTAACAATTTTTATATGCTACAAAGAATCAGCATCACCACCTTGTGATGAAATGATTGAGTGGACAACAGACTGTCTAGCATTGTAACAATGCTTGACATTTGAATTGTACAGTTGTCCTTAGATGTCAAAATGTTTGTATAACTCAAATGTGATGATTTCCTTCCTTTGCGGTCTACCACGATACACTAAATAATTTGTCTTAGCTCATACCAGAATTTTTCTGTTGTTTGGGTTTATATTTTGTTTAACTAACTTTTTAGAAATTATCCCAGGACCTTAAATAGCTGTTGCTTATCTACAGTAAATGCTAGTAGAAAATGCAATTGATAGACAGTATGTTGAGATAATATATTGCTTCTCTCTTCTACTGCTGATCTATATTTCTCATGGCTTTGCCTGAAAATGAGATAGCATTTTTCAAGAACCACAACCAACCTTCTATTTCTATGTAGTTTTCTACATTTTCTGATTTTCCTTACAATGAATAAAACAGAAAAAATATCTTGAAGCCAGTTCCTCAAATACCAGTCTTGTATTAGCCCTTCCATATTTAATGAGTTAAACTGTTACTTGAATAATAACATATATAAAATACATATTACAAGTAATATTTGTAAGTACTCTATCAGTTATCTACATATACTAAGTAGAAACCTTTAACCCACCATGAAAAAAAAAAAGGTCTGCTTAGCCTACAGACTCTTGATAAACATAATAATGATGCCTATGTACTGTGCATAAGATAAGCCATTTGAAATAAGGTTTTCAGTCTCAGTAATAGATTTAAGGCTGGATTACCCTAATTTCTGAAATTTGAAAGTTCTTTATAGAGTTTTGTTTCACTTTCATAAGTGTTTTTCTGAATTGCACAGGTATAAACCCAGAAAAAAATAGCAGTAACCCTCAACTTTTTTTCAATACATAAAAGTAGCATTTTCTTTCTAAATTACTGTCTCCATCTTACAAAGGCTTTAATTCCCTGGTTTTGATACACTACTAAAAATTGTGTGAAAGTGAATTTCCTTTTCTCCAATAACTTTGCATGACCTGTGATTTTTTTTGTCATGACAATTTGGGCCTCGTGAGTTAATAAGGCCCTATGCTTTGCAACAGCACATTCCACTGCTTATAGTTAGAATGATTTTCATTTCATAAACATTCTTTTGAGAAGACACATGTCTTCTCAGAAGTCTCAGTTTCAGTTGAATACTTTAAACCACTTTCAAATTTGCTTATCCCTAGACTCCTTAAGAGAGGTAATGAGGGTTACAATGAGTAATAGGATTACCATGGCTGCTTGTCTCACTCCAGTTACTCCTTAAAATCAAGTTTCTCTTCAGAGGGATGTATTGTGAGAATTGTTAGAGAATCTAGTATTACATGATAACAATGGATGATTTATTCTCTGAGCAGAGTAGAATTTTTTTGCTAATCCCTTAACGAATGAAAACTTAACAATTCTATGTATAAAGAAATACAAAGGAATGATCCTCTCTAAATAAATATGCTTTTGATGAATTGATTAGTTGTTTTGATCACATTCAAAAAATAATAAAATTTGTTATTTTATTATTTTATTATTAGAAACTGAAATTAAAATTAGAGCAAAGGATGAATTTATTGTAAAATTCAGCACCATTTTCTGGGTTTTATAGAACATGCCATTTTATTTATTGGGCCTTGGAAATAAAATGACACTGTCCTCCATAAACTAAGGTATTTTAATAATATTTGTCCAGTTTTTAGTGATGCTTGATTAGATTTAAAAAGTGTGAACTTGCTAGATGAAGGATTTCATTAGGCATGAGCTTTGTAGTTTCAAAGTTACATGGAACTTCAAGTTCTCTCTCTGCTTTGTGTTTGAGAAGATGTAAATCTTTAACTTCCTGAGTTTTTGGTTTTGCTTTGCTTTGTCTGTTGGTTTTGATGATAACAATGATATCAATGATAGCAATGATATAGAGTCCATGTTTATCATGGACTCTAAACATCAGAAAGTATAACCCAGCCAAAGTCTTTCTGTATACATTTTCTTCACTATCATGTTTTATCACGGAATCAGAGAATTAAAAAAATAGAAACATCTTTACATTCCCATCAGGAATGGAGAATGGTTGCTCTTTCTCCACATCCTCTCCAGCATGTATTGTCACTTGAGTTCTTGATCCTAGTCATTCTGATGTGTGTAAGGTGAAATCTCAGGGTCATTTTTATTTGCATTTCCCTGATGTCTAAGGACTCTGAGCATTTCTTTAACTTTTTTTTCAGCTCTGTTCCCCAATTTTTAAATGGTATTACTTGATTTGTTGTTGCTTTTTAATTTCTTGAGTTCTTTATATATTCTGGATATTAGCACTCTGTCAGACATAGGGTTGGTGAAGATCCTTTCCCAATCTTGTCTGTCATTTCATTCTGACTACAGTGTCCTTTGCTTTACAGAAGTTTTTAATTTTCATGAGGTCCCACTTTCTGATTGTTGATCTTAGAGCCTGTGCTGTTGGTGTTCTGTTCAGGAAGTTGTCGCATATGCCAATGAGGTCAAGGCTCTTCCCCACAGTTTCTTATAACAGATTTAGTGTCTCTGGTTTTATGTTGAGATCTTTGATCCACTTGGACTTTATTTTTGTGCAGGGTGATAAATATGAATCTCTTTGCATTTTTCTACATGTAGGCATCCTGTTAGACCAGGACCATTTGTTGAATTTGTTAGCTTTTTTCCATTGTATGATTTTTGGAATCTTTGTCAAAAACCAAGTATCTGTAGGTGTGTGGGTTTATTTCTGGGTGTTTTATTTGATTCGGTTGACCCACCATTTTGTCTCTATGCCAGTACCATGCAGGTTTTTTTTTTTTTTTTTTTTTTTTTTAATATTGCTCATAGTATAGCTTAAGATCAGGGTTGAAGATACCTCCAGGGTTGTAAGTTTTGTACAATATATTTGTTAACAATTCTGGCTTTTTATTTTTCCATATAAAGTTGAGAATTATTCTTTCTAGTTCTGTAAAGCATTATGTTGGTATTTTGATTTGAATTGCCTTGAATCTGTAGATTGCTTTTGGCAGGATGGCCATTTTCACTATATTCATCCTACCAATCCATGAGCATGGGAGATCTTTCCATCTTCTGATATCTTCTTCAATTTCTTTCTTCAGAAACTTGAAGATATTTCATACAGGTCTTTCTCTTGCTTGCTTAAAGTCACACCAAAGTACTTTATGTTATTAGTGGCTATTTTGAAGGGTTTACTTTCTCTAATTTCTTTTGCTCCCCTTTTGTCTTTTATGTACAGGAGAGTTAATTTTTTTGAGTTAATTTTGTGTCTAGCCACTTTGCTGAAGATGTTTATTAGTTGAAGGAGTTCTCTGGTTGAATTTTTGGGATCACTCATGTATATTATATCATCTGCAAATAGTGATACTTTGACTTCTTCATTTCTGAGCTGTATCTCCTTGATGTCCTTTAGTTGTCTTATTGATGTAGCTAGGGACAGTTAGGGAGGGAGTGGGCAGCCTTGCCTTTTCCTTGATTTCAGTGGGATTGATTTAAGAATCTCTCCATTTAGTTTGATGTTGGCTATAGGCTTGCTGTATATTGTCTTTAATATGTTTAGGTAGGTGCCTTTTATCCCTGATCTCTCCAATACTTTAAACATGAACGGGTGTTGGACTTTGTCAAATGCTTTCTCGGCATCTAATGGGATGATTATGTGTTTTTTCTCTGTCAGTTTGTTTATATGGTGGGTTACATTAGTGGATTTCTGTATGTTGAACCACCCCTGCATGCTTGGGATGAAGCCTACCAGGCCATTATGGATGATATCTTCTATGTGTTCATGCATTTGCTTTACAAGTATTTTAGTGAGTATTTTTGCATCAATATTCATAAGAGAGAATAGGTCAGAAATTCTCTTTTTTGTTGGGTCTTTGTGTGGTTTAAGTATCAAGATGACTCTGGCCTCATAGGATGAGTTTGGAAAGGTTCCTTGTGTTTCTCTTTTGTGGAATAGTTTGAAGAGAATTGGGGTTAGCTGTTCTTTGAAGGTCTGGTAGAATTCTGCACTGAAATCATCTGGGTCTGGGATTTTATTGGAAGGGAAACTTTTTTTACACTAATTACATATTATTCACTTTGCATCCCAACTATAGCCCCCTCCCTCATTCCTTCCCAATCCCACCCTCCCTCCCTCATCTCCTTCCATGCCCTTCTCCAAGTCCACCAATAGGGGAGGGTCTGCCTCTCCTTCATCCAACCCTAGCTTATCAGCTCTCATCAGTCCTCCTCTGTGTCTTGAGCAAAGGAAGAGGCTGCTCCTCCCTCAGGGGGTGTAGTCAAAGAGCTAGCCACTGAGTTCATGTCAGAGACAGTCCAAGTGGTTTCCCTAGTAAGGGGAAAAGAGACTTTTGATGACTGCTTCTATTTCATTGGCAGAAATAGGACTATTTAATCTATTTACCTGATCTTAACTTATATTTGGCAAATGTACTCTATCAAGAATATTGTCCATTTCAGATAGATTTTCAAATTTTGTGGCATATAGGCTTTTGTAGTAAGACATAATGATTGTTTGGATTTCCTCAGTGTCTGTTTTGATGTCCCTCTTTTCATTTCTGATTTTGCTGATCTAGATAGTTTCTCTCTGCCTTCTAGGTAGTTTAGCTCAGGTTTATTCTATCTTGTTGATTTTCTCAAAGAACCAGCTCTTGGTTTCATTGATTCTTTGAACTGTATTTTTTGTTTGTTTGTTTGTTTCTAATTCATTGATTTCAGCTCTGAGTTTGATTATTTCCAATCCTACTCCTCTTTGGTGTGTCTGATTCCCCCCCTTTTTTTTCTTTGTGTGGGGGGGGAGCTTTTAGGTATACCATTAAGTTGCTTGTATGCAATGTCTCAAACTTCTTTCTGAAGGCACTTAGTGCTATAAACTTTCCCCTTAACACTGCTTTCATTGTGTCCCATAAGTTTGGGTAAGTTGTGCCTTCATTTTATTGAATTTTAGGATATTTCTAATTTTCCCCCCTTTCTTTCATGACCAAGCTCTCACTGAGTACTGAGTTGTTTAGTTTCCATGGGTATTTAGGTATTTTGTATTTTTCTGTTCTTGAGATCTAGTTTTAGGCCAAGATGGTCTGATAGAATACAAGGATTATTTTGATCTTCTTTTATTTGTTGAGGCTTGTTTTGTGCCCTACTCTTATTGGTCAATTTTTGAGAAGGTTCCATGAGATGCTGAAAAGAAGGTGTACTCTTTTGAGTTTGGGTTAGAAGTTCTGTAGACAATATTAGGTCATTTTGATTAGGACTTCAGTAAGTGCCATTATTTCCCTGTTTAGCTTCTGTCTAGATGATCTGTCTCTTGATGATAGTGGAGTGTTGAAGTCTTCAACTATTAAGGTTCTGGGATCAATCCTTTATTTATGTTTTAATAATGTTTCATTTGCAAATGCAGGTGCTCTTGTATTTGGGGCATAGATGTTCAGAATTGTGATGTCCTCCTGGTGGATTTTTCCTTTGAAGAGAATGAAGTGCCCCTCCTCATCTTTTTTGATTAATTTTGGTTGAAAGTCTAGTTTATTAGATATTAGGATGGTTCTCCAGCTTGTTTTCTGTGTCTGCTTGCTTGAAAAAACAATTTTCCATTCCTTTACTCTGAAGATAGTATTTATTTTTGTTGCAGAGGTGTGTTTCATAGATGATGCAGAATGTTGGATCCTGTTTCCACAACCATTCTGTTACTCCGTATCTTTTTGTTGGATAGTTGAGTGCATTGATGTTGAAAGATAATAGTGACCAATGAATGTTATTTCATTTTATTGTGGAGTTGGTGATATTCCTGTATTTTTGTGCTTGTTTTTTTTTTTTTTTAGATTTTATTGTGATTAGTTGTATATAGTTGATTGTGTTTTTTGTGTATAGTTGATTGTGTTGGATTGGAGTTCTAGTATCTTCTGTAGGGCTGAGTTGCTATGTAGATATTGTTTCAGTTTAGTTTTGTCGTCTAACATTTTGTTTTCTCTGTCTATGCTGTTTGTAATGTTTGCTGCGTAGAGTAGTCTCAGTTGACATATGTGGTCTCTCAGAGTCTGCATGACATCTGCCCAAGCCCTTCTAGCTTTCCAGTTCCTTTTGAGAAGTCTGGTGTGATTCTGATTTGTCTACTTCTATATGTTACTTGACCTTTTTCCCTTGCCGCTTTTAATATTTTTTCTTTGTTCTTTAGATTTAGTGTTTTGAATATTATGTGACCTGAGGGGTTTCTTTTCTGGTCTAGTCTATTTGTTGTTCTGTAAGCCTCTTGTTTGTTAATAGACCTCTGTTTCTTTAAGTGGGGAAAATTTTCTTCTTTGGTTTTCTTGTAAATATTTTCTGGACTTTGGAGCCTGGAATCTTCTTTTTTCATCTATTCCTATTATTCTTAGGTTTCATCTTTTCATGGCATCCTTGATTTCTTGGATGTTTTGTGTTTGGGATTTTTCTGATTTTACTTTTTCTTTGAGAGATATATCAATTTCCGTAATTGTATCTTCAGCACCTGAGATTATTTCTTCCATCTCTTGCATTCTGTTGGTGATACTTACCTTTGTGGTTCCTGATCTTTTTTCCAAGTTCTCCAGATCCAGGGTTTTCTCTGTTTGTGTTTTCTTTATTGATTCTAATTCTGTTTTTGTGTCTTGTACCATTTACATCATCTGTTAGGTGGATGCCAGTCTTTACATGGTGGCCTCTATTTGTTGTCATTATGGATCATTTCCTCTCTATATCCCACTACTTGTGCCTCTATACTTGTACTTGTAGAGGCACAAGTAGTGGCATATATAGTCAGAGGGAAGGGGGGGGAGGAACTCCCCTATCAGTGGATTTGGAGAGGGGCATGCAGAGGAGATGATGGAGGGAGGGTGGGATTGGGAGCAGATGAGGGTGGAGGCTACAGCTGGGATACAAAGTGAAGAAAAATGTAATTAATTAAAAAATTAAAAAGAAAAAAAAACATCAAAATTAAGAAATTAGTTTCTTACACAAAATGCTAAAGATGTATTTGGAAAAATTTTATTCAAATAAATTTTAAAGGTTAACTTCTTAACTTTAGCAAACTGTCTAAGAATCACCTTCATTGTGAACAAAAAATCTTATATTCTCCCTCCTAGGGAACAAGATGTGGGAGTCCAAGTTGTTAGCAACCAGTTCACACCTTATCTGAGGGGCACAGGACGCAGAAATTTAAAATTAGGGAATAGAGGGGCAGCTGATGCCCGAAAATCACATTGAGTCTTCCTGGGTGAGAGTGGACAACCCATGAGCTGGGCCGGTTTGGATCAAGGTCACCTGTGGACTTCTCTGGGGGCTGAGAATGGTAAATATTCAACCCCCCTCACTTCCCTTTGCCCTAAGCATGGTCCTCCCTACTCATCTGAGACTGCAGTGGTTGACACAATCAGGAGCCTCCATGCTTGGTGACCGAGACAGCAGAGGCAGCTGAAGTATTGGCCTCTGAGGTCTGCAGCTGCAACAGGCAGCTTTATGGGCCTCCTAGGTCTGCAGCCTCAGGGCACAGAGAGCCCAAGCAGGAGCAAGAGCCTCCATGTTCAGTGACTGAGAATGCAGAGGCAGCTGCCTCAAGATCGGGTCTCCCTGCTCAGTCCCCAATCAGTGGGCACCACTGCGCTGACAGATTTCCTACACATTCCTTTGCCCCTGTGAGCCCAATTCTGAAAGTAGAGAACGGGGGAAACCCTGTGCTTTCCTATTAGGCCTGGAAGTGCGTGAATGCATGAGTGCATGCACCGTCTAAGATCCACTGTCCCTCTAAGCTAGCAATGAGATATCATATCCCTCCCACCCAAACTCCCACTGTGAGCAGCATAGGGATTCTTGGGATAGAGTTCTACCAGTGGAGTCCAGACAAACAATTCCATCAATATAATCTACCATATAAACAAACTGAAGGGAAAAAAATAAAAACACATGATAATCTCCTTAGATACCAAAAAGCATTTGACAAAACCCAACACCCATTCATGTTTAAAGTCTTGAGAGATCAAGGACACAGGGCACATACCTAAAAAAGTAAAGGCAATATTCAGCAAGCCTATAGCCAACAACAAACTAAATGGAGAAAATCTTTTTTTTTGAAAGGTAAGATAGTGTATTGTGGTATATCTAAGATTCATGCAGGGATTTGCACGGATTGAGAACATACATAATATAAAATCACAATAATGTTATTATTTACTGGAAAATTTCACATATAATTTCTTTATTTTTGATTTTTTATACATTTTATATCCCAATTGAAGCCTCCTCTCTCAGCTTCTCTCAGTCCTCTTCCTCTGTGGCCTCCTAAAGCTGCATCAGGAAGGGCAAGTGATCAAAGAGCAGGCAACCAAGTTGATAACAGAGGCAGCTCCCGCTCCCCTTACTCAGGAGTCCATGTGGAGACTGACTTGCCAATCATCTACATTTTAAGACATTATACATATAATGTCATATATATATTCTACTGAAATCAGGGAAAGGCAAGGCTGCCCACTCCCTATCTCTTCAACATAGTACTCAGAAGTCCTAGCTAGAGCAATAAGACAACAAAAGGACATCAAGGAGATACAGCTCAGAAAGGAAGAAGTCAAAGTATCACTATTTTTTTTATTTTTTATTAATTACACTTTATTTACTTTGTATCCCCCCATAAGCCCCTCCTTCCTACCCTCCCAATCCTACCCCCCATCCCCCTTTTCACACATGCCTCTCCCCATGTCCACTGATAGGGGAGGTCCTCCTCTTCTTCCTTCTGATCTTATTCTATCAGATCTCATCAGGAGTGGTTGCATTGTCATCTTCTGTGGCCTGGTAAGGCTGTTCCCCCCTCAGGAGGAGGAGATCGAAGAGCAGGCCAATTAGTTTATGTCAAAGGCAGTCCTTCTTCCCATTACTATGGAACCCACTTGGACACTGAACTGCCATTGGCTACATCTGTGCAGGGGTTCTAGGTTATCTCCATGCATGGTACTTGGTTGGAGTATGAGTCTCTGGGAAGACCCCTCTGTTCAAATTTTCTGGTTCTGTTGCTTCCCTTGTGGAGTTCCTGTCTTCTCCAGATCTTACCATTTCCCTCTTCTTTCATAAGATTCCATGCACTCTGCACAACACTTGGCCATAAGTCTCTGTCTGCTTTCATAGTCTGCAGGGCAGAGCCTTTCAGAAGCCCTCAGTGGCAGGTTCTTAGCTTGTTTCCTGTTTTCTTCTTCTGATATCTTTCCTCTTTGCCTTTTGGGATGGGGATTGAGCATTTCAGTCAGGGTCCTCTCACTTGATTAGTTTCTTTAGATGTACAGATTTTAGTAGCTTTGATTTTAGTAGGTTTATTCTATATTACATGTCTATATGAGTGAGTATATACTCTGTGTGTCTTTCTGCTTCTGGGACAGCTCACTCAAGATGATCCTTTACAAGTCCCATCATTTTCTTGCAAATTTCATGATTTCCTTATTTTTCATTGCTGAGTAATATTTCATTGTGTAGATGTATCACAATTTCTTTATCCATTCTTCATTTGAGGGACAAAGTATCACTATTGGCAGATGATATGATAGTATACATGAGTGACCCCAAAAATGCAACCAGAGAACTCCTTCAACTAAGAAACACCTTCAGCAAAGTGGCTGGATACAAAATTAAACCTCCAGAAAAATCATTAGTCCTCTTGTAAAATAAAGACAAAATGACAGAGAAAGAAATTAGGGAAACTACAGGCTTCAAAATAGCCACTAATAACATAAAGTACCTGGTGTGATTCTAACCAAGCAAGAGAAAAATGAAAATATCTTCAAGTCTCTGAAGAAAGAAATTGAAGAAGATATCAGAAGATGGAAAGAGCTCCCATGCTCATGGATTGATAGGATTAATAAAGTGAAAATAGCCATCCTGCAAAAAGCAACTACAGATTCAAATAAAAATGCCAACACAAGTCTTTACAGGACTTGAAAGAATAATTTTCAACTTTATATGGAAAAACAAAAAAGCCAGAATAGCTAAAAAAAAGAAAAAAAAAAAAACAAGCAGCCTGTACAAACAACAGATCGTCTGGAGGTATCTCCATCCATCCCTGATCTCAAGGTATATTATGGACCAATAGTAATAAAAATAAAAACTGCACGATACTAGATAGAAACAGAATAGTGGATCAATGGAATTAAATAGAAGGCCCAGAAATAAAGCCACACATATACAGATACTTGATTTTTGAAAAAGATGCCAAAAATCATACAATGGAAAAAAGCTAACAAATTCAACAAATGGTGCTGATCTAACTGGATGTCTACATGGAGAAAAATGCAAATATATCCATATTTATCACCCTGCACAAAACTAAAGTCCGAGTGGATCACAGACCTAAACATTAAAACAAGACACACAAAATCTATCAGAAGAAAAAGTGGCGAAGAGCCTTGACCTCACTGGTATATGAGACAACTTCCTGAACAGAACAACAACAGCACAGGCTCTAAAACCAACAATCAATATATGGGACCTCATGAAACTGAAAAGCTTCTGTAAAGCAAAGGACACCATCATCAAAACAAAATGACAGCCTACAGACCGGGAAAGGATCTTCACCAACCCTATGTCTGAAGAGGGCTAATATCCATAATGTATAAAGAACCTAAGAAATTAAAAAGCAACAAATCAAGTAGTCCAATTTAAAAATGGGGTGCAGAGCTAATTCTCAACAGAGGAGCATCAAATGACAGAGAAACACTTAAATAAATGACAATGCAGACAGTCCTGATGAGACCTGATAGACTAGGCTCACATGGAGGGGGAGAAGGACCTCCCCTATCCGTGGGAGAAGATAAGGGAGGAAAGGTAGGATTGGAAGGGAATGAGAGAGGGAGCTACAGCTGGGCTACAACATGAACAAACTGTAATTAACATAAAAAATTAAAATGAAAAAGAAAAAGAAATGCTCAACGTCCTTAGTCATAAGGGAATTTCAAATCAAAATGACCCTCAACTTCCCCTTACACCCATCAGAATGGCTAAGATAAAAAACTCAAGTGACAACACATGCTGGATAGGATGTGGAGAACGTTAAACCCTTCTCCATTTCTAGTAAAACTTGTAAAATCACCTGCAAAGCAATCTGGCTGTTTCTTAGTAAATTAGGAATAGTTCTATCTCAAGATCCAGCTATACAACTCATATATATATATATATATATATATATATATATATATAATATTTATTTATATTTATTTATTAAATATTAGATATTTAATATATTTAATCACTTATATGCCTAGGCATACATCCAAAATATGCTCAAGTATATAACAAGAACATTTGCTCAATCATGTTCACAACAGTTTTACTCATAATAGCCAGAATCTGGAAACAACCCAGATATGCCTCAACTGAAGAACAGATGCAGAAATTGTTGTCCATTTACACAATAGAATAATACTCAACAATTAAAAACAAGGAAATCATGAAATTTGCAGGCAAATGGTGGGAACTAGAAAAGATTATCCTGAGTGTTTTATCACAGAAGAATAAAGACACACATGGTGTATACTCACTTATAAGTGTATATTAGATATGTAATATAGGATAAACATACTAAAATCTGTATACCTAAAGAAGCTAAGCAAGAAAAAAAAGAAGCTAAGCAGGAAGGAGTTCCCTGGGTAGGATGATCAATCTTCACTCAGAAAGACATAGGGGATAGACATTGGAAGAAGGAGAAAACAGAAAACAGGAGAGAAGCCTACCATAGAGGACTTCTGAAAGACTATCCAACCATGTATCAAAGCAGATGCTAAGACTCTTTACCAAACTTTGGACAGAGTTCAGGGAATTCTATGAAAGAAGGGGAGGTAGTGGGACATGAAGAGGACAGGAGCAACATATTAAAAAATCTGGCACAGGGGTCTTTTCTGAGACTGATACTCCAACCAGGGGCCATTCATTAATATAACGCTACACAGATGCAGCCCATGGCAGCTCAATATCCAAGTGGGTTCCCTAGTAAGGAGAACAAGGGCTGTGTCTGATATGAACTCAGTGGCTGGCTCTTTGATCACCTCCCCCTGGGCAGGGAACAGTCTTACCAGGCCACAGAGGAAGACAATGCAGCCAGTTCTGATGAGACCTGATAAGCTGGGGTCAGATGGAGAGGATTACTGCCCCTATCAGTGCATTGATGGAGGTGCATGGGAGGAGAAAATGGAGGGAGATTGGGACTTGGAGGGCATGAGGGAGGGGGCTCAAGCTGGGATAAAAAGTGAATAAATTAGAGGCTTTCAGATGCGCTCCGTAGACTCCTGTCATGAGTTCAATGCACATCCCATCTGTCTTTCTAAACGAGAATTGATCATCTTACCCCATGTCCGCTCTCTTGATTATCTTTTTTAGGTGTATAGATTTCATTATGTTTATCATATCTTATAGGTCTATATAAGTGAGTATATACCATGTTTGTCTTTCTCCTTCTGGGCTATTTCACTCAGAATGATGTTTTCTAGATCCCACCATTTGCCTGCAAATTTCATGATTTCCTCCTTTTTGATTGCTGAGTAGTATTCCATTGTGTAGAAATACCATAATTTCTGTACCCATTCTTCCGTTGATGGACATCTGGGTTGTTTCCAGGTTCTGGCTATTACAAATAAAGCTGCTATAAACATGGTTGAACCTTTGGCAGAGTACAGGGAATCATAAGAAAGAAGGGGAGTTAGTCTGATGGGGAAAGGATAGGCGCTCCACAAAGACCAAATATATCTGGGCACAGGGTCTTTTCTGAAACTGACATTCAACCAAGGACCATGTATGGATACAACCTAGAACCTCCGCTCAGATGTAGCTTGTGGTAGCTCAGTAACCAATTGGTTTCCCAAAGTGAGGGGAACAAGGACTATTTCTAACAGTAACTCAATGAAGATACCTGATAAAACAGGATCAGATGAATGGGGGGAGGTCCCCCCCTATCAGTGGACTTGGAAAGGGGCACAGTGGTGATGAGGGAGGGAGGGAGGGACTGGGAGGGAATGAGGGTTCGGGCCATGGCTGGGATACAGAATTAATAAAATATAACTGATAAAAATAAAATAAAAAAAGGAAAAAAGTGAATAAATTGTAATTAATAAAAAAAATAAAAAATAAATAGGAAATAATGTGTGTGTGCATGTCTGTGTGTACATGTGTGTGCATGTCTTGTGTACATGTGTGTGCATGTAAAAGAATGTATATATGGGTACAGTATAACTTGCAGAAAAGTATAGATCAAGAAAGTGTATTCACGTGAACTGAATACAGGTAAAGAACACTTATATGCAAAGTGATAATAATGTTAATTGTTCTTCAAGTTCTAATTCTATGTTTGAACTTTCCCTTTTTGATGGGCTTGTGGACTTTGCCAACAGGGAAACCAGCTTGGAGGTAGAGCAAGGTCAAGACTTATCTAAATCACCAATATTCTCAAGCTTGAGACCATCAGGAATAAGAATACCTCCCTCCCTTTTCCGTTCCTGCATGCCCTGACACACAGTGTTGCAAGTAGTCCTGCAACCCCAACTCTCACAATACTCATGGTAGTCCCATAGTGTAGCACCTGCAATCCTCTCCATGCAAATGAAGCAGTGCCGGCACCTTGGCCCCAGCCAGTCATAAATATCCCCTCACCCGAAACACCTACCCTTTCTCTAAGGTTTACATAGCTCTCATTCACCGCAATAAAGAGCTGCTGTGTTAAGGGAAGAGTCGGTGTAACTGTGATGGTAAAAGGGCTGTAACGCTAAGGATTGTTTCACTGAAAAGAGCCCAAGAAAGCGCCTTCTCCTTACAGGTATTCGCCGCTGAGCTGGAATCCTGCAAACACACCTGCCTGGCCAAAATTCATTTCCTCGGGTCTAGCACCTGTACGCATCAGTGCCTGGATACCCCAAAGGGAAGAAGCAGACCTGGGCTTCAGACGATGTTGGATAAAATATAGTTGGATATATAAAATAGTGAGAAGTCTAAAACCGAATGTGAAACTTCACAGCTTCTCAGTAACTATTCTTTGTTTCTATATAAAAATTCATTGAAATGTAAGACTATTGGTGGAGTCAGTTTTGCTTTGTGTTTGTGTGTGTGTGTGTGTGTGTATGTGTGTGTGTGTGAGGGTGTGTGTTTACAGTTCTTTATAATAAAAAATAAAAAATAAGAAAAGATAAGGCTCATCTCATCTCTAAATATAGAAAAAGAAGCCATGCATTCTATTGTCTGTTACTCAGGGATATCTGAAACGAAAAGTACATGTGGTAGCTTTGATAAGCTCTTTTCCTTCTTCATTCCTGAATTTACCAGTGTTAAAAATAACCAAAGGAAAAGACGAAAAGCCGCCATAATGTTTTAAGGGCCTATGTGATATCTTTTTTCTATGTTTTCTCTCCAATTCATGGTACAGTTACAACATAGGGTAGGTTCTTTGAACTGAGCATATTTAATTATTACAGAAATAATAAATCCAGAATATAAATTTAAACAAAGTTAGGAAGTTGGGTAATCACATTTTTTTTACCAATATATTCAAACAAGGAACACATGTCCATAGTAGTTATATGTAATTTAACAGCTGTGAAAGTAATAAACAGGAGGTAATTATGGTTTACTTGTCTTGATTCTAATGTCAGTAGAATCATCCATATTTGGTGTGATTTGCCTGGAAAGGTTATACGATGATAAAGCTGAGTGTGACAAGAGTTAGGATTTAGGGGTTTAAATTTTAGAATACATCTAGTCTGTATCTATTACATGCACGCTATAGTGAATAATGCTACTCAGTGCACTCATATTTTTTTGTCCACAAAACTAAGGAAGTAACATTTTTTCTTAAGCCACCTTAGAGAGAGTGAGTCAAAAATATTGCTAGACAGTTGGATAAACTCTAAGCTGATGAAAAACTTTGTGACATTCTTCTCCAACGACCCTGATCTGTTTGCTAAGAGGTGAGACTCCAAAACTGTCATTAGATATTCTTCATATGAATTGATACTGAGTACCAAGAATTTCATGTTGCTCTTATGATATTGTGGTTTCAATATTAAATATGGTACCAATATAATACAGCATAAAATATGGTAGTTGTGCAATCTTCAGTATGATCTAAGTAATACTTTTTATGTTATTGTACAGTTCTTGAAAATATTTTCATTTAAAGCATAAAATTTTACAACATGATTTTAATGCATGGTTATGGCAGTATTTTAATATTTAACACTTTAGGTGACCTAGAATATTATAATAATATTTTTAATTTCTAGGACACTTAGATTATTTAGATTTTTTTCCAATGGTCTGTCTAGGTAAATCCCCTTGATTCTCCACTCTGTGAACCCTACCAAACCTTCCCACATATAGTTGGCCTAGTCTGGACTGCTCTGTTACCAAAGTTTAGGTTTGCACCAAGATCTTACCTATCTTCCCCAAACCTTCCGCCCTCTCCCACATTCCAAACTCCTCAATCAGAAAGATTCTGCACATTCTTCTCTAGGATCTAGCTTGTAGATCTTTTCCTTCTCCCTCCTGTTCTTCTTGCAGATATGCCTAAGACTTAAAATTTGTACCCAGAAGCACAACCTGCAGAGCATCCTACTCAGTTGTGTCCGTATGAATTTATTCCACTTGAGCCAGAACTAACCTTGAGGTTAACCCAAACTGCAATATTCTCTTCTGTCCCAATAGGTTCAGACACAAAACAAAAACATCTTATCCTAAAAAAGTAATATAATCTGAAATATCAAAGCAGTACCTACCCTACACCCTTGTAAAAAAAAAAAACAAAAAAACAAAAAAAAAAAACCTCTACAGTCCTATAGAAATAGGTGTCGCTGAAAATTACATAGATGAACCATAAGATAAATAAAATGTCCAGTGTCAGGTATAAGTTATATCTTTGAGTTGTCAGCCAGTAAGGTCCCATAGACTCCCAAAACTTTATACACTATAACTGCTGCTCTTGGAAGAAATCATGTTTGAGTTATAAAACATAATGGAGAAATCAAGCTGCTGTGATCCTGAAAGCTTTATCCCTATCATCTAGTTTAGTTTTCATACTGGGCGAGGCACTATGCATGCTCTAAGAGAGGTAAAGTAATAAAACAGAGACATAGCTACAAATTCTTGAGCAGTAATAATAACTGGAAAGATGTGCACTGGTTGCATGGAAATGCAAAGAGCAAGCATCTGTTTTTCTGACTGGATCAAAGTTTTTTTTTCTCCAGAGGGTAAAAACCCGTATCTGGCACCATTATAAAGCTATAACCTCATGGCTAGAAAGATCAAAGGCTCTCTGAGATCTAACGACAATTATGTTGCTAAATGTGCAGAGTGCTACATCAGTTCCATTAGACCCACAGATCAATTCATCTTTCATCTGATACATGAGAAGACTCACTTTATACCATATGGTGATTTACAAATGACCAACAACTGTCCAAGATAAAGAGAATAAGGTATTGAAGAAGGTTCATACCTAAAGGCATCACATTTACTGTACTCCCTTCACCACAAGGCTCAGTGATTATTTCAGTAAAGGTCATAAAAAGAGTGTAAGAGCCCAAAGTCCTAGATGACTACAGAGAATATTATTTTCTGGACATAGAAGGGTAAATGCACATATGAATTCACTGTAGTTGTGAAATATGTACAAAATCTATGGAATCACAAGCAAGATGAAACCAAGAAAAAAGAGAGAGAGAAGTTGGGAATTAAATTTCATTCTAAGCTATGGTGCTTTTTGGCAAGTCTTAGCTGGTGTCAGTTTTCTCTGAGAATATTAGACATTGAAAGGCAACCAGTTTCGAGTAAGAACATCACACAATCAAGAATATATGGGTAGCAAAAACTGCTCTCTAAATATTTAAAAACCATGACACAAAGTTGAATGGGTAGGAAAGTCAGGATGAACAGAGGAAGCATTGGTGGAAAGAAGTCCGGTACAATCAAAGCAATTTGTATAAAACTTTTAAGGAACTAATAAAAAAATGAAAAAAAAAAACTAGTCAAATACTTGAAATTTTTGAAATAGTTTAAAGAGATCGGAGATATTTTAAATTCTAAAAACTTTACTGGAGTAAAATATTTATACATATAGTATTTAGAATCATATCTCAGTATGTGTATAATTTAATAATTTATTTGCATGTTTCCACAATGTAAAAGTCATACTTGTTTTGTCAAAATAATGATTTTTTTTAATTAGAATGGATGCTGAAAGTTTGAATACTTCAAGTGACTCAAGTATTTGCAAAGACTTAATAGTATTAACTATAGCCTTTGAATTGAATATGCGCTGTCACCCCAACAAGGTCCTGAAGAACTATATATGAAATGGAATTTTTCATATTTAGAAGTTTACAATTAGAAACGTGCCTACTAGAGCATAGGGCATCCTAATTTAATGAGCAAAAGTACATTGAAATAGGGTGGTAGTAGTAAGGTTCACAGTATTTTGAAATAATTGCAATTTACTTTGAGTTGAAAAATAAACCAGAGATACAAACATAGTGAATAAAGTTGAGTGAGTAGACCTTCATGGGAGTGTTGTTTGCAAGGTCCTGGTGTGCTTTCACAGAGCTTTCCAAATTACACATAGATTTAGGGTCAACATCTTCCTAGACCAGAAAAGGACCCTGGTGGGAATGAGGCCCTGGACACTACAGCAAAGTACATGTCATCAAACTGTGGGTTTCAGCATACATTGGGAGCTTGTGCAGCTATGAAAATCTTCAAGAAGGAGAGTCAGTGTTTCGGTGTTTTGTTTTGTTAATATGGAGGTGTTAGCATTTTAAAAATTCTTTTTAAAATTTATTTTATTTTTTTTCTGTTTATTTACATCCCAAGGGTGTCCCTCCCTCTCCCAGCGTACCCTTTCCTCTTCCCCTCTTTCTTATTAAAAAAAGAGAGCCCATCCCCATAAGCATATCAGCCTTCTGCAGCACATCAAGTCACATCAGGACTGCGCATATCTTCCTTTGCTGAAGCCCGGTAAGAGAGCCCTGTCAAGAGGAAGTTATCCAAAAAAGCAGGCAACAGAGTCCATGTTAGAAACATCCTCTCACCCTCACCAGGCAACCCATGACAACCCATGTGAAGACCAAGCGGAGCCTGTCTGCTACGTGTGTGTAAGGGGCCTCAGTCCAGATCACGCATGCTCCTTAGCTGATGTCTCAGTTTCTGAAAAGCCCGTGGAACTGAATTAGTTCTCTTCTTTGGCCTTCTTGTGAGGTTCCTGTCCCTTACAGGTCCTTCTGTCTTTCTCCCAAGACTTCCTTCCAACCCATGCTTGGCTGCAAGTCCCTATTCACTGCTGTCTGGGGCTCCCAGACTAGCTCCCAGACTACAGTCACTTTAAGCTCCTGTCTGAAAGCGGAGCAGAGCATCAGTTCTCAGGTTGGGCCGATTATTGGTTGGACTTTCCCTCAATCGTTGTTCCCTCGTTATCCCTATGCTTCTTGTAGGCAGGTTAAGTTTTGGATCGCAGATTTTGTCAGTGGGTTGTTGTTCCCCTCCTTCCACTAATCCTACCTGGCTAGGAGGTGCTCATTTTAGCCTTATGTCCCCCCCCCCCATTAGGAGGCTCAGCTACAGTCACGTCCAAATCCTCCCAGGAGCCTACATGGTTGCAAGCCTCCAGACTGACAGAGATGTCTCCCCCAAAGCTCAATTTCCCTTCTTATTTCTAGCCTGCCCTCTCTCTCTCTCCCTCCCTCCTTCCCTCCCTCCCTCCCTCCCTTCTCTCTCTGCACCTCTGATCCCTATATTTTTCCCTCCCCATTCCATCTCCAGTCCAGCAAAAATTAGTAGTAAATACAATATTAAAACTAAACTTGTGTGTGATAAATATTTGGTAACTATTTTAAGGAGTAAATGCCATATTTATTCCTTCAATTAAGCATGATTTTAAGGCTATTATGACCTAGTAGATATAAATATGTTTTTAAATTTTAAAAGAAAAAATGAAATCATTAAAATCATAAGTTTTATACTTTCGCTTCTTTGAAAAACCAGAACTAGCTAATTACATGGCCAAAAGTATTCTAGTACTCATCACAGCTAATGCACAGTTCCAAGAATACGCTGTATTCTTCACATTGCCCTATACTAAAGGGGAACCCAAAAGACACCAATTAAGATAAAGATTAGAAAAGAGAAATTTACATATAAATATTTATCAGGACCTGATGGCTCACAGGTGAAATACACATAACCTTGGAAGATTTTATAATTCAAATGGCTTAAATTATTTCAGGTTTAAGAAAGAGGAAATACAGTAAGTATCTTTAAGTTGCACATTACCAAAACTGCATAAGTGTAATAAAAGTCAAATCAATAATTAAATTTTATTCAAATAATTATTGGAATTTTTTTCTTTTTTAACTTTCATTTTTATATTTTACAATTTATCCATTTTATACACCATTGTAGACCTGTCCCTCATCTTCTCCTGGTCCTTCCATTCCTCCCTCTTCTCTCACATCTCCTTCCCCTAGTCCACTGAAATGGGGAGACCTCCACTCCTGCCATCTGGCCCTAGCTTATCAAGTCTCTTATCAAGACTGCCTGTATCCTCTTCCCCTGTGTTCTGGCAAAGCCGCATCACCAGATAGAAGTGATCAAAGATTAGGCAACCAAGATCATGTCAGAGACAGCTATGCTCCCCTTAGTTGGGAACCTACAGGGGAATGAGCTGCCTATGGGCTTCATCTGGGGTGGGGGGTCTAGGTCCTCTCCATGCATAGTCCTTGGTTGGTGCATCAGTCTCTGCAGGACCCCCAAACCCCAGATATTTTGGCTCTTTTTGTCTCCTTGTAGAGCTCCTGTTTCCTCTGGGTCCTTATATCTTCCCTGTCTTCCGTAAGACTCCCTGTGCTATGCTCAAAGCTTGGCCATGAGTCTCTGCATCTGCTTCAATCCCCTGTTGGGTGGAGTCTTTCAGAGGATATTTAGGGTAGGCTTATCTCCTGTTCCCTCCCTTCCACCACTTCTGGTGTCTACACTCTTTGCCATTATGAATGAGAATTAAACATCCTCCCAAGGGTCCTCCTTGGTTTTCAGCTTCTTAGGTTTGTAGATATTAGTATGGTTATCCTATACTGAACGGCTAATATCCGATTACAAATATGTGTGTCTTTGTGGTTCTGGGTTACCGCACTCCCAATGATTTTCTAGAAGGACATAAAAGGTTTGTGTGTGTGTGTGTATGTGTGTGTGTGTGTGTGTGTGTGTGTGTGTGTGTGACAATTCCTACCCCCACCTCTCATCCCCCTAAGAGTAGCAGCTGAAAAATAATTCATCACAAAGAACACTTAAAAGCACGGTAAGAATACTGGAATGCAGTTCTTCATAATTGATGGCTTCTGGTGGGAATGCAGTTGGAGGACCTAGTTTTCTCTGGGTGCTGACCGCTACAAGTTAGAACATGCTCTGTTGAGTATATAGATAATGCCGGTTGTCCATATACTTTCTTTTTTATTAACTTTCTCTGTAAGCAAGCCCCCAATTAAATATTTTTTTTGATAAGTGTTGCTTGGTCATGGTATCTCTTCATAGCAATAAAATACAAACTAAGATAGACATCTAAATGGAATAATGAAGTAATGGTAGAGATAGAACCCTACAGGGCATCTCCCATCACTGAATAAAGCCCATGTTGCTGAGAACGGGTGCTTTTAAACTGAGTTGTTGTTGGCAACCCCAGTATTTGGAGAATACCTACATTTCCGAAGACAAAACCTACACAACTCAGTGAACAGGGAGACGTTGAGCAGGTGCCTATTTAGAGACTAAATCTCTACTAAATAGTTTTTTAAGATACTGCAAGTACTCTGCAAAGCTACAAAAGGACAAAAGTAAGCACCACTTCAACTATAAATTCTGAAATCTACTGAAATGGTGACTTGCCTGAATATAGTGCTATCATAAAATAGTGATACAACACTTATGGAATTAACTAGCCAATTGGAGATTAGATTTTAGGAATCTCCATGGAATGGAATCCATTGCTGGTATTGCTAAGATGGTCAAGAACCTGAGACTAGGTAGGCTAGAGACCTAACAGAGCGCCAAATATTACTGTCATTCCAATGGTTCATCTCCATAAAATGACTCCTAAGGACATTCTACTGTACTCATAGATCAGTGTCTTGCTCATCCACCATCAGAGAAGCTTCCTCATACAGCATATGAGAAAGTTTACAAAGACCTACTACTCTACACTATCTAGAGAATGTGAGACCTTGTAACACTCAGGCATATAAAGTCTAAGGAAACCTTGTGGAAAAGGGGACAGAACATTTGAAGATCAGAGTGGGTGGAGAGCACAGTAAAACATGGCTTCTAAACACAGCACAACCAACACACTTATGAACTCACAGAGACTGAGACAGCATACACAGGTCTGATTGGGTCTTGGCCAGACTGTGTCACAGTACTGAAAGAAGTGGATACAAGATCCTATCCCTAACTAAAAAGCTGTCTCCAATTGGTAATTGCTTGCAAATGAAAATTTAGTTTTCTCCAGTGGAGAGTATAACTCAGTGTACAAGAAAACATTGGACTCATGCCCAGCAATAGATGCCCAGCACACAGTGGACTCAACAGCATTTTTGAGCATAATGATTTGTAGAATATATATATATATTTTTTTTTTTAATTTACAGATTTTTTTTGCATAAAATGTATGCTTTCGAGTTTTGTTTTGTTTTTGTTTTTATGGGATTTCTGTTTGAAAATGTGTGTGTCCCTGTGTCTGTATCAGTTTTATGTGTTTTTTTAAAAATTAATTTTTAGTAATTAGTTTATTCACTTTGTATCCCAACTGTAGCCCCCCTCCCTCATCCCCTCTGAATCCCTTCCACCCTCATCTCCACCTATGCCCCTCCCCCAGTCCACACATAGGGGAGGTCCTCCTCCTCTTCCATCTGATCCTAGCTTATCAGGTCTCTTTAGGAGTGGCTGCATTGTCTTCCTCTGTGGCCTGGTAAGGCTGCACCTCCTTCAGGGGGATGTGATCAAAGAGCAGGACACTGAGTGCATGTCAGAGATGGTCCCTCTTCCCATTACTAGGGAGCCCACATGGACACTGAGCTGCCATGGGCTATATCTGTGCAGGGGTTCTAGGTTATCTCCATACATGGTCCTTGGTTAGAGTATCAGTCTCAAAAAAGACCACTATGCCAAGATTTTTTTTTTTATCTCCTTGTGAAGCTTCTATCCCCTCCAGGTCTTTCTATCTCCCCCTTCTTTCATAAGATTCCCTGCACTCTGCCCAAAGTTGGCTATGAGTCTCAGCCTCTGCTTTGATACCCTGCAGGAGAGAGTCTTTCAGAGGCCCTCTGTGGTAGGCTCGTGGTCCTGTTCCTTGTTTTCTCCCTCTTCCAATGTTCATCTAGTTTGTCTTTCTGAATGAATATTGAGCCTTTTACCCAAGGTCCTCCTTCTTGATTTGCTTCTTAACCATGTTCATAGCAGCTTTATTTGTAACAGCCAGAATCTGGAAACAACCCAGATGTCTCTAAACTGGGGAATGAATACTGAAATTGTGGTACATTTACAGAATGGAATACTACTCAGCAATTAAAAACAAGGAAATCATGAAATTTGGAGGCAAATGGTAAGAACTAGAAAAGATCATCTTGAGTGAGATAACCCAGAAACAGAAAGACACACATGGTATACACTCACTTATAAGTGGATATTAGACATATAATATAGAATAATCATACTAAAATCTGTACACCTAAAGCTTTTACTTTAGTTTTTATTTTTCTATTTATTTATATTTTTGTAGTGTAGTATTGTAATCTTCCTTAATGAGCACCATCACTAGTATTGTCAAACTGTTTTCTTTGTAAATCTTCCCCATTTATGATCTGAGAGAAATTAAAAGCAGAATGTTCAAAAGTAAAAGCATATTATAAAAAATTATAATTAACACTCATTATTATAGCAATATATTCATCATAATGTGACTTAATAGGTTGTTTCAAATGTCTACTTTATTTCATAAATGGATTTCCATTTTTACATTTATAATTTTTATAAATTTTATCAGATAGCAGAATAAAGCCTTTCTATTTTGAACACATTGTAATAAAACACATTTAACAGAATGATAAAAAGGTAATTTTGCCAAATACAAAAGCAACTTATCTAAGCAATATTATATTTTATTATTATTAATAATTATCAAAAAATTCAATTGAAAGAAAAAATAAGCAGTATCTAAAGCTTAAATACGTATTTTTCCTTAAGGACTTCACACATAATAGATAAATAATAATTAATTAAAAAATCAAAGGTGAAATAACATAAGCCATTCACAATAAATGTGAGAGCCCAGAAGTTAAATGTTTTACTTTTCCAAATGTGAAAATCCAAAATTCCAGAAGCTCAAAGTATTTATTACTTTCAGTAACATTTAGATAGAGATCATACTTACAGAATCATTCTGACGTGAAAGTGAGAAGGGCATCATTTGCATGTCCTTTCTGGTCATTGTAAATTCTATATATGAAAATACTTAATAGTTGTTTTCATAAAACACTTATTTTATTAAATTTGCTTACTTACAATCACACTGATTTTCTATAAACTGGCACAATTTTGTTCTACTTATTACTGAAAATACTTGATTGTTCATTTATACAATTGCTTTATTTATTCCTCCATTATGAGTATTTAAGATGATTCCAAAATCATATGATTATGAGGATAACTAAACTTACAAATGAAAATGCAAGTACTTTGATAGTAAATTGACTTTTTTGGATAGATTCTCTAAGATTATATAGCTGTATAAAATTGTAGTTCAGGGTCTTTTCTGAGACTGACACTCAACCAAGGACCGTCTATGGATATAACATAGAACTTCTGCTCGGGTGTGGCCCGTGGTAGCTCAGTAACCAAGTAGTTTTCCAAAGTAAGGGGAACAAGGACTATTTCTAACAGGATCTCAAGGGCAGGCACTTTGACCTCCCCCGCCCCCCAGGGGAGGAGCAGTCCTGTTAGGCCACAGAGGAGGACTTTGCAGCCAGCCTTGAAGATACTTGATAAAACAGGGTCAAATGAAAGGGGAGGAGGTCCTCCTCTATCAGTGAACTTGGAAAGGGGCAGGGTGAAATCTCAGGGTCGTTTTGATTGCATATCCCTGGTGGCTAAGAATGTTGAGCATCTAGCATACAATATGAGAATGTTTCCAGTGCTGCAAATCTGTCTAAACAATTGTCTAGCTATATTTTAGGTAATTGGACTGAAGAATTCGATACTATGATGGAGCAGCTGAGAGTGGCCATTGTTACAGCAAATTCTACCAGAGTGGACTAGGACTAGCCACAGGAGTATCATCATGGATTGCTGCAGCCATGAATCATCTGAAGGAATGGGCCGGCATGGGAGCGTTAGCAGGCCTTCTGGTGTTGGTCGCCTTGGTTTGCCTGTGGTGTATATGCAAGATTAGAGTCTCACAACAGTGTAATGCAGCCATGATCATTCAGGCCTTTACAGCCATTGAAGCAGGACAGTCTTCCCAAGCATGGTTGGCTACCATAAAAAGCTAAAATGTTACGCTCAGGATGCGAGGCTAAGCACTGCACTCAGGGTCAGCCACTTTCGACCCAGAGAAGAGCATGTCTGATTGCATGCGGGTTGATGCCCCAGGTCCCGCCTCTGAGAAAAAGGTATTGGACGGGTCTGATGCTCTTTGGGTGGATGATACCTAAATGAACATCGGTACAAAGTCCCAATTTATTTCTAATATTAGAGATCAGACCTCTGTATTGGCTATTGATTTCTGGGTGTGAGCCTGCCCTTAAGAATGGTGTGTATATCTGATAAAACTCTGTTGCAGAAAACTAATTTTTCCCTTTCTTAGCAGTTGTCTATTGGGGATAGTGTCTTGGTTAAGGGTATAAGCTAATTTCCAATTCCGCCCTCAATGCTTGGACCCTGTCCGGCTTGAATGTATGCATGACCTTTTTTATGGTTCTACTGTCACTCTGGGTTCATATGGACATTAGTTCTGTTAAGCCTGGAAGACACGGTTTTCCTTGGTGTCATTTATCCCCTCTGAGTTTTATAATCGTTTTGCCTTCTCATTGATATGGCTCTCTGAGCCCTGAGGAAAGGGGGTTGACAAAGACATCTAATTTTGTTCTGAGTACTTTAAAGTCTCTTTGCACATTGTCCCAAAGTGTGTCTCTGTATTAGTTCCCATCTCCTGCAGGAGGAGGCATCTCTGATGGATACTGATTCGTCGGTATGACTGACCATCATTAGGAGTCTTTTATTGCTTTTTTCCTTTAGTAGATTCATAGCATTTGGTTTTCTCATGGACACATGATCTATGTAATCTCAGGATCTTAGCCTCCCTAGCAGTGTTAGACATAAGTTCCGTCTCATGGACTGGGCATTAAATCCAATCTGATAGTTGTTTTTATGCAAGCATTACTCCTATTAAATTTGTCTGTATGCTATATTACATTTTGTCATGTTCAAGTGTGAAATATCCATTTTTTAAAAAAATTTGCATGTTTCCCTCATTATCCATTATGCAACTCCCCACATAAGGGATAGGATAGTATATACATATGAATATTATATCTCTTTAATGTACAAATAACAAAACTACTTTTCATTTTACATCTACTTTTTATCTTCTGCTGTGTGAACCAAGAATATGCCACATTGATTTTTCAAGAACATGCAATTTATCCAACATCTTTGCACATTTTAATCTCCGTATCATTTGTTCTCCTGATTATGTTTGTTACAAGTGTCTGAATGACAAATATTTCCTGATAAATTTGCTATACATCCAAATCAAATTGTCCCACACTATCAGCTATTCCCTTATCAAAATATCATTGGCTTCCTAAAACACTTAAACATCTTTAGTAACTGCATATTAAGCTTCAAAAACATTTCATCATCAACATACACATCATTCATTGCCTTGTATGCTCATACTAATTTTAAAATCAATTTCTTTGTGTTTTGAATCTCATGTATTTTATAATACAGAATGTAATATTCCAATGAAATGCTACATTCATTTTACTTAGAAATAATGGTGAATTGCAATGTACAATTGATTTAATGACAGAGTTATTATGTTCAGTATCCCAATTAGATTGATTCAAGAGATTTTAGTGTTGTACGTGCTTTATTTTGAAAGTCAAACAATACTTTCATTGCATACTTAAACTGTTAGAATTTTTATTCTGTATATAACGCTATCATATTTATTTGTATGAAATCAACTTTTCTATTTGATATGTTCACTTATTATGCTAATTACATTAATAATGCAATGGTGTTTTATTTCTATGAATAATTACTGAATCATTCCAACTTGAAAAAAGTATATTTGATAAAAATATATATTTTATATTGAAATACTTTTCAATCATACCATTTCACAGTATGCAAATGATCCATATGTAAAGCTGACATACTTCAGTTAAAAATTAAAAATTAAAAAGTTAAAAATTAAAAATCTAAAAGAGAAGGACTGGAGAGATGAGATTCTAGCTAAAATGCTTTGTGTTCTTACACAGGACCAGAGTTTACATTCTAGCACCCATGTGGAACAATTGGCAACTGCCAAAAAGGCCAACTCCAGAGAAACTGACAACAAAATTTAGATTCAACAGTAACAAATACACACATACACACACACACACACACACACTATATTTTTTAATTACTAAAAAATTACAAAACCCACTACTTATCTACTTACGAACATTTCATGTTGTTCTGTGTAGACAATAACGGATTTTTCTCAGCATAACCTTTTTACTTGGAAAGTGAATGATTCTTTTATATCCAAGCATGCCGATATATACCTACAGTAACTGTCATATTTTAGCAAGTCAGAAGTTATGCAAGTATTGATATGTGTAAATTGATTCAGTAGTGGTTTTTTACCTATGGTTCTTCTCTCTTTTTGTTATCTCTTTTTGGTAATGCTTTGAAGTACACCTCAGAATGGCTTTCCTACTTTCTTACTTATATTACAATATTACAAAATTGCTCTTTCCTTATTAGCTTGTGATTTTCTCCCATTGTCTCACCACTTTCTATAATCCTTTCCTATTTTAATTTGCACTGTTTATCACGTGCATCTACGCTTGAATTTTTGACTCTCAGCCATATTGACTTTTAGACTGCATTGTGTGGCTGTGCATGAGAGGAGTGTGCTTAAGTACTTTGTATGTACTACCCAAGTGTTTGGGGGCATCACCTAAGACCACATACAAAGTGAGAGTGGCATTTCCAAGCTTCCTTAGACAACCAGAACTATTTCTCCATATTACTAACTGTTACTTGAAAAAAAAAGAAACAAACAAACAAAAAAGACTACATTGGAAATCAGTGTTCTAGCCAGGCTCTATGGTGCATACATGTAATTCCAGCACTATGGGAAGCAGAGGCAGGCCATATCTATGAGTTCAAGGCCAGCCTGGTCTACAAAGAGAGTCCAGGCCAGCTGAGGCTACAAGAAGTACCCTGTCTCAAACAAACAAACAAACAAAGATAATCAGTGACTCATGTTTCTTTGACAATGTTTCTATCTTGAAGCTTTTCTTAATGTCAATGTGTTCGGTGTCTGAAAAGCTTTCTTGTTACGGAACAGATTTACTGTGTGCTTTCTAATAAGCCAGTGACAGAAAACACGCACATTCCACAGGTTATACGAAGTGAGCCGATTAATTATAGGTATGAATTGAAGGACAAAGTTTAACAATAATTTACTTCAAACTGGTTCTTCAGGGCTCAGGATTTATATGTCATTCTGTTCTCATTCTATGTTTATGAAGCTCAAATGACATCCACCTCAGCCTGTAGTTCTTAGAAGCACAACTCACAGAGAATGCTTTAAAGCACATCCTGCTTCAAGTGAAAAGAGGAACTCAGTCCCATCTATTCACATAGTTCTTCTCTATCTGGATATAGTGCATGCCAAGAAAATATTATTTAAAAGGGCAGGCAGAGGCTTCAGCATTGGGGTCGCTATCCCAAGAATCCCTATGCTACCCACACTAGGGGTGTGGTTGGCAGGGATCTCTTGTCTGGTTGCTTGCGTAAAGAGGCCCTGAGTCTGGAGCAAACACTCCCTAGATGGCACACTCAGGAGTTCCACAAGAACCAAATATATCCAGGCACAGGGGTCTTTTATGAGACTGTTTCTCCTAACAAGGATCATGTATGGATGCAACCTAGAGCCCATGCTCGGATGTAGCCCTTGGTAGCTCAAGTAGGTATCCAAGTGGGTGTCCTAATAAGGGGAACAGGGACTGTTTCTGACATGAACTCGATTGCGGGCTCTTTGACCTCCCCCCCACCCCCCAGGGAGAAGCAGCCTTGCTAGGCTGCAGAGGACTGACTTTGTAACCAGTCCTGAAGACACCTGATAAACCAGTATCAGATGTAAGGGGAGGAGGTTCTCCCTTATCAGTGGACTTGGAAAGGGGCAGGGAGGATATGAGGGTAGGAGGGTCAGATTGGGAGGGAAAGAGGGAGTGGGATACAGCTGGGATACAAAGTTAACAAACTGTAACTAATATTATAAAAATAAAAATTAAAAAAAAGAAAGAAAATAAATAAAGGGCAAGCAACAAATGGTCAAAGATGATGTTCAGGGCTGCATAAGTACCTGCATGGAAATTATAAGTAATATCATTTATTGAAAAACTAAATTTGTATACCCTGTATATGACTTTATATAACAGAGGTTCAAGGTACATAATTCACTCAAGCCTCTTTAGTTAAATATCTGTGACTTTCCCAACCTAAAGGAAGAGATGCCTATAAACATATAAGAAGCTTACAGAACACCTAATAGATTGGACCAGAAAAAAATTCACCCCACCCCAAAATAATCAAAACAGTAGATGTACAGAAGTGCAGAACAAAGAAGTAATACTAAAAGATGTAAGAAAAAAAGGCCAAGTCACATGCAGAGGCATACCTATTAGAATTACACCTCACTTCTCAACAGTCTTTAAAAGCCAAAAAGGACCTAGACAGATATCCAACAAATACTAAGAGGCCACAGAGATCAGCCCCAACTACAATAGCCAGCAAAATTTTAATTATCATAGACAGGGAAAACAAGATATTCCACAATAAAAATAAATGTAAACATTGTCTGATCATAAATCCAGCCCAACAGAAGATACTAGAAGGAAAACATCAACCCAATGAGGCTAACTTAACCCAGAAAACACAGATATAAACAATGCCACATCAGTAAGAACAAAAGAAAGGAAGCACACACACCACACATACACTCTACCGCCACCAACATCAAAATAACAGGAATTAACAATCACTGGTCATTAATATCTCTCAACATCAATGGGCTCATTCCCCCTATTAAAAAATTAAAAAATATCTTTTTTTAAAAAATTTTTCATCGATTACACTTTATTCATTCTGCATCCCCCCATAAGCCCCTCCCTCCTCCCCTCCCGATCCCACCCTCCCTCTCCTTTCTGCATTCATGCCACTTACCAAGTCCACTGATAGGGGAGGTTCTCCTCTTCTTTCTGATATTAGTACATCAG
>REGO01000427.1:268641-300460 GCA_010120015.1 Rhombomys opimus | reverse complement strand
CCAGCAATAAAGATATACATTGTCCCACAATAAAGGGCTGGAAAAAGGTTTTCAAAGCAAACATACCCAAGAAGCAAGCTGGAGAAGCCAATATAGTATCTAATAAAATAGAATTTCAACCAAAATTAACCAAAAGATGTTAGGAAGGACACTTCATACTCTTCAAAGGAAAAATACACCAAGATGATGTCTCAGTTCTGTACATCTGCAGAACAAATGCAAGAACACCCTCATGTGTACAAGAAACACTGCTAAAACTTAAACAACACATTGAACGCCATACATGAATAGTGGAAGACTTCAACACCCCACTCACTCCAATGGACAGATCATCAAGCTAGAAAATAAATGGTAAAATAAATTAATAGACATTATGAATCAAATGGACCTAACTGATATCTACAAAACATTTTACCAAACACTAAAGAATAAACGTTCTTCTCAGCACTTCATGTAAACTTCAACGAAACTGACCATATACATGATCACAAACTAAGCCTCAACAGATACAAGAAGTTTGAAGCAAAACTTCATATTGTTTCATGGATTGAAGTTAGATTTCAACAGTACTGAAACAAGAGAAAATTTACAAACTCATGGAAATTGAATAACTTTCTACTCAGTGAGCACAGGGTTAGAGAAGAAGTAAAGAAAGAAACTAAAGACTTTCCCGAATTCATTACAAATGAAAGGATAATACACAAAAACTTATGGGACACAATAAAAGTAGTGCTAAGGGGAAAGTTCATAGCACTAAGTGTGCTCATAAAGAAATTTGGCTTGATCATCTTCCCCAGGGTCCTCAGTCTTGCTTAGCTTCTTTAGGTGTACAGATTTTAGCATATTTATCCTATATTATATGTGTAATATCCACTTATAAGTGAAGATATGCCATGTGTGTCTTTCTGCTTCTGAGATACCTCACTCAGGATGATCTTTTCTAGTTCTCACCGTTTGCCTGCAGATTTCATGATTTCCTTGTTTTTAATTGCTGAGTAGTATTCCATTGTATAAATGTACCACAATTTCTGTATCCATTCCTCAGCTGAGGCACATCTGGGTTATTTCCAGATTCTGGCTATTACGAATAAAGCTGCATCAAACATGGTTGAGCAAATGTTCTTCTTGTGTACGTTGGATATTTTGGATATATACCTAGGCCCTGGGGACATTTCTGAGACTGATACTCCAAACAAGGACCATGCATGGAGAGGACCTAGAACCCCTGCTCAGATGCAGCCCATGGCAGCTCTATATCCAAGTCAGTTCCTTAGTAATGGGAACAGGGGCTGTCTCTGACATGAACTCAGTAGCTGGCTCTTTGATTCCCTCTCCCTTAGGGGGGAGCAGCTTTATCAGGCCACAGAGGACGACAATGCAGCCAGCCCTGATGAGACCTCATAGACTAGGATCAGAGGGAAGGAGAGGAGGACCTCCCCATCAGTAGACTTGGACAGGGGCTTGGGAGGAGATAAGGGAAGGAGGGTGGGATTGGGAGGGAATGCAGAGTGGGCTACAACTGGGATACAAAGTGAATAAACCGTAAATAATAAAAAATAAAATAAATAATGTACTCAGGCAATTATAGGTCTCATTTAAAGGCTAGGTAAATTATAGTTAGCAGTCACATTTTTACTTCCATATAACATTGGAGATTTTTTAAAAAAAATGACCAAGACAAGACAACAGGCTCCAGAGGAAAGCAGAGATGGCAAAGTGCGTAGCCTCAGAACAAGTTGTGTGAATTGGAAATATAGATTCCATGAATGCAGAGTCAATTATGCTGTAGCTTGCTGTGGAATGACATGAAATTTTTTTAACTATCTCTAAAATAAGTAATTAGACTTCTTCAAAGTGTGTAATTACAGCTAATAATAAAAATAATATTGTATGTATATATGACAGGTAGGTTAAGTGCAAGTAATCTTTCTGGCTACTCAGATTGGTCCTACTTTTCAGTTAAAGTCTAAATCTCTGCAGGAGTCTCTTTACTGTGATATGTTCTTACTCTATACTTACCGCATTGAGACCAACCATTTCTTTTTCTAATTTGAAAATTCATACTTGTATTTGTAATGCTATGATTTTATGGAACATTATTTTTTCAATGATACAAAGTAACAGATGTCCATCCAGGTGTGTATGTTCAGTCTCTTGAACTGAAATCACCTACAGCCTGGGTCACTGCAGCTGTAAGCCCAGAAAGACAATTACTTAAACCCAATACCTGAAAACAACATACACAATTAACTCTTTATTAATAGATGTATTCATTATTTTCATCTGTGATTGTTTTGTCTGCATGGATGTATGTGCAACACATGTGTGACTGGCTCTTGTAAAGATAATAGGACATCAGGTCCCCTGGAAACGAAATTAGGGATGGCTTTGGAACACCAATCGGAAGCTTCACATAAAACCCAGGTTCTCGGCAAGAGTAACGCATGCTCACAACTGATTAGCTATGTCTTCAGTTCAGGTCTGATGCACTTGATGATCAGAGACACATACTTTGAAAAACATTTCTTTTTAGTTTTTTAGATTATAATAGATTACACTATTTCTCTTTCTTACCTCTCCTTTTTCCGAACTCTCTTACATAGCCTCCCTTGCTTTCTATCAGATTCATAGCTTTATTTTTCATTACTTGCTCAAACTCACATACATACACTTTTATATTTCTAAATGAATAACTACAAGATATACTTCATGTGCTATTAAATAGATAAACATGTCTGTGACTCACAGGGTAACACTGTGGTGTTCACTCTTCCTGTTGCTTGAGAATGGTTGAAAATAAAGTTAGACTTTGAAACAGGAAGCAAAGAAGCAAATATGTAACTTTATGGAATTGTGTGAATTCAATGTTTCTGCAATGGCACAACTGGAAGACTGAGTACGGAAGTTTAAATTTTTGTAAGAATGGTTACTCCACAGTAATAAACTCTTTACCACGTTTGCTACTTTGCCCTTTGGTGAGAACTCATTTTTAGAGTGTGGTCCACCTTCACCTTTCATGGTGGATGCTAACACTGTCAGGAGAGCCAAGGAACTTTGGTCCTCTGAGATCTCCAGGGACTACTGCTCTCTCCTGGTTTCATTAGAGCTCAGAAATTCTCAGTAGGCACAGTGGGTCACAGGCCAGGCTGAGAATATATCTATGATCAAAGTGAACTGGAGTCTCACCCTGAACTCTTCAATACAGTATTGGATTTAATGTTTGGCAGATAACTGATGATGATTCTCAGTGAATTAGTATTATAGTATTAAACTATACTATGTTTTATATTTAGATTCATAATATTTTTAGGGGTCTACACTTAATGACTGATTAAAAAAGCAAGTAAATTTTCTCATAACTTCAAAGTCAGATTATATTTATGTCCTTATTGTAGTAAAATGTATACATATGGTAACTCATTTAATTGTTGTGGCAGGGAGCAATAAATATAAAAAATAACATTAATATTAACTTCCAAGTATTCAAAAATAATGAATAGCTAAGATTTAGAGTCAGGTTTGTTGACTTAAATTATCATCAGCTCTCTACTCTAAATCACAGCACTCCTTATTTTCATGGATTTAATGATAAATCTGAAAGTAATTCAGAAATCCGATTAAACACAATTAATTAAACACGTTACTTAAAGTTTTAATCTTGATGCACTTAATAAGATATGAGTAGAAGCCTAATTGCCTTTGTGTGATTTATATTTTGTCACATTGGAACTCTCTAAGTAAGTGTTTGTCCTTAAGGGTAATTTTACTAAAAATGCTCTTCAGATTTTGACTAAAGTTCACTCTTGATTGGATTGTAATAGTGGCACTGGCAAATACATATTTAACGTCAGCCAGATCAAGTGTGTCCATAAATAATCACTAGTGTGTAAACCAAATCACATGCTGAGGACATTATTAATCTGTGGGAAACTTTCTTTTCCATCAAGGAGACTAAATTTAAGGTGTTCAGAAAAACAAAAGTGAGGAAGAGTCCGTGAGTTCATTTCTGCTTCTCATTTATAAGAGGAAACAACACTGGTTACTATCTGTCTGTGACTGCATAAGAAAGGCAGCAATTTCACAAATCAATTCATTTACCTAGTTTTACCATCAGTTCATCTATCGATGTGAGATGAATGGCTCCCTGGTAATCTAATAGTTACCGGACCTGAAGCAGTTACTAGACATACAGAGATGAAGTTGGAAACATTTCTAAAACAAGCTATAAGTGTGCTAAGATGATGCCTTTGTGGGAGAAGACAAAGTAACATGTAAACAATATTTTATTTGGGTGAAACGTTCATTTGTAGTAAAAGTTGTGTGAAGAAAAATTAGATAATAAAACATTTTAGCCAAGGGTCCTATCTAATGACCATTAGATTTTTTTATCCAAGTAGTAAAATAAAATGAATTGATACTAGATAAACTAATATTATTCATATTTTTCTATCAAATATAGTATAAAGTCAAGTAAATGAGCAGCAAATGAAAGGTATAAAATTACAGTAAATTTAATGAACTCAATAACACAAAAGTGTACTGTTGGCATGTAGGTAAAGGTGTTTTGTAGTCACCTAAATGACCTCCAGTACATAGTAATATCCTAGAGATACAGTGATAATTTTCTACTCTTAATCTTGTGTTTTCTGTCAACTAGAATTAGGTATTAAAAAGTGATGGATGTCCTTACCTGATTATCTGAAAGACCTACAGAGTAGTACAAGCTGTGCTATATATGGACTCTCTTCCTTAAGGACATACAAAAACAAGAAAGCAATATCAAAAACCAAATCAAAATCGGCAACAAATAATAAAATAAAAGAAAGGAGGAAACAAAGAAGTAGCTGGTAAAGAATGACAGGTAGGCAGCAAGGAATAAATAGACTCTTGAAACACATACTCAAAGGAGTGGTGTTTTAACCAATTGTCTTGAAAAGTTTGAATTGCTGTCTTTCCCAGACAGGCTGCTGAAAAATACATCTTGGATGAGGGATTCAGAAAGAAAGCTAAATCAGGAAAATCAGGCAAGAGCTCACAAAGAAGAACATAATGTGTTTTTAAAAATTGCACATAGGCTGTTCATTCTCCAAGTTGCATGCCTAGTAAGGGGAGCAGGAGCTGCCTCTGACATGACCTCATTGGCTGGCTCTTTGGTCACTTCCCCCTGGGGGCTGCAGCCTTGTGGGGTCACAGAAGAAGAGGATGTAGACCTGATAGGCTAGTGTTAGACAGTAAGGGAGGAGGACCTCCCCTATCACTGGATAGGGATAGGGTGAGAAGAGGGAGGGAGAGCAAGATTAGGAGGAGATGAGGAAGGGAGCTACAGCTAGGATACAAAGTGAATAAATTGTAAAAAATAATAAATAAATAAATAGATAGATAGATAGATAGATAGATAAATAAATAAATAAAAATTTTAAAAATAAATAAATTGTAAGGGATGAGTGTTTCCCAATAGAATTGATCAATTAAAATTTAACTTCTATTGTAAGTTATTAAAAAGAGTGAAGTCTAGGAAGTATGGTATAAATATTTGGTTTCTGGAAAATAGTTACGATCCCTTACTGGCTTGGTGCAGCTTCATAAGGAAGAGAAAAACCAAACTCGCATACTGCCTGCCTCTTTATGGAACATGCCATGAATCTTCCGTAGACTGTCTGCAATAAGTCATCATCAGATGCATGTAATTTCTGACACATGCCCTTAAGGTCAACCCCAGAGACTTCCAGGAGCTTCACCTGTCTTAGAGATGACCCACTCAACCAGTTGATTTCCATTTTTTCTCCCAGTCCTCACCCCTACTCCACACTCCCTTTCTCTGCACCTGACCCTCACCCCAGTTACGTTCCCCATTGCCTCTCCTAACCAGTTTCCTTCCTATTTCTACCTCAGATGTCTATTTTAGTTCCTCTTCTGAGTAAGATTCAAGCATCCTCCCTTGGGCCCTCCTTGGCTTCTTTGGTTCTGTGGATTGGAGCATGATTTCCCTATGGAAATCATTCTGGAGGTTTCTCAGAACACTGGGAACAGTTTTACCCAGCTATACTACTCCTAGACATATGCCATACCACCATACCACAATGATACTTGCTCAGCTGTTTTCATAGCAGTTTCATTCATAGTGACCTGAAACTGGAAACAAGCTACATGTCCCTCAACAGAAGAATAAGTAAAGAAAATGTGATACATTTACACAACGCGATACTACTCCCCTTTAAAAACAATGATATCACACAATTTTCAGGCAAATGAATGGAAGCAGAAAAGATCATCCAAAGTGAGGGAACCCAGACCCTGAAAGACAAGCATGCTATGTACTCGCTTATAAGTGGATATTAGCCATAACATACTTGAATTGAATATTTTATGTCAGAGGTTTGTGACTTCATGGGAAAATGTATGCTTCATGTAAAGTGTTGAGAGGAATGGTTAACAAATATTTCAGCACTCTCAAACAGTTATGTTATTTTTTTTAACACCCTATTTAGGAACTCACTACTACCTGTAATTCAAGCTCCAAGAGAACTCTTCTTGGAGCTTGAATTACAGGTAGTACTGAACATATGGGTACATACTCACAAAGAAGAAAAAAATGTATAAGCATACATAATTAACAAATAAAAACCTTTAAAAAGCTTGTAAACATTGATTCCAAGCACCAGACAATACTATTGCGCATTTACACAAAAACACAAGTCCTTCATGAGTTCTTAGAGAGATTTTCAGGCAACTTTGTGAGATGATAGAAACATTATTTAGTCAGATTTTGGTAATTATTTTATAATACACTGGATTATATAATCATAATTATATATATATATTATTTTTCAAATATAATATATTTAAAAGAGACCACAGGTGCTCTTCCATGACAAGGGGAGTGAAAACAATAACAGGTTAACCTGCTTTACATTTTTTATCTCTGCTGTGGGCAAAACAATTAAATAGCAAAGAAAACAATAATTTAAAAAAAAGAATGTACATTAAAAAACTGTTTTTGTTCAGAAATTGTAGAAGTTCTATTTGCACAGTATAAGAGTTCTCAACTACAGTGCCCGACTCTCAGTGACCTTCATCAGTCGAGGGGTTTGGTGTGCTGTGAGGAATACAATAAAACCCTACCACCAGTACCCAGTGAGGTTTTTATTCCTCTAATATACCTTGTAACTGAACTGAAATAAGAAAATTGAGATTAAAATTTTCTAACATGAATAAAAAGTAAAAAGTTTACATGAATATAAAGAGACAAAAATAAAGGCAAAGGGAAATCACGAGAGGCCTTTTACTGATAGGAGCATGATGTCAGGTAGCATTGGCCAACCCAAGTCCATTGTTCTCCCATTCTGTGCATAATTCTTGGGAGAAGAAAAATATTTACATGTAAACTAAATAAACACCTTGAAAGAAACAAAAAAAAAGATGCCAGGAGAATGAAAAGTCTAGATATGAGAAAATGTGCACAGTGAAATAAAGCTTCATGGATGTATATAATAACAAAACTGATTCTGCCAAAAGACAATTTCATGAACTTAAAAATTCAGGTCAAAGTTTATTTCCCAAAACTCTTTAGAAATAGATTAGAAATGAGTTTTTTATGAGAAAACTCAGATATAAAATATAGAAGAAAAAGTGTCAGTGTTCATATTACAGTAATCCCTGCCTAGAACAGATAGTTTAATGCAGTGGGAAATTCTTTTTTGGTGCTAGCTGAAGACAAACATGGCCTTCAGAACAGAGGGCTTCAATTCATAAGAACTGTGTAGAATATGCAAAATTTTAATAAAGAAGTTGATCTCTAGTGTAAGGATGAAGAATATACATGATTGCAGTAGACAATAGAAAATACATCCTTTAAGATCACCAAGAACATTAAAAAAAAAAAGAAATGCCTATTTGTGATCTTTGTTGAGGTATAAGTAAATAAAAAATAGCTTTAATTTTCTAGAAGTTTAGGAAACTTGCTTAATTTATATAGTCTATATTTGTATGCCTATCAGTCTATCTATTAAATGTTTTAATTTGTTCAAATTTATATGAAAAACAAAACAAAGTGGACATATGAGAGAATCAGTTTGTTTTATCTACATTTTACAAAATGCTTAAAACTTAAAGAACTTTTCAATAAACTGAAGCGAAAAAATATGACTCTGAATTCATGTCAGAGACAGCCCTTGCTCCCTTTACTAGGGAACTCACTTGGAAACTGAAGAGTCTATGGGCTTCCCCTGAGCAGGGTGACTAGGTCCTTTCCATGCAAGGTCCTTTGTCTCTGTTTGCCCCCCTGGGCTCAGGATATTTAGCTCTGTTGGTTTTTGTGGAACTCAAGTCCCTTTCAGGTCTTTCCATCTCCCTCTTCTTCCATAAGGTTTCCTGCACTCTGTCCAAAGTTTGGTTATGAGTCTCATTATCTTCCATACGCTGAGGGGTAGGGTCTCTGTGTTTAATCACCTCCCCCTCCCTCTGGGGTGAGGAGAGTGCAGCTTTGCCAAGCCTCAGAAGAAGATGATGCAGCCAGTCTTGATGAAACCTGATAGGCTAGGATCAAAGATAAGGGGAGGAAGAAATCGCCTATCAGTGGACTAGGGGAGGGGAATAGGAAGAGAAGAGGGAAGGAGAGTGGGACTGGAAGGAACAGGAGACAAGGGACGGAGCTACAGTAGGGATACAAAGTGAAAAAAATGTAATAAATAAATAAATAAATAAATAGAAAACTGTATGATTCATTTATAGAACACAAATGTCTGCCAGTTTTATTGTATATTGTAGAAAAATTGTTGATGTTCCAATGAAATCTAAGAAGACAGTGGTCATCATCATGTGCTACCACAACAAATTTAAATTCAGATAAGGTCCTTCTACTTATCAAGAGATCAGGAAATCCACTTCCTTTATTTGTCTTACCAAACCTATCTTTTTTTTTTTTTTTTTTTAAGAATAAATGTTTCTTTTTTTTTAATTTTTATTTTTATCAGTTACATTTTATTAATTCTGTATCCCAGCCGTGCCCCGAACCCTCGTTCCCTCCCAGTACCTCCCTCCCTCCCTCATCACCACTGTGCCCCTTTCTAAGTCCACTGATAGGGGGGACCTCCCCCCATTCATCTGATCCTGTTTTATCAGGTATCTTCATTGAGTTCCTCAAACCTATCTTTTATATTAAACATTTGCACAGAGAAAAAGAAGAGAAAAACCATCTAGGAAAGGGGCACAGTGGTGATGAGGGAGGGAGGGAGGGACTGGGAGGGAATGAGGATTCGGGGCACGGCTGGGATACAGAATTAATAAAATGTAACTGATAAAAATAAAATTAAAAAATAAAAAAAACAAAAAAAAATAATAATTTTGGCTCATAAGTGAATTATGTAGAACATATTTTGCATTTGAATAAAAATATTGTTTAGAAAATGTCTATTTATGTGTAGATTATAATATAGGTCTAAATTTATAATAAACAAAAATACCAATTTTTAATTAAAGTTTAAGTATAGTCTTATTGAATTTTGATTATTTCTGAAGATGCTACCGCTTTTATGGTTAAGACTAAGTGTTAGATGATTTTACCAAAAGCCTAAGGAGAAAGTAAAGTTACTATCCTATTTTATTTTCTGTTGTGATAAAACACATATCAAATTGGGGAGAAAAGGGTTTTGTTTCTTTTTTATATATAGATTATATTTCATTATCTCAGAAAGCTATGGAAGCAAGAGACTGGCTTGTTCATCTTGCTTTTTTATACTTCCCAGGATCACCTGTCCAGAAATGGCATTGCTCACAGTGGGCTTGTTCCTCTGACATTAAAAACTAATTAAGAAAGTGTTTCCTATCACACACACACATTATTATCTGCTGATGGCAACTATACGTGAGATATACCAGCTGAGGGGCTAACATTTCTTTCTCCACTGCTCCCATCTGGTTTTCTTAAATCAAATCTACTCACTCTAATCTGCTATTTAAACAAAGGGGACTTTGCTTTTCATTTGCAAGGTGTATAATCTACTTTGGAGACTTAATGACCCAATCAGTGTATTTCTAAAGCACCATCTCTCTAATTTGATGAGCTTCCTGTGTGAAGTGCACTTGTTCTCCGTTGAGCTTGCCCTGTTGCTTCATATTCCAATGTTTAGACTGAAAACTTAACCGGCCTTACTTCTAAAATATAATAGCTGTTTCACATTGTTCCCAAACTAAATGAGTAGTTCTGTTTTCATGGAGTTATTTTAAGTTTGAAATAATAGCAGTGCTACACTTAAATAATAAAATGTTCTGAATTCTATATAAAATATGCTTTTTCCTTTGAAAAATAGGTAGTACCCAGTACAATGCCATATGCTGGTTACAATTTATTTAGAGAAAAGAATACAATAGACAACTTATGATGATACATGTTATGTCAAAGTGTAATAAGGTCAAAAAATCATAATTGATTAAGATGTACTATAGTTTGTTAAATAAAAATATGGCTGGTGATATACTCATATTTCTCTTCTGAGTTATGAAATTATGATAGCATACCATAAATAATCTTTAAATTTTATTCTCATTAGAATTTGAAATCTTTCATTTAGATTTACAGTAGTCTCCAAAGACTTGCTGTTTTATGTCTGAACATCATAAAATATTCATGGGTCAGCATTTTTCATGTTGAACTGAGATTCTGGAATTATCTAAAATAATCATGTAATGCCTTCTTGGACATAGATCTTTTTCTAACCCTTCAACATCACTTTCATTTCTGCAACATCTCCATCATTGATGGAGTGTAATAAGAGAGGTGTAAACTGAAGCAAAGCTTTCCTTTCCAGGTTGCTTATGGTCTTGGTGATTCTGTACAGAAATAGAAACTGAAGGCAATGTGTTATATAAATTTATGTGTCACAGATTAATTTTCTACAGACATATTTGGGTGCTTCTAGACTGATGTCATGGATATTTAATTTTGAACAGTGTCCAGTTGATATCGACATGAAGTATCTCTTAAAGTAGGGTGATTTTCTTTTCTCTTCCTTATTTTCTTTTCACACACATACACAAAAATGGGATAGCTAAGTTTCATGTTGTAACAGCACTAAAAACTTAACATCATAGATTCCTGTTATGATCTATAATGTTGATTACACTAAAAATATTTTATTTGACAAAAAAATAAGAAATAACTCTATGAACCATATTTTCTATGAAAGTAAAATGTTACTTCCATTTATAAAGGAGAATCTCTTTCCAAGAATACTGGATAATTTATAATAGTATCTGGTGTTTCAGCTACATCTTTCCTCCTGAAGATACTACCTGTATCAGAAAAGGAAAAAATGACTTCACTACTAATTACAATGTGAGTGTTCAAATACAAAAATCCTCTTTCAGTTTGATTCTTCTTTGTTATAAAATATGCATGGAGCAAACCTGGGAAATAAATGATGAAAAAATATCAAAGCAAATGATGAACTTTGGTTAACTTTTTGTGGTAGATCCTGTTTGGGATGAACATGTTAGCCATCTAACATCTGCGTTTGAAGCCAACACTAATATTTGCAGGATGAATATGTACAGGGCTTTGATGGAATCACTGAGACAGTGAAACAGCTTGAAGGTCACTGGTTCTCAGCAACTCTTCAGGGATATAACATATTTTCCTTAGAATTTAAACAAGTCTGGGTAACAGTTGTTTATCTTTTCTTCTGCTAAATTATTCTAATCAGCCAAGAGGAGGGCATAAAAAAACAAGGAAATATTAACCAGAGAATATGAAAGGGGATAAATATATATGGAAAAAGAGAAATCATAAAGCTGCAATGCGCACTTGTTTGTGAGAACATGAGGAAAGCAGAAGTGTTGAACTGAGGGAGGGTGGCTATGATTATATGTCACTGTATACATGTATAGCATTCTAACAAAAAAGAGATAAATATCCAAAAAAGGAAGTGCACACCACTTTTCACCCAGTGAACATATCCTATGCCTGTTTTCTTAAAATTTCAAGGCAAAGACATACTCAATTAATTCAAACAAAATATAAAAATGAATAATTTCTCCGTTATATAGCTCAGAATAGCAAAAGTATAAATTTCACAATCTTGATAAGTTGCATGCATGTTAACAATTACAAGCACCTTACCAAAGGAGTGAAATATATTTAAAGGAAAAATGAATTATTTATATTTTGATAAAAATATTTTATATACATTCTAAATAAATTTAATATTTGAATTTCAATACCAAACTATTGAAATACAAAACAAAAAAACAAAACAAAAATCCCACCAGTCAAATGGACAAAAACAACTTCAAATTATGGCCTAGCCTAGACAGCCTTTGTGATATTTCCTGAGGATATTATAGGCCAAGCCCACCTGAGCAATTTTTTATGTTATATCTAAAGGTATTTTTCCACTTTAAAAATGTCTAATTCATTCTTCAGTTTCAATAGGTTAGTTACCACTTCTATCTCTGTTTGTAACCTATTTTGTGGTTACTAGTTACCCTAAGAGAACAAAGTGTTAAAGGTAGAATTTTGTGTGGACGCTTATTACTCTGCAATTTCAAATACTTATCCTTACGGTACCCTGACCAAAACAGGTACCTAGTTGTAAACATTGTCTTTTCTATCTCTTAAGTCACTTAGAATTATCTGAATTACCAGTCCTAAAATGACCATTCTTCTTCTCCTTTCTTTTCATAGAAATTCCGATAAAAGTAATAAACACCATTTAGTTTAAACAATGGTTCTCGCTCCTGTATTCTCCATCCTAAACATCCTTTTGCTTCTCCAGGATCCCGGTGTACCATATTATTGTACCACATTATTACTAGTTATTTTATAAAACAGCAAATTAAATATTCAAAAGTAACTCCTTAAAATGGTGGTAACCTTCCTCTGCAATCACTGAGTCATATTTGCATAAATTAAATACCAGGTATAATTTTAGAATACATAGCACGAATCTTAAACGTGATGAAATGTATTTTATCATCCAAAAATGACAGACTTTGGTTGAAGGTTATGTAAATGTCAAGACTATGGATGGCTGTTTGCTTCACCTCTTCTCTGTTGGTTTTACTAAAATCAGTAACAATCAGATTCATATGACCTCTTGCACTCAGGAGTGACATGTTTGACAAGCTCAAATGTGATAGAAATCATGACCTAAGACTTTCAGGCAGGGTTGAGAAAGACATATGAAATGATTGCCAATCTATTTTGTCTCTCCAAGATGAGTTTGATAAAAAAGGAAAAATAACAAAGAATTTTAGGTTTAAGCTGGGAAAACTCAGAGTGTAGGAGTAGGTGAGAGTTTTGACAAAACTACTGGAAATGATACAAATTAGAAGCTATATCAGAAGATTCAGAAACTAAATCATTTAAGTGGATTTTGTATTTATTATCTGTTAATCATTTTTAGTTGTGCAATAGCTTGGTTAATCACAATACAAAAGACAATAGCATAAATAAGGACAATTATTAGTTTTGTAGTTCTAAAATTTTAACATGAAAATTTGCTTGAATTGTATTAAGATTCGTGTTAAAATCATTGGCTCATACTTCCAATAAATATACAAATTGTTTTTCATGTTTTGCAAAATATCTATCATGATAATTCCTAAATGATAAGACCTTTAGTATCAAAGGTTAAAAGATATATTAATTAAAACATAACTTACCAGATTTTCCCTGACCAGCCCCATTCCCACAGTGTTTTAAAGCATGTGGTAAACGATAGAAGCATTAGGTAGAAAAGTCTCGATGAAACACAGTGTTAAAGAGGGGGATCTCTGCACACTGTTCTTTTCCATACTTCTCTGCAGCACAAGAACAGAATGATTTATCTAACTTACCATGAACAGACCTGTCCTTCCTGTGTCATTCACCTCTCTATCTGTAATGTAAGACAAGGAAGAAACCACTGGCTTGTCCTATGTACAAAACGGAAAGGAGGCCTTTGTATAATAGTACATTGATTTCACAACAGAATGTACTGTCTGATGTCATTTAAAAATCTGGAATACCAGAGACAGCCCCAGCTTCCCTTACTAAGGAGCCTGACTTGGAGAATGAGCTACCATAGGCTACATCTGAGCAGGGGTTCTAAGCTATCCCCATGCATGGTCCTTGCTTGGGTCCAACATTCCATGGGGCATGCAGCCCTACCAGGCCACAGCGAAAGACAATGCAGCCAGTCCTGATGAGACCTGATAGGCTAGGGTCTGATAGAAGAGGAGGGGGGCCTCCCCTATCAGTGGAAAAGGGAGAGGCATAGGGAGAAAAGAGGGAGGGAGGGTGAGACTGGGAGGAGATGAGGGAGGGAACTACAACTGAGATACAAAGTGAATAAATAGTAACAAATAAAAAATTAAATTAAATTAAACAAAAGATCTGGAATGCTTAGAACTAGAAAAAGACAAATAAGGAAGAAGTTTGAGAAATGTAGAGTTCTCTCTGACCAATAAGGTGGGACATTATTTAAGGAGGTCTATTCCATCCAAGAATGTGTCATAATTCAGTGGATGTTTAGTAGAAGTTGGAAGTACAAGTTCCCATCTATGCCATAGATCTTTTTTTTCTTTTTAAAGTAATAAAAAAATCATTCTTAAAATTTTAAAGTCTATGTCAAAAATCAAGTATCGGTAGGTGTGGGGGTTTACATTTGAATTTTTTTATTTGATTCCATGGATCCACAATTCTGTTTCTATGCCAGTATCATGCAGTTTTTATTACTGTTGCTCTATAGTACAGCTTGAGATCTGGGATGGAGATACTGCCAGGAGATCTTTTATTGTAAAGAATTGTTTTAGCTATTCTGGGTTTTTGCTTTTCTGTATGAAATTGAGAATTGTTCTTTCAAGTTCTATATAAAATTGCATTGGTATTTTGATGGGAATTGCATTAAATCTGTAGATTGCTTTTGATAGGATGACCATTTTCATTATGTTAATCCTACAGATATATGAGAATGAGAGAGTGTTCCATCTTCTGATATTTTCTTCAATTGCTTTCTTTTAAATTTTAAAAATTTATTTATATTTTTATAAATTACAGTTTATTCATTTTGTATCCCCAACCCCACTGTAGTCCCCTTCCTCATCCCCTCCCAATCCCACCATCCCTCCCTCATCTCCTACCATGCTGCTCCCTAAGTCCTCTGATAGGGGAGGTCCTCCTCCCCTTCCCTCAATTTCTTTTTGTAGAGACTTGAAGATTTTTTCGGTCTCTTATTTGATCACCTCTGCTTCGGTGGGGTGCAGCCTTAACAGGCCACTGAGGAAGATGATGCAGTCAGCCCTGATGAGACCAGAGGCTAGAGACTGATTAGGCTAGAGTCAGATAGAAGGGGAGGAGGTCGTCCTGGGAGAAGATTGGGAGGGTCTGCAGCTGGAATAAAAAGTGAATAATAAATAAATAAATAAATAAATAAATAGATAAATAAAATTGGAAGTCTAATAAAGATATGGACTAATTGAGAGAGTCAAATATCCCAATGTGTTCTTCTTTCTGAGTAAACTGAGAACTTCTGATTTACTTTTCTTACCACTTGATCAGATACTTATCTCAAGACAAAATAATTGATCTTCTTTACGTATGTTTTTAGTTTTATTCACATTTATCAATATCACAGTTTTATCAGTTTTTCTTTATTTTTTATATTATAAATAGCAACTCTTTCATTTGAATGTTTAATCTGCTTTGAACTAAATATTTATATTAATTATCTACTACAATTTATTCACTTTCTATACCAGCTATGGCCCCCTCCCTCATCTACTCCAGTCCCTCCATCCCTCCCTCTTTTCCTATGCTCCTCCTTTGCACTAAATTTTAAGAGTAAATATTTTATTTATTGTTTATTGTGAGTGTAAAAACTATCAAGAAGTTAGAAGTATTGGTTTTGCACATTCCTTGGAAACTAGCAATACACCTAGTGCCATGAACATTAGTCCACATGGATAAAGCATTCAGGTCAAATTCAACTCAGATCTTCTGGATTCAATGTCTGATGGATCTTGAACTATGTGTGGTTAACTTCAATCTCTGAAAGGCAGCCAAGAATAAAGGCAATAGCCTATAATGTTTGGAAAGTCTTTTGGACTCCTTTCACCAACAACTCCTCAGTGTTTTTCTCATTCCCAACACTTGGATTTTTGTTAGAATATTGTGCTTGAGTTTAGGTGGAACATTGTCAGTCAAGGAGGAAATTTTCACCAAAGAAAATATATATATATATATATATATGTTAAGTTATATATAAGAATATGTAGATATAAGAATATATATAACATACACATATATATTCTTATATATAACTTACGTAAGTTATATATAACTTATATATATATTTATAGGAATATATAATGTTAAGTTATAATAAGAATATTTATATTCTTTTATCCACATGTATGTAGGTATGTATAAACGGAAATAGACCGGGAACATGTAGGGTATACATGAAAGGTGTTGGAGGAAAGAAGGGAAGAGAAAAAATATTATAAATATATTTTAGTTTCAAGGTTAAAAAAATAGGCTGGAGAGATGGCTTATTATGATCTCTGCCTCCCTCTCCAGACTTCCTCAAACTTCAGCACACACATGGTGCCTAACCAGTATTTGTCACAAAAGTCCAGGGAATTCAACAATCAAATTACATTGGTCTTTGTAGTCACCAGGCATGCACATGGTGTAGACTTAAATTCAGGCAAACCTTATACAAATGAAAACATAACAATAAAAATAAATAATAACAATTTTCAAATAAAGCATAAATAACTAAAGCACACAATTTCAACTATACAAAGGTTTCGGGATTCACCTAATTCTAAGTCACTTTTGAAAAAGGCTGCTAGACCTTTTATAAACCTCTATCTAGAAAGTCACATTTTCATAGTTACAAGATAAAATATATAGATCCATTTGTATTATCAAACTCACACATGCAGAATTCAGTATATTTTCTTTATAATGTCTTTATGTAGAATTGTTTCAGTCTAATGTGTTATTTCTTAAATTTACTTCAAATATGTTTCTTACATGCACACAATTTTTGTATTCTTACTAGCATATATTCAGTTAGCAGATATTTCATACTCAAAAATCAACAAAAGGAAGATTTTCCATAATTCTCAAATGAAGAAAACTTAGAAAATATGAACTACACTAGTGATTGTGACTAGTAGACAGCAACATGAGAAATGATGCATATTTTTATTTAAAATTCAAGATCCGTATTGGAAATTTAACTTATTATAATAAATAAAAAGAGGAAAATTAAAAAGATAAAAGTTAAGGTTTTTACTCTGTGGCTGACTACTAATTTTTAATAGAACAGTCCAGAAAAAGCTACAATAAAGTAAGAAAAAGTTTTCTTATTGTCGGGCAGAAACTTGGCTACAGATTTTTTTTCTTTTTAGAAGCACCATTTGCTATGAACTCACTTCATAGTAAAGGATCAAGTTCTTTGAAATTAAGAAACATAAAGTTCAAAGGTTTAGCATCAAAATCCAATATGTCGAGGCTGTGAAAGTTAGATAACATTTTACAAGAGAAGACATTTTTAGAGCGTTTTCAAAATTTTAGTCTTTTCTGTAGGCAGGTAAAGATTTTTTTACTAGTCTCTGCCAGCGCATATCCCAGAAAGCATAAATCAATAGCACCAAAACATGCAACATAGAAAACTTATTTAATATATTAATCACTATGAATAGGGAGAGTATGGTATTCAAAAAGTGATCTGTAAAGGTTGATGGGTTGGGGGTTGTTCTGATGCTTATATTTTGATGTTAAATACTGGCCCTCAAGATCTGTTACTGCCTGGAAACAGCTTTCCTTATTATGTAAACCTGTCTAAGACATTGTACTTGACTATATTGACTAAAAGACTTAAAGCTGGGCAAGGAAGAATTGAGTAGGCATGACTAAAGTTCGTGGGCTTGGGAACAGGAAAATCATGGGAAAAAGATAAACAAGCAGAAAGAGAGGAAGAAGGAGGAGGCCACAATGGGTTAGTGTGGAAATGAAACCACATGGGCTGAGAAGAAAGACCCTAAGGATTGTGTGGATGGAAGAAACACCTAATATGAGCAACTATTCACAATATTATGGATGGAAGATTAAATCAGATAAGAATGGTTAATGCTACTGATATTTTTTTGAGTTAATTTTGTATCTAGCCACTTTGCTGAAGGTGTTTATCAGGTGAAGGAGTTCTCTGGTTGAATTTTTGGAGGCGATCATGTATATTAGCATATCATCTGCAAATAGTGATATTTTGACTTCATTTGTGATTTGTATCTGCTTGATTTCCTTTAGTTGTCTTATTGCTCTGGCTAGGACTTCAAGTACTATGTTAAAGAGATATGGAGAGAGTGGGCAGCCTTGCCTTGTCCCTGATTTCAGGTGGATTGATTTAAGTTTCTCTCTGTTCAGTTTGATGTTGGCTATAGGCTTGCTGTATAGCGCCTTTACTATATTTAGATATGTGCCATGTATCCCTGATCTCTCCAAGACTTTAAATGTAAATGGGTGTTGAATTTTGTCAAATGCTTTTTCAGTATCTAAGGTTTTTATCCTTCAGTTTGTTTATATGGTGGATTACATTGGTGTATTTCAGTATATTGAACTACCCCTTCAGGCCTGGGATGATGCCTTCTAGGTCATAGTGAATGATATCTTTTATGTGTTCTTGGATTCGGTTTGCAAGTGAGTATTCTTGCATCAAAGTTCATAAGAGAGAGAGATCTAATGTTATCTTTTTTATTGGGTTTTTCTGTGGTTTAGGTATCAAGATGACTGTGCCTTCATTGAAGGAGTTTGATAATGTTACTTCTGTTTCTATTTCATGGAATAGTTTGAAGAGAATTAGAGTTAGCTCTTCTTTGAAGCTCTAGTAGAATTCTGTGCTAAAACACTCTGGCCCTGGCCTTACTTTGGAAGAAGACTTTTGATACCTGCTTCTATTTCGTTGGGGGATAGAGAACTATATAATCTATTTATGTGATCTTGGTTTTAATTTGATAAATGAAATCTATCAAGAAAATTGTCCATTTCATTTAGAATTTCAAATTTTGTGGCATATAGACTTTTATAGTTAGACCTAATTTTTACCAATGCTATATCTGAGAGAGGGCTAATATCCTTTTTCATTCCTGGTGGATATGGAAACTTATACAAATGCTTTGTAAATCAGCCTGGCTCTTTCTCAGACAATTAGGAATAGTGCTTCCTCAACATCCAGCTATAGCACTCCTAGGCATATATCCAAAATATGCTCAAGTTTACCACAAAGACATTTGCTCAACCATGTTCACAGCAGCTTTTTTTTTTTTTTGCTATAGCCAGAATCTGGGAAGCACCCAGATGTCCCTCAACTGAGGAATGAATATAGAAACTGTGGTACATTTACACAATGGAACACTACTCAGCAATTAAAAACAAGAAAATCCTTAAATTTGGGGGCATATGGTGGGATCTAGAAAAGATCATCTTGAGTGAGGTATCCCAGAAGCAGAAAGACACACATGGTATATACTCACTTATAAGTGGATATTAGGCACATAATATAGGAAATACATACTAAAATCTGTACACCTAAAGAAGCTAAGCAAGGAGGAAGACCTTCGGTAAGATGATCAGTCCTCATTCAAAAAAGCAAAGGTGATGGACATTGGAAGAGGGAGAAAACAGGAAACAGGGAAGGAACCTACAACAGAAGGCCATTTGAAAGACTTTACCCACAAGGTATCAAAGGAGGTGGTGAGACTCATAGCCAAATTTTGGGCAGAGTGCAGGTAATCTTATGAAAGAAGAGGGAAATAAGAAGACTTGCAGAGGATAGGAGCTCCACAAAGACAACAACAGATCAAAATATTCTGGGCACGGGGTCTATTCTAATGCTGATACTCCAACCAAAGACCATGCATGGGGATAACCTAAAACCCCTAGAACTCCTGCACAGATATAGCCCGTTGCAACCCAGTCTCCAAGTAGGTACCCTATTAGTGGGAACAGGAACTGCCTCTGACATGAACTCAGTGGCTGGCACTTTGATCACCTCCTTGTGATAGGGAAGCATGCTATGCAGGCCACAGAGGAAATACAGTTCAGGCATTCGTGATGAGTCTTGATAGGCCAGGGTCAGATGGAAGGGGAGGAAGACCTCCTCTGTCAGTGGACTTGGGGAGGGGCATGGAAGGGGAGGAGGGAGTGAGGGTGGGACTGGGAGGGCATGAAGGAATGGGCTACAGCTGGGATACAAACTGAATAAACTGTAATTAACGAAATATGAATAAATTTTTAAAAAGTGAAAAAAAAGATAATTAGGAATAGCACTTCCTCAATAACCAGCTACAACACTCCTAGGCACATATCCAAAAGAGGCTCAAGTACACAACAAGGACACTTGCTCAACCATGTTTCTAATAGCTTTATTTATAATAGCCAGAAGTTGGAAACAACCCAGATGCCCCTCAACTAAGGAATGGATACAGAGATTGTGGAATATTACAGGGCAATAAATGGAATGAAATATTACTCAGCAATAAAAAACAAGGAAATCATGAAATTTGCAGGTAAATGGTGGGAACTGGAAAATATCATCCTGACTGAACTATCATAGAAGCAGAAAGACACACAGGGTATATACTCACACATAAGTGGATATTAGTCATATAATATTGGATAAATCTATTAAAATCTGTACACCTAAAGAAACTAATCAAGAAGGAGGACTCTGGATAAAATGTTCAATCCCCATTCAGAAAGGCAAAGAACATGTACATCAGAAGAAGGAGAAAACAGGGATCAGGACAGGAGCCTGACACAGAGGACCTCTGAAAGGCTCCACCCTGCAGTGTACCAGAACAGATGCTGAGACTTATGGCCAACCTTTGGGTGGAGTGCAGGAAATCTTATGAAAGAAGTAGAAAATAGTAAGACATGGAGAGGACAGGAGCTCCACAAGGAGCTCAATAGAACCAAAAATTCTGGGCACAAGGGTCTTTTCTGAGACTGATACTCCAACCAAGGACCATTCATGGAGATAACCTAAAACCCCTGCACAGATCTAGCCCATGGCAGTTCAGTGTCCAAGTGGGTTTCATAGTAATGGGAAAAGGGACTGACTCTGACATGAACTGATTGGCCTGCTTTTTGATCACCTTCCACTGAGGGGGGAACAGCTTTACCAGGACACAGAGGAAGACAATGCTGCCAGTCCTGATGAGACCTGATAGAATAGGATCATAAGGAAGGGGAGGAAGACCTCCCCTATCAGTGAACTGGGGGAGGGTCATGAGTGGAGAAGGTAGAGGAAGGGTGAGATTAGGAAGGGAGGAGGGCGGGAGCTACAGTGGGCATACAAAGTGAATAAATTGTAATAAATAAAAATTAAAATTAAAAAGTGAAAAAATTTAAATATTTTCTAGACAATAAAATTAAATATTTCCTTAGTACATATTTATCAAAACTCTAATAACAATTTTAATAGTAAAATACATGAGCTTAAGTCCCTTTGTAATTAAACAATACATGTTTTATTTACTTTCATTAAATTGTCATAATCTATGAGATATTATTTTGTCTATGAGATACTGAGCCAGTAATATTTGCACTACAAGTTACTGACACTGTAATATTTGCAATACAAGTTAGTTGGACACTGCAGCTAGTCCTCATGAGACCTGGTAAACTAGGGTCAGATGGAAGGGGACCTCCCCTATCAGTGGACTTAGAAAGGGGCAGGGAGATGAGGGAGGGAGGGTGAAATTGAGAGGGAATGAGGGAAGGGGCTACAGTTGGGATACAAAGTAAATAAACAACTGTAATTTATATATATACATATATATATATATATATATATATATATATATATAAAATGTCCCTTCTTTTTGTCCTGTTGTAATATAGGATTAGATTTTTAAAATAAAATAAGAATATATATTTGAAATAGTATACCCATGGTTTAATGACATCATTCTGTAATGTGATAAAGCTTCATGCTTATACAATAATTATGTAAATCTTCAAAGAGATTTTCATTATTTTAAATAACGAACTGTTATTTTATATTAACATTGGAGTAAAATATCTATGTTTAGTGTGAAATTACATTTGCAGAGTTAATGTATAATTTATTTTACATATTATAGTCATTAATGTTTTAGGGATGTCCAACAAAATGTAAAAATTGAAAATTGAATATCTTGTATTAAACCACTGAAATCAAGAATATTTATTATTTTACAAGTTGACATAGTTTAAGCATTACATAATCCAGACTACTGTGTGGATAATGTGGGAAGATTTCCAGAAACATCAGTACCGCAATGGTTCAGTAGGTGAAGTTTTTGGTTGCTTCTATTATATGATAATGCTTGTAATTACTAAACCTTAAAGAGATAAGCGATTTTTAAATTGAGCTACTCTAATATTCATGCTCAATTTATAACATACGTTTGCTAGACCCCTTAGTCTATCATATTAATTCATTTAAAATTGTAACATAATTAAGTGTTTATAAAAGTACAGGGAGGAAATATAAAAATTTATTTCTGTGAGGTTTTAATGACCATTTTATTAACTAAGTGGAAAGAGTCATCCAAATGATGAGACTTAAATAACTTAGTTATCCATTAATGCCTTGGTTGATTCTATGAACACATCAAAAACATTTGCGTACAATCTCAACTTTTGTTTCAAGGCTACCTTAAGCAATATTAATTTTGCTCTTTTTGAAACATATTATGTAGCTCAAAATAGAACACATGCATCTCAGATGATAGATTAAATACTCAGAGAATTAACTGATAACAACATAATTTAGAGTAATTCTAATGGTAGGCTCAATATTAAAATTCCTCTATATCCAAGACAGATATTAGGTCAACATTACCTACTGAGACTTTGCTGGTGGTTCTTTAGAGTGTATGTCTGACTTCCTAAGCCCAAAAGTTATGAGATAATAGACCAGCCTTGTTAGTATGGGTGGAATAATGAATAAAAAGATCATCATAAAAGTGTGAGAGATATATTTTAGATATATTGCTGTCAATGATTTGTGTTGTGTGATGAAAGCACATTGTTATTTATTCTTTGCAGTACTGGGAAGGAAAAATATAAACCCGGCTATGAAGTATCTTAATTTTTAAAGACAAAAAAATAAAAACAAAATAAAAACATTTTATTGACTAAAATAAAAAGTTCCTACAACGTTAAAGAGTGCTCACACAGGAGAAGAACCGGAGAGCTGAAGAAGCAAAGTGTTTGAGCAGAAGTTAATTGTGGTAGTTGGGTTTCTGTTTCTAGAATAAATGTCTTAGATCATTGCTATATGAATATAAAAGGAATATTTGGCTCATAGTTTCAGTGACTACACTTCAGGAAAGATTGGTATTTTGTGTGTGTGTGTGTGTGTGTGTCTGTGATAATGTAGAATGACAAAGAACAAGCATGTGGTACAGAGAAACTAATCACACATTGTTAGCTGTAACAGAGCAGAAGAGTAGTCAGCTGTAGCTTCAGTTACCCATTAGGCCCTTGCAGTGGTGTGAATGAGAAATGCCGCACTTCAGATCTGCATATTTGATTGTTTGTTCCTCACTGGTGACACTTTCGAGGTTATGGAACCTGTTGGAGGCATAGCCTTGCAACATGGATTCCTAAGCTGAAACAAACATAGTGATACAAGTATTTTACAGCCAATGCAATTAAAAAATCTTCTACATATGGACTGATATATACTAATACATATTGATATATATCTGATATATAGCGTGCATATATACATATATATGTTGACAGAATAAGCTTGTATGTGTGTCAATTTGTGTTAACTGAATAGGTTAATATTTTCACCAAACTGCATTATTTTAGTATCAGTTCCTTAAACCCTCTCTGTACTGTGGTATTATTTGCTTATTTTCTGTAGTTATTCAGTAAAATTAAAAAAAAATACCTTAGAACAAAATAAAGACTTGTTCTCCCATATTCCTTACTGGACACTGAATGGTAGTTAATTTTCCTGGTTTCCTCGAAATTTAAGATGAGATTTCTTCTTGAATGTGTGATAATTGTTCGAATGCTTTTCTGAAGCTATGGGGCCATAGGTAAATAGGAAACATATGTGAGAACATGTCCATAGAGCATAATTTGGATTCCTTTCATAGTATCCAGCTATTTATTAAATAGCTGAACTTTATTGTACTTTAAACAAATATTGTCATTTTAAAAAGTTAGTTTTTTTCTGTAGAGTTTTCAATCTGTGCATACTGTGAACTTCCAGCATTTAAAACAATGTTTAGGTAAAAGTTTTAGAAAAATAAAACAAGAGCAAACAAATGATTTTACTGCTTATAGTTCATTCTTCAAGTTTTGAATTTCTTTGCGATCTTTCTGCCCTTGGGCATTTTTCTCATAGTCCTTGGAGAATTGCACTGAGAAATCTATTCAATTGTAGGCTATGGGAAAACTAATCTCTAATGGGCATACATCACTTTTACAGCACAAGAATTTTAAGATTGCATCATTTAATCAATAAAAAGTAATTTGCATTACATAAAAGAAAAATATTAATGTCAATTTTGGAAGGAAAGGCTAAAATTTTTAGAAATGCTGACAAGAGAAAATCATATTTTATATATGAGTTAAAATCAACTCTGTACCTAGTATATTTTTCAGGATATAGTATAATTACATATTTTTCTTAAGATGAAGCAGAAATATTTCATTGTATTAATGTAGACAATATATTATTGATACTAGCATTTAATTAATGAGCATGATTTGAGTATCTTACTGTATATATTTATTTAAATATAAACTTATTCAATTTGTACCCTCATAATATATGAAAAGCTTAACAACTAAAAAATAAATAATATCAATAACATTTCTAATTAAAAAAATATGCTGGGAAGTGGTGGTACATGCTTTTAATCCCGGCACATGGAAAGCAGAGTCAGGCAGATCTTTGAGTTCAATGCCAGCCTGATTTACAGAGCAAAATCCATGACAGTCAGGACTAGACAGAGAAACTGTGTGGAAAATAAAAAGAAAATGAAAATGAAAAAAGAAAGAAAGGAAGGAAGGAACATAGAAGGAAGGAAGGAAGGAAGGAAGGAAGGAAGGAAGGAAGGAAGGAAGGAAGGAAAAAAGAAAGAAAGAAAGAAAGAAAGAAAGAAAGAAAGAAAGAAAGAAAGAAAGAAAGAGAAAAGTCACAAGGAATAATTGCATAGTAGTCAGGTAATTTCTGAAATGACCTAAGTAAAAAGGAATAGAATATTTTTTCCTTACGGAATGCAATATATTTTCATGTTTTGTACAAATAAATATAATCATGAATATTTCTTTTTTTTTCTTTCTATTTTCATTTTTATTTATTCTTCTCTCATATCTTGTATCCCAAACCCACTTTTCCCTCCCTACTTCCTCCCACATCCTCCCTCACTCTTTCCTCCAGCTCCACTCTTCCTTCATTTCCCTTCATAAAAACACCAGGCCTTCCAGGAATATCAACCCAACAGAAGATATCAAGTTGCAATAGACTAAGCGCTTCCCCTCATGTTAAGGCTGGGTGAGGCAGCCCAGTTAGAGCAAAGAAGTTACAAAAGCAGGCAAAAGAGTCTGAGAAAGCTCTTGCTACCACCATTAGGAGTTTTATAAGAACAATAAGATATACAAACATAACAGATATGAGATAGACAACACTGAATATTAATAGTGTAATTTCTATGTAAACTGGACTAAGAATAGTGTATAAAATGTTCTCTGTGTGGTCATGTTTCTACATGCATTAGAGTGAAATAAGTTGATGCAGCAACTAAAATGAGCCACATACATAAGCCTAAGATAAGCAGCACTGTGACATCTCTGTGCTATTCAATGTCGTATTTACCTTGGCTGCAGCACCCCATTAAAAGCCAAATAAATTATTATCCAGTTTTACTCCAGTGGTTCAAAATATATTACTTGCACATCTCTTGAGATTAACTTATCTCAGCATATATCTATAAGTCATGCAGAAAAAAATCAAATTATCCTCAAATACCCATAGACCTATACTCTTCATTCATAATGATACACATTTCATGTATAGACATTTAATAGTGTAGCACAGTTAATATGTTTCAAAGATGACCCTATAACACTCAGGATTATTAACTACAAGGAACCTGAGCTGCAATTCAAGGCTGCTAGTTATTTGGCAGTATAGTAGATCATTTTAATACAAGATATACCTGACAAATTTCTGCTACTCTACACGTCTAAGTGCCTTTTCCTCTGCCTCCTCCCTTTAGAACCAATAAAGGAAAAATGTTAAGAGAATTTTACTTTGGTTACTTCAGATCAATAGTGTTTAAAACTGTCCTGCTTCATGTCTCTCAGCTTCCTAAGTCTCCTTTTAAAATACGTACTCCAAACTTAAAAGCCGAGAGTTACTTTTGAAAACCTATTGCATATATATATATATATATATATATTTTTACTTTGAAAGTAACACATCAGTAATATTGTGGAAGTGTTTCTGTCCGGACTATCATACTTAAACTTCAAAATTAATCTGAAAGAAATAGAAATGTTTCTAGCATATTTAAAATTGCAATAGATAAAGTGAATTAATTAAAAATTATGTATACTAAAAGTTTTAAAATAGGTGTAAATTGTTACAGAACCTCTTCCCAAAGGAACTGGCTACACAGAGTAATATATTAAAGAAAGCAATCAGTGAAAATAGTGTCGATTAATCTATGTTAAAATGTTTAAGTTGCTGGAATCAGCTTTATACCTTCAACCTGTAAAACAAGTGCTCTACCATTGAGAGGTCTATCCATTCATTTACAAGTGAATTTAAGACATTCCATACATATATTATTTTGAAAAATATTTGCTTTTTAAATTTTATGCCCGTGAGTATATTACATAAATATGTAATACTGTATATATGTATGTTGTGTGAGTGTCTGCTGCATGTGTGAGCACTTAGAATGTAAATTTTAAACAATATGCATAAATGTAAGATATATTCATATATATTCTATGGCTTGCTTCTTCGCATTCACACACATGCCTTAATATAGCTATAGCTTCACCATTACTTCGGGGAATGTCAATTTTCAATGTACACTGAGCTTTCTATCTGCTCTCTTAGAGTCATGCTTGTTGCAGATAAAAATGTATGAATATCTTAATGAATTATTACTACTGCTTATGTGAGGGAACAATGTTTTTGCTCAGAAATATCTATACATTTGATATTTTGATGCAGTAAACTTCTTTACAAATCTACTGTTACGATTGATTTTTAAACTTGCTTTTATCTGTTCTGTGAAATTTTCTGGGAAGATGAAAAAAAAATGTATATGTAACCAAAGACGGGCACTAATGATAAACCAAAGAGAAGACTTCAACTTAGTCCAACTTGATAGTGCAATGACTTTAATGAGGGTTCCTTATAAGGGGCATGTGCAATTTATAAGAGTTACGCCACTGGGAAGGATTCTCTCCCAAGCGCTAGTTCACTTTGTATACATTGTGAGGGCCGTATGCGATATCTCCCCATCTGCAAGAGAATTCCAGTAAGCCCAATATTGGGCAGGACTCCAACACTAATTGCATCTACTGAGTGTTCAAGCAGGCAATGACTCTCTCATTCTCAAAGTAAAACAACCCACAATTCTACCAATTCACTGAAATGGAAATTTTTCCAGAAGAATTCAAGCATGATTTGATGTCTTAACATTCAAATTATAGAGATATTTGAACAGCGTTTGCACTTAATATCTATGTAACAATAAATTAAATTTAAGGAAATATTCCTAAATTCACACATTTATATGTTTGCCTTAACTCAATTTTTATTCTTAGTTTTTCCTGAAACTGCAATTGTTCACACTGTCTTATAATAATAATAATAATAATTTCACTTAGACAATACTTTGAAAAGTTGTGGCCATTTATATTGATGCTAACATATTTTTGCATAGATGAGTGAAATGTATTTATTTATAGGCATATTGATATTTTCTTGATTCTGACTTGTAATTGGTAGGTCTTCTTTGTATACAAATTATGAAATAAGTGTTTTCACTTACAAATTTAAAATACTATTCATACTTCAGCCAACTTATGTAATGACAATCAGACTAAGAAATGGGTGGAGTAAAAGACAAAGGAGTCAGTCATCCATGATATTATAGAACATGTGGGGTTTAATTTTTTAATGAATGAAAAATGAAGCTAATTAACTCAGTCACAGTTCAGTGCGCTGATCATCTTCCTGTATAAGCACTGCCGTCTATGGAAAGCTAATGGATGAGACAGGTGAGTCTCTGAGGAACAGCTTCAGTTGCTCCAAGTTGGAGTAAGCTCAAATGAAAGAAAATTGTCAGACATCTTCCATTTCTTTCTTAGAAAAAGAAAATGAAGAAGATTCCCTTAAGTGCCAAAATACTAGCCAATAACTTCGTACTGTAAGGAAACAGTCTATTACTAGAATATTTTGAATGCAAACTAATGATTTAGTAGCCACCAAGGATAATTATACAGAGGATTGTTTCACCATGTCATTATGGATCTTATTAACATATCTGAGCCACGTCTATTTAAAAGATGTTCAGGATTTTATAGTATGAAAATTTCTCCTTGGGATTATAGAAAATTTATAGAAAGTATATCTCTTAAGTATAATAAAGCTGAATGCTTTACGCTTTTTAATGCCTTCGGGTGGGTTAAAACATGCAGCAAAAATTTGAGATAAGGTTTCCCTCAGGAAAACACATGATATTTTTGTTGCAATGTTTATCTTTGCTTTTACTTTTGGTACACTAGAATCAAGCAAATGGTAAACAAACAGTTAAATAAATTCCTCATAACAAAGGAGTATCATCTTCAAGATATCTGCAATAATGAGAGCGAGGCCACTGAATCCAGCGAATGATGGGTGAAGGCTACGTAGGCAGCTAATATAAACATAGTTTGGAAAATATGCAGTTTTGAACATTGTTCTATGGTAGTGTTTGCTTAAATGCATGAGCCAGAAATGTTCAATATTTATTGCCCTTTTTTTATTTGCTACATTCCCTTTTGTAAAATACAAAATCTTTCCTCACTCTGGAACCAATTTTAACTTTTCCATCAGAAATGTTCTTTCTTCTTCCTTTTGTGCTTGTCCATGCTGAGCGTAGAAAGCAGCCGCAGATCAAAGGCCAGGTGACATTGTGCAGAGAATATACAAGGTCAAACCGCTCCCTTAAACAGAGAACATTCTCCTTTCTCACCCATGATTTACTTTTATTTCTTGAAAAATCCACATATAAAAGCACACATTTCTCAAATGGTACAATTGCTTCTCTCTTGATTCCATCAAGTATCATTCTTTGCTTTTTGTCCCTTTTTGTCTAATGTTCACAGTGAATCTTAACCTGTATTTTGCCAACTTTTGATAAACTTCTGAAATGGTTCTTCTGCAACAGTGCATATTAGTTTATAGACTATTAATGAAGCTTTCATAAAAATTTGGAATTTTGTAAGTTTTGGTCAATTTCTTTTAAAAATGTGCTTGTGATTCTTGAAAATAAAATAAAACCGTTTTATTTTAAGATGGATTCTCAGCAAAGTTTTCAGCTCACAGCAATGTTTAATATTGTGAATAATAAAAATAAATCATATTCTTAAATATTGAATTTCTCTAGAATAATTAGTAGGCCATAACCAAATTCTCTTTTTCATTTGCATTCTATGATTGTAATTCCATTGCTTGATTCCATATTTTTTTGTTCTCTAAGAAATGTTTGCCCTGAATAATATAAAAACAACATTATATTATTGCAAATATTCACAAGTATGTAAGATGACTTAAATTATTACAATTGTATATTGGGTGATTATTGGTTACGTATAGACACAGCGTATAAGTGGATATCAGAGGTAGGTTACTGGAGTTGACTCATTTGTTTCACACTGTGGGCTCTATGCCTCAAATTGAGGACACCAGACTTGATAGCAAGTGCCTTTAAATGCTGAGCAAACTCACAGGCTCCATTATTATGTTCTAGTTCTCTATCATTATAATATTCTAAAAGTTTTATGCCTTTTCTTATTGGGTATTGCAAATTTCTTCTTTATGGTAGATTTACTTGTCAATATTTTTATTTTATTTTCCCAATACATCATAAAGCACAGTATTTTACTTAGCTGTGTAAAAGTATATTTCACTGCCTTCATTTCTCTCTTTTTTCATGTATAAAAATAAATATGTGCTATTTATAAAGACGATAGTCATTATCAGTTATGTGGTCAGGAGAAATGCTAGGCAATGTAGTAAATTTATTGTTATTTTAACCACTTCTGGTTAAAAATAAAGAATTCTTTATTTTTTGAACTTTTAGATTTTTAAAAATTTATTGAAAGTAGATCATTTTCCTATAGAATATATCCTGACCAGTTTCCCTTCCTCCATTCTTCCTTACTCTTTCCCACTTGCCCCTTACCCCAGACCCACATCCTGCCTCTCTTCAGAAAAGAGAAGGCCTCCAAGAGACAACAGCCAGACCCAGACACTACAAAACAAAGTATGTACTTTATTTTAGTGTGGTTTTAATTGAAATATAATTATGTCATTTACCTCTTCTCTTTCATCTCTCCAGTCCTTCCCAGCTATGCCCTCTTAAACTCTCCCATTTCCCCACAACTCTTGAGTTGATTGCCTCTTCTCCTTTTACTGTTATCTTTCTTTTTTCTTATTCTCTATTTTTTTTTTTTTTTTTTTTTTTTAGTGTGAGACATCAGCCTTTCATAGCCCACAGAGGATATCTTTTTAATATAGCTTACTTTCAGGTATAAATAATAAATCTAAACTCTTGATCTTTAATCTTATAATAGTTGTTTACATAAATTTTCTATTTCCTTTTATAAATAATCTGGGAATATTACAATTAAATATTTAATATTAATTTTAGTATCCTGTATTGAAGTGACTCATTAATATCCACAATATATCTCTTCTCATTTGTCTTCTTCCTTATTCTGTTTTTCCTAACCTCCTATACACTGGTGTATATATTCTCTTTTTGTCTAGTCTTAATGAATTCTATAATTTATACATTTATTGTGAAGACTATGTACTTTCTAGGAAACAGGGAAATGTGAAATCAGAAGACTAAACCTCATCCATATTACTTCATCCATTTTTCTAGCATACAATTTTGTGATTACACTTTGAATTCATGAAAGCCTTATTTCTTCTTACATTTCCTTCAAGTACTTACTGGATTGTCTGCCCTAAAATATACCCGCGATGGTTGTTTATATTTTCATGTGAAACAATAAAATATTTTGTCTTTTTCATGGCTATATTACAGCGTGTTCTTAACTGAATTTAATTGATATGCACACTAGCTTAAATTCATGTAAAATTGAAGTCCTACCATTTTGCATATTTTTGCTCAAAGACTATAAGATAAAGTCTTATGAATGTGTAACTTAAACCAAATGTATAAACGAAAAAGCAAGCTGCCATCAAATGCCAGGCCTCCAAAGCTTTCTATTGTTTTGTTTTTGTTTTTGTTTTTTAATTTTTTTAAACTTTTCTTCTCTCACACACTACATCCCAGCCGCAGTTTCCTCTCACTCTTCTCTCACTGCCCCCAACACACACCTACCCCTCCCCTCCCCAGCCACTCCTCTCTTGGAAAGTACCTCACCTGGATATGAACCAAACATAGCCTAACAAGTTGCAGTAAGAGGTATCTTACCTCTCCTCAGGTTAAGGCTGGAGGAGACAACCAAGTAGGAGAACAAGGACCACAAAAGCAAGCGAAGGGATCAGACATGGCTCCTGTC